>JAGIQG010000025.1:5558419-6003419 GCA_024679065.1 Sphyrna mokarran | reverse complement strand
CAAAGGAAATCAAGGTGATACGGTAAGACCAGTTAATGTGAAAGAACTAAAAGTCCTTCTCTCTGCTTTGGGAATGATAGACTTACCCATCTTGCCCCATCCAGCCTCGTTCACCCCAAGGCCGGAAAGTTCATCCCGAGGTCAACGGACCTTTCCGTGGTCTGCCCCTCGCCCGCTTCGATTCCCGCGGTGGGCGGGATGGTAAGATTCCGCCCCGAGTGCCTATAGAATGCCTACAGTGCAGCAAGAGGCCATTCAGCCCATCCAGCCAGTGCCAACCCTCACAAAGGGCATCTGTGTTTTTAAAACGTTCCTTGTGCGCTCGCTGTAAGACATCCTGGGGCATCCCAGAGTTGTGAAAGGCATAATCAGTAACAGCAACAGAGAAGGCAAGAAATCAAGTCAGGAGTTTGAGGAGTTGATGTTAGTTCATGACTCGAGACAATTGCAACCCATTACCTTCACTCAGTTTATTTATTTATTTATTCATTGCAATTAGCCTTACATTCGCACTGCAATGAAGTTAATGTGAAAATCCCCTACTCGTCACACTCCAGTGCCTGTTCGGGTACGCTGAGGGAGAATTTAGCACAGCCAATGCAACCTAACCAGCAAGTCTTTCAGGCTGTGGGAGGAAACTGGAGCACCCAGAGGAAACCCACACAGACACAGGGAGAATGTACAAACTCCACACAGACAGTGACCCAAGCCGGGAATCGAACCCAGGTCCCTGGCGCTGTGAGGCAGTAGTGCTAACCTCTGTGCCACCGTGCCGCCCAGGGATAGTGTAAAATGATTTGGACTGGGGCGAATCTAGTTTATAATGTTGCACTGGAGGGACTGCGGGGACAGAGTGAGGGTGTGGGGGAGGGAGATGTGTGGGCGGGTGCAGGGAGAGTGGGTGAGACCTTCATCGAAGCAAATTCAAGCAGCCAGTAAGAGGATTCCTGGTGCCCATTTTGGTCCATTTGAGATCCAATTTCTCCACCCCGGTGCTTGGATTGTGCTGATCCAGGGGGTACCCATTTGCTTTAAAGCAAAACTAAATGGGATATTGCCTGACAGAGAGGCATGGCAACAAATCATTCCATCTTCCATGCATCAGGACAAATACAAGAATACCAAATTTCAAACCATCACAACCATTTATGCTACAGTGGGAAAGGGTGCTGACTGATCGCTAGTCAACTCAGATTGGACGAGGTGTTGCCCTGGGGAAAGCAACACAAAACTACAGCAACACCCCCATCCCCCAAACTTTAGGATAATTAATGGAGGTGGAAGGCTTAAAAAGGCTTGGGTTAGCACTGCTGCCTCACAGCGCCAAGGAGTCAGATTCGATTGCAACCTTGGCTCATTGTCTGTGTGGAGTTTGCACAGTCTCCCCGTGACTGCATGGGCTTCCTCTGGGTGCTCCGGTTTCTCTCTGTCTGTAAGGCGTTCTGGTTAGGTACATTCGCCATGCTAAATTGCCCATTAGTGTTAGGTGGATTAGCAGGGTAAATACACACAGTTGCGGGGATAGGAATGGAGAGAGGTTATTGTTATGGGTACAGACTTAATGGGCTGAATGGCGTCCTTCTGCACAGTAGGGATTCTGCAATTCTGCAACAAATTCCTGAGAACTGGAATGGGATTCTTTGGCCTCTTCATTGCATGTTTCCCACGGTCCTTCGGGGGTTGGGATCTTCTGCTCCCGCTGCTATCAACTGGATTTCTTGCTGATTCTACCCACCTCATCCCTGAAAGTAGGCAGTCAAGTGGATAAAGTTGTTAAGAAGGCATATGGAGTCTTAGCTTTTATTGGTAGGGGGATTGAATTTAGGCGCCGCAGCATCATGTTGCAACTGTACAAAACTCTAGTGCGGCCGCACTTGGAGTATTGTGTACAGTTCTGGTCCCCACATTATAAGAAGATGTGGAGGCATTGGAGAGGGTACAGAGGAGGTTTACCAGGATGTTGCCTGGTATGGAGGGCAGGTCCTATGAGGAGAGGTCGAAGGATTTGAGGTTGTTTTCGTTAGAAAGGAGGCGGCTAAGAGGGGATCTTATTGAAGCATATAAGATGATGAGAGGTTTAGATAGGGTGGAAAGTGATAGCCTTTTTCCTAGGATGGAGAAAGCTAGCACGAGGGGACACAGCTTTAAATTAAGGGTATGAGTTATAGGACGGATATCAGAGGTAGGTTCTTTACTCAAAGAGTGATTAGGGAGTGGAATGCCCTGCCTGCAGCTGTTGTAGATGCGCCAAGTTGGGTGGCGTTTAAGAGGTTAATTGATAAGTATATGGAAGAGAAGGGAATGGTTTAGTTTGGAGGGGCATTGCTTTTTATTTTGGTCGGCACAACATCGAAGGCCGAAGGGTCTGTTCTGTGCTGTATTGTTCTATGTTCTATGTTCTATGTTCTATGAAACCTGTGGTGGGTGTGTTATCCAGGAGGCTCCAACATCCCCAAACCCCCTAGTGTAGAACTCAGACCCGGGTATGAATATGTATCATTTCCAGAGAACTGCAAATGAATCATGTTATGACCTCAATGGTTATAATTGGTTAATTGGTGGAGCGATCGACACACTCAGGATTGTTCAGACAGGGCTACCCAGTCACGGAATCACATCTAACAGCAGATGTTTTGTATGGAGTTTTGCAAACTTGGGCTGATTGGAAGGAAATTGCCACCAAACTCAGTGAGGTTCCCAATGGAAAGGAGCAGAGACAAGATATCAGGCAAATTGGAGCACAAACTGTGCTTTGTATCGATCTTCCGACAGGCACATAATTGTACCGCTAATAACAGTGGTTATTGTATACATTAGTGCATGATTAGTGGTGATTGTAAATGTGAATTAACCTAAATGATAACCATAAGCTGACTATTGATATTATTATTTTTTTTCTAATCATTTTGCAATTTTTTTTCTCTTCTTTGTCCTGTGATTGGATATCAGGGGCCACAAGGACCAAAGGTAAGCCTTTCTTTTCATTTAATCCTTCAAACTAAAGTAAACTTTAGCTTGGATCACTGTTTTACAAGGTTTAAAGTTTATTTATTTGTCACAAGGGGACTTATATCAACACTGCAATGAAGTTACTGTGAAAATCCCCTAGATGTGACTGACTGTGGCCCTGACAGAAGGTTAATGATTGAACATTTATGTGTTTCCATGAATCCCTCTCCCAGCTCTCTTGATCCCACTAATTGGCTGATCAGCCAATGTCTCCTCCTGGCTCCCATGTTACTGGTGTTGTTAACGGTTCTCTCTGCTCAGTTCCTGCGCCCACCCCCACCCAACCTTCACATCTGCCGTCATCACCCCACTCTGAGAGAAACCAACCAAAGAACAAAGAACAACACAGGAAACAGGCCCTTCAGCCCTACAAGCCCACGCCACCATTTTAACATTCAGTGAGTGCCCTCTTTTACCTATGAACTTTGTCTATGCCTATTAAACTCCACAATAAAGGTGTGCAAATTTACAGAATTATAACCAGATTGAGGGAGAATTAACTTAGGGACAATTTGTTACACCAATCAGCCTAAGAGCATGTTTTTGGGGTGTGGGAGGAAACCGGAGCACCTGGAGAAAACCCACACAAGCACAGGGAGAATGTGCAAACTCCCGCAGATACCAGCCCAAATCCGTGATAGTCACTGAGCTGTTATGTTGCCTGTCAGTTGGTCCAGTTTATGCGTACGCTCACAACGTGAAGCACTAGGCAACTCTCAAAGCAACATCCAAGAGCAGCCCTCGCACAACCCACTGCGTGTCTGCCCCTTGTCGGGCAACAAGGCGGACTGAATCACTGGGGGATGTAAAAAAAGACATCAATGAACATATCCTTGATCCTATTATGCTTGCAAATTGCTGCCCCGTTTCCTGCTCTTCTCTCCATTGCTATGAGGCAGCAGTGCTAAACATTGTGCCACCGAGCCACCCAGAGTCATTACAGGTCCCCTCCAGGATTCGAACAACAGAGCTCGGGGGAGGGCTGTGGGGCTGGAGAGATAAGGAGGGGCAAGGCCATGGAGGGATTGGAAAACGAGGAAGAGAATGTTAAAGTCGAGGCGTTGTTCATTAGAACAGTTTGACAACCAACTGCCAATATCCCTTCTATCATCTGAGAATTTTCAATGGAAGGTTGTAGGGGGCCTCCCTGTAGTGAACCTGCCGAGTGAACCAGTGACCCGAATCCTGTCATCAGTACAAATCTCACCAAGTCCCCATCTCACTATAATCGATGCAATGCAGCACGGTGGCACAGTGGTTAGCGCTGCTGCCTCACAGCGCCAGGGACCCAGGTTCGATTCCAGCTTCGGCTCACTGTCTGTATGGAGTCTGCACATTCTCCCTGTGTCTGCGTGGGTTTCCTCCGGGTGCTCCGGTTTCCTCCTACACTCCGAAGATGTGCTGGTTAGATTGATTGGCCGTGCTAAATTGACCCTTAGTGTCAGGGGAATTAGCAGGGTTAATACATGGGGTTACGGGGATAGGGCCTGGGTAGGATTGTTGTTGACGCAGGCTCGATGGGCCGAACTGCCTCTTTCTTCACTATAGGGATTCTCTGACTGCTTTTTTTCAAAACAAAAGCATCATGGACCTTCTCACAAGAGTGGAATCCCCAACTATTGAGGTGAAAGATATTGATCAGGAGACAGGAACTTAGAACGTAGAACAATATAACGCAGTACAGGCCCTTTGACCCTCGATGTTGTGCTGAGCTATGCCCAAATCTAAGATCAAGCTATCCCATTCAGTTGTCTATATTCAACTTGTCTTTACTTGGGCTTCACACCAGAAAATGATGAGATATTTTATAATGTTTTTAGGGTCCAGCCGGCCCAAGAGGACTTCCTGGTCCCCCGGTGAGTGTCTGCTACTGACTTTATAAATCTTTTATCATTGAATATTTTGAAACTTTTTGATCGGTGGACACAATACTCTGTACAAACGTCAGCAATGACCTGTTGGTGAGTTAACCTCTGATCTTTTACACAGGGTCCTCCCGGAATTCAAGTCGCACTTGTAAGTTTATTTTTACAGTTATTTAATCCGCTGTCTCTGCGTCTGTTCCGCAGCCAATTGCCCATTAGAATGGACAGCCTTTCCACGCTCTGTGCAATGTTAAATCAGTACAAACTTCCTCTGGGTAACCGCCCTTCACACAATTACAGGACGGAGGCCATTCACCCCATCATGTCCTGCGCAGGCTCTCCCAAGGGGGGACTCCCCATGTTAATGGGGGCATCCAGTCACAGTGAAGTCTATACTTTAGTTTGTAAGTGAGAGCAGCTGTCCTGACTGAGTAAAGATTATGAAATTATTCTTCAGTATATATATATGGGGGATGAAGGAGAGTGGGTGTCCATGCTCTGTGATTTTTTTTTACATTTATTTATTAGTGTCACAAGTGGCTTACAATGACATTAACACTACAATGAAGTTACTGTGAAAATCCACCGGTGCCTGTTTGGGTACATTGAGGGAGAATTTAGCATGACCAATGCATCATCCAGGCCCTATCCCTGGAACCCCATTTATTTGTCCTACAAATCCCCCTTACACTAAAGGGCAATTTAGCATGGCCAATCCACCTAACCCACACATTTTTGACACTAAGGAAGAATTTAGTATGGCCAATCCACCTAACCAGCACGTCTTTCGGACTGTGGAAGGAAACCAGAGCACTCAGAAGAAACCCATACAGACACGGAGAGAACGCGCAGACTCCTCACAGTCAGGGACCCAAGCCGGGAATCGAACCCGAGTCCCTGATGTTGTGAGGCAGCAGTGTTAACCACTGTGCCACCATGCTGCCCCTTCCTTGACCTATTTGGTTAGGGGAAGATCTGGCTCCAGATTATCCTTTACTCAATGCACAGTGAGGGTAACAGCCCAACGATCACATTCTCCCTTCGAAAGTGATGATCCAATTCCCTCTGAATTCTTGATTGAATCGGTCTCCATCGCACTCTCAGTCAGCGCATCCCAGATCCTAACCATTCGATACGTAAAGACATTTCTTCTCTTATTGATTTTGCTGTTTCTATCAATCACCTCAAACCTGTGCCCTCTGGGTCTCGACCCTTCCACCAATGAGAACAGTTTCTCCCCTTTTACTCTGTCCCAAACCCTTCATGGTTTTGAACACCTCTTCTCGACCTTCCTTCAGCTCCAAGGAGAACAGTTCCAATCTCTCCAATTCACCCAGGCCACAGCCCAATGATTGTCTCGGGTTTATTTTGTAAGAAATGTTAGCCAAATTCTCGGTTATTAATCAGACGAAATGATCTGGGATAGAACGGCATTATGGAGATATACATACGAGCAAGGATTTGGAGTAGGTCATTCGGCCCCTTCAGTCTGCTCTGCCATTTAACAAGATCATGGCTGATCCATTGGTTACCTCAATTCTGAATACCATCTACCCCTCGATAATCTGTCCCCTACTAACCAGGGATCTACACAGTAAGAAGCCTGACAACACCAGGTCTAAGTCTAACCATCAGGTGACGAAGGGGCAAACACTGAAAGCTTATGAGTTTACTATCAAATAAATTGGTTGGACTTGAACCTGGTGTTGTCAGACTTCTAACTGTCCAACGCCAGCATCTCCACGTCATAACGAAGGATCTATCCAGCTCTGCCTTAGAATTATTCAAAGACTCTGCTTTCACTGCCTTTTTAAGAGACAGATCCAAAGACTATAGCCAAAATTCCTACCACTTCGCCTGCCCCGATTCCTTCTAACATCACACATTTACCACGGCCAATACATATAACCTCGCACGTTTTGAGACACTGAGGGGCAACTTCGCACGGCCAATCAACCTAACCCGCTCATCTTTCGGATTGTGAGAGGTAACCAGGGCACCCAGAGGAAACCCACGCAGGCCTATGGGGCCTACTACACCATACAGCAAGAACCTCCCTCCCACCGATCTTTACCCCGACTCCACTTACCCACCCGCTCTGCCCGTTCCCTGTTCTGCTTATTACACTGAAACATATTAATCTCAGCCTTGACTCGACGATAGAGCATCCCCCGCTCTCTGGGGTGGAGAGGATTCACGTCCCACTGAGTGAAGAAACGTCTCCTCATCTCAAAGAATCGTAAAATCCCTGCAGTGCAAAAAGAGGCCTTTCTGTCCACCGAGTCTACACTGACCACAATCCCACCCAGGCCACATCCACACAAATTTACCCTGCTAATCCCCCTAACACTAAGGGGCAATTTAGCATGGCCAATCAACCTTTGGAGTGTGGGAGGAAACCGGAGTATTCAGAGGAAACCCACACAGAAACAGGGAGAACATGCAGACTCCTCACAGACAGTGACCCGAAATGGGAATCGAACTAGCGTTTCTGGTGCTGTGAGGCAGAAGCGCTCTAATCACCGTGTCACCCAGCCATCAATGGCGGACTCCTTATTCAGGGATTGTGATCCCGTGTTGTAGACCCTCCACCCAGGGGAAATAGCTGCAGTGGGTAAGGCCACAGCAACGCAAAGAAAAAGTTGTGACAATTTACAGCATGGGGGTGGCTATTCAGCCCATCGCTCCTGTGCTAGTCCTCTGTAAGAGTTCTCGGCATAGTCCCCCATCCCCTTGCTTTGAGTTTGAAGCATTTTCTGTTCTTATTTTGTGCCATTTAAATCTTCAGAAACATGAAGAGCTAGGTGCTGCTTTGCAAGCTTTTATCGAATCGAAAACTACACTCAGGACCGAGGTAACCTCACACTCCTCATCTATGTTGCTATCCCTGATCAGTTGGACCCATGTTTTTGACAACCCACCCCCACCCCCGCCTCCACTTTAACCATATCCCATTGAGAAATGAACCACCAACTCTGATCACCAGAAGCAAACTTTGTTTCCTTCATGCAGAACTATCAGAATTCAGACCTACCTTTGGTTGACCAGGGAGCGGAGATCTTCAAGACCCTACACTACCTCAGTAATCTTATCCACAGCATTAAGAACCCGTTGGGCACCAGAGACAACCCAGCCCGTGTCTGCCGGGATCTCATGAACTGTGAGCAGCGAATGAACGATGGTGAGTCCAAACACTCTGGCCAACCCTTCCCCTGACACAGCCCACTTACCCTGCCTTCGCAACACCGAACACGCATACTATGGTACCAACGCAGGAGGTTCAACTCCTTGTTTTTATTATTCATTCATGGCACATGGGATTAACTGGCTGGGCCAGCATTTATTGCCCATCCCTAGTTGCCCAAGGGCAGTTGAGAGTCAACCACTATGGTTCTGGAGTCACATATAGGCCACAGCGGGGAAGGAAGGCATATTCTCTTCCCTAAAGGGCATTAGTGAACCAGATGGGTTTTTCCGACAATGGTTTCATGATCTTCAATAGATTCTTAATTCCAGATTTCTTTTATTGAATTCAAATTCCACCACCTGCTGTGGTGGGATTCGAACCCGAATCCCCGGGACATCAGTTGAGTTTCCGTATTAATACGCCAGCGATAATACCACTCACCTTCCCAGAGACTGGTGTACAGTGTCTGTTCACAGTCTGGCCTATAGTGACCCGTCTCTCAGGCTGGTCTACATTGTCCCAAGCGCACACCATGCTGTATCACGGGTTTGAAAGATCTCATTCCCCTCAACCGCCCCCCTAAGTTGCTTCAGGTCAAGAAGGTAAGATCGAATAATTTTCTTTGATCTGTTCTTTAGGTAATTACTGGATCGATCCTAATCTGGGTTGTACCTCAGACACTGTTGAAGTGATCTGTAACTTCACGAATGGTGGGCAGACCTGCCTGAAACCCATCACGGTATCAAAGGTAATGCTACAATAATCTTTCTTTCATTTTGTAATATATTCTAACCATCTACCTAGTGTCCATCCAGAAGCTGAAGGCCTTTATCACAAACGTTCTATTAATGCCTGTCTAGATAAGCAAACAGGAAGGGTTAACAGATAAACTGACACCTTTTCCCTGGGCAGAGATTGACCTGTAAGCTCTGTGTTCTACATATCTGAACACATCTAAACTAAAGAGACATAAAGTCATACAGCACAGGAAAAGCCTTTTTGTACATTGAGTCCACACCAACAATTTCTAACACTGAAGTTGTGCTAATCCCATCCTGTGGTTAGCACTGCTGCCTCATGGCACCAGTGATCCGGGTTCGATCACTGTCTGTGCGGAGTCTGCATGTTCTCCCCGTGTCTGCATGGGTTTCCTCCGGGTGCTCCGATTTCCTCACGCTGTCCAAAGGTATGCGGGTTAGGTGGATTGGCCATGATGAATGGACCCTTAGTGTCAGGGGGTCTAGCTAGGGTACAAGCATGAGTACATGGGGATTGGGCCTGGGCGGGGTTGTGGTCGGTGCCGACTCAATGGGCCGAATGGCCTCCTTCTGAACTGTAGGATTCTATGACTAGCAGATTTTCACAGAAACTTCATTGCAGTGTTAATGTAAGCTCACTTGTGATATCGCAAATAAACTTATTTTTCCTGAACTTGTCCTAGATCCTTGACCCATCCAGATATTTTTTAAAGGTTTTATAGGGCAGGACATGTCTATACCTTTCAGACCTCACACTTGGTTTTGATACCAGTTGCTTTGATTGATTCATCACAAAGGCGATATGCTGGAAATCTGAAATAAGAACAGAAAATGCCACTAACTACGGAGAGAGAAACAGAGAAAACGGTTCAGAGCTCTCACCTTTCACCAGAACTCACCTGAAAGATTGGGTAGGGTTTTCCAGTTATTCCTGCAAGCAGAATCTTCCAGCTCCGCTAATGGAATTCGGTCACAAGCCGTCTATGATCTCCATAAATGGTGCAGCAGGCTTGAAGGACTGAATGGCCTCCTTCTGTTCCTGTGAGGGTTCTGAGTATTTTCATCAGACATCACTCTGCTTTTCAAAGCTCTGCATCCAGCCGACATTGTATCATTGAATATTACTGAAAAGAGAGACATGTTGCTGAAGCTTTTAATCTTGTACTCATCAGAACAAACACAAGAATGTCAAATTTCAGACGATCACAACAATTTTTGATGCAGGACAGAAAGGGTGCAGATTAGTTGACAAGTTAATGCTGATTGACCAATCAGCACACCCTTTCTCTGGTGGTTGCAATTGTTTGAAATTTAGTATTCTTGTGTTTGTCCTGATGAGTGCGCGATCAAAAGCTTCAGCAGCATGTTTCTCTTTGCAGCGATATCGGAAATAAGGGCAACTGGCTCATTGAAAGATTCTGTAGACACTGACAGACTGCAGCATGCAGAACTTTCTGCATTTCACAGCTTCAAAATGCAGGCAAAGATAATAAATGTGATTTGGAATCGAGTGATTTAGAACGGCAGTACCAGCCGGGAACAGTTGGTGGCAGTGCTGAGAATGAAAGTAGCGTCCCCAACAGGTGTCTGCTGTTACTGCAGCTATTTGAAGGTGTTTTGCTGATGTTTTGTGGTCATTTTTATAGAACCCCTGACAATGCAGAGGGAGCACACCTCGAAAGCTTGTGAGTTTACTATCAAATAAATCGGTTGGACTTAAACCTGGTGTTGTCAGACTTCTTACTGTGTTTACCCCAGTCCAACGCCGGCATCTCCACACAATGCAGAAGGGGGCCAGTTGGCCCATTGAGCCTGCACTGACCACAATCCCATCAGGCCCCATCCTCGCAACCCTACATATTTACCCTGGCTAATCCCTCTAACCTAACCATCCTGGGGCAGCGAGGGGCAATGTGTCACAATTCTTCACTCACCTGATGAAGGGGCAGCGCTCTGAAAGCTTGTGCCACCAAAATAAACCTATTGGACTTTGTTGTGAGACTTCTTATTACTGATAGAGTGTGTCAAAGATACTAAGGGATAGAGAGTAAAATGGAATTAGGTACAAGTCAATCATGTGAAACAGGGTCAGAGATGATGCAAGTTAGGTTGATTGGCATTGCTAAATTGACCCTAGGGTCAGGGGGATTAGCAGGGTGAATAAGTGGGGGTAGGGCCTGGATGAGATTGTGGTTGGTGCAGACGCAATGTGCCGAATGGCCTCCATCTGCACTGTCAGAATTATATGTTCAGATGAATTAGTTCTTGATAACTTTTTTAAAATTTATTTATCAGCGTCACAAGTAGGCTTATATTAATATTGCAATGAAGTTACTGTGATAATCCCCCAGGTGCCACACTCCAGTGCCTGTTTGGGTACACTTAGGGAGAATTTAGCATGGCCAACGCGCCTAACCAGCACGTCTTTCGGACTGTGGAAGGAAACCAGAGCACCCGGAGGAAACCCACGCAGAGAATGTGCAAACTCCACACAGACAGAGACCTAAGCAGGGAATCGAACCTGGGTCACTGGCGCTGTGAGACAGCAGCGCCAACCCACTGTGCCACCCAGAGAAGAGTGGAATGGGAATAGAGTTGAGGCGAGTTGATGTTCAGATCAGCCCTGAGTCATTGAATGGTGAAACTGGTTGAAGCAACTCTTGTCCCTGTATTCCTTACAGTAAAAAACTGTGTTCCTATTAATGCTGCTGAATAAATAATGACTGCAAAAAGTTACACAACAAGTATTGTGACTATCACTTTAACCTTAATGGTAAACAGTTCTGTATAATTCTGGAACAAATATATCACTTCATGTGTTGAGAAGTTACAGAACAAACACTCTGTTATTTTAATCCTGATCTCAACTGTAACTACAGCAAGTTGTAACAATAAATACTGTAGCCAGCACCTTAAATATAAAGCCAATCTATGATATTTGCACAACAAATATTCTAGTCATCACTTTGGCCTTGTGCAGATCTACGTAAAATGAGGGCAGATGCGTAAAGAGAACTAAATGGACCACAAGGTAGCGTGTTGTCTGTCCTCTTCATGCTCCTGCAACATTCACCCTCAGAACCCGTGAAGGATCTATCTTTGCCCCCCCCCCCCCATTCCTCCAAATACATGCTGCACTTTGCTGACAGCATCTGAAATCACAGTGTTAACTTTCACACGGACACCCAGCATTCCCTCACCACTGCCTGGGCGGCTCGGTAGCACAGTGGTTAGCACTGCTGCTTCAAAGCACCAGGAGCCTGAGTTCGACTCCCGGCTTGGGTCCGCACTGGTTAGGTGCATTGGCCATGTTAAATTCTCCCTCAGTGTACCCAAACAGGCACCAGAGTGTGGTAACTAGGGTATTTTACAATTAATTCTGTAAAATTACTTTACAGTAATAAAAAGTTAATGTAAACCTACTTGTGGCATTGATAAATAAATATACAACCTTGCACAGCCAACTATAGTTAAATTACCTTAATGTTAGTCCGGCTTTTATTTCTAGATGTAAAGAGATGTCCTCCAACTAAATGTCGGAGAGATTAAAGCTATTGATAGAATCATCGAATCCCTACAGTGCTGATTCAGCCCATTGAGTCTGCACTGGCATTCTAACAGAGAGAAAAACTTACCCAGGCCCTCTGCCCCACCCTATCCCTAATTTGCACATTCTGCCCATGTCTGCGGGGGTTTCCGCTGGGTTTCCTCCCACAGTGTGAAAGTGGTTAAGTGTGTTGACCCAAACAGGTGCCTCAGTGTGGCGACTAGGGGATTTTCACAGTAACTTCATTGTAGTGTTGATGTAAACCTTACTTGTGACTAATAAATTAACTTTATCCCTGCATTCTCCCATGGCTAATCCTCTTAACCCATATATCTTGGGACACTAAGGGGCAATTTAACATGGCCAATCCACCTAACCTGCACAGCTTTAGGACTGTGGGAGGAAACTCGTGCAGACACGGGGACAATGTGCAAACTCCACATAGTCACCCATGGCCAGAATCGAACCCGGTGCTGTGAGGCAATAGTGCTAACCAGGGTGCCACAGGCTCCGATTCCTAGCTATCAACTCCACCCTTCTCCTGGACATGTGCCTGAACTGAACTGTACTGTTGACATTTGATCCCAGGGGGAAGATTCAAACCTCATATTGATGCTTAGTTTCACCTCTGTACAATCGCCCTGTATCTGCCTCACCTCGTTTATGACTGAAACCATTGAATCTGTCTTCGCTACCTCCAGAGTCGACTATTCCAACACGCTCCCGTCACATCCTCCCTCCTGTAAGGTTGGGATCGCTCAGTAACCTGTTGTATGTACTGTAACTTGCAGTTACTCCTGTCCCCCTGTCACTCCTGCGCTTGCATACCCTACACTGGCTCCCAGGAAAGCAACTCCTTGATCTCAAAGCCCTCGTCCTTGGTGCCTGCTCCTACCATCGCCTCATCCTCACTGTCCCCCCAGCCTTTAACCCTTCACAATCCAGCCCTGGCCTGTTGATCATTCCTGATGCTAATCGCTCAAGTCCGAGGGGATGTCGAGAGCCTAGGCTCTGGGAGGCCCTCACTACCCCTCTTCGCTTCTCTCATTCTCTTCTGTCCTTTTAGACAGGCCTTTTTTGACCAAGTCTTTGGTCTTCCGCCTCAGTCACAATCTGGTTTCCAATGTGGATGTCCATAAACATAGACGAGGGTCATGAGTGGAAATGGGAACTCACGCTGTTAAAATGGCGGCGCCGGCTCATTGGGTCGAAGGGCCTGTTTCCCGTGCTGTGTTGTTCTTTGTTCTCTGTTCTTTGTATCTCAGTCTGTTCGCTGATATGCCATAAAGCATCAGGGGAATTTTACTGGGTTACAACATAAATTACAGATTGTTGTTGGTCTTGCAATTTGCTGGGTTATGGGGAAATAGAGAACATAGAACATAGAAAAACTACAGCACAAACAGGCCCTTCAGCCCACAAGTTGTGCCGATCCTATCCCTACCTACTAGGCCTACCTATAACCCTCAATCCTATTAAAGCCCATGAAATGTTTGGGAGGCAAGGATGACTTTTCCAAAGAGCCATCCCAGGCACAAGGGCCGAATGGCCTCGTTCTGTATCACTTTATATTGTGACGAAATGCAGTAAATGTTACCCTGGCCTTGACAATGTTTGAATTATAGTTACAGTTGTACACAATGCTCCGACATGTTGTAACTTTATCGGAGAGTGAAACAACAAAGTATTTTTTTGTTCATTCATGGATAACACAGTGGTTAGCACTGCTGCCTCAGTGCCAGGGACCTGGGTTCGATTCCTGGCTTGGGTTACTGTCCGTGTGGAATTTGCACATTCTCCCCGTGTCTGCCTGGTTTTCCTCCCACAGTCCAAAGAGTGCGGATTAGGTGAATTGGCCGTGCTAAATTGCCTCTTAGTGTCAGGATAAATGAATGAAGTTAAAGAACAAAGAATAAAACAGCACGGGAAACAGGCCCTTCGACCCAACGAGCCCACGCCGCCACCCCGATGTTCCCACCTCTACCCGCGATCCCTGTCTATGTTTATAGATCTATGGATTAAAAACCAAATTTGAGACAATTCAGGGAGAATTTGTTTTGCCAATTAGCCTAAGAGCACATCTTTGGGATGTGGGAGGAAACCGGAGCACCCGGAGAAAACCACGCAAGCACGGGGAGAATGCGCAAACTCCCACAGACACAGGCCCAAATCCATGTATCTGCACAGCACAGCAATAGTCACTGAGCTGTCGTGTTGCCAATCAAATGGTCCAGGTCAAGCGTACACTAACGACGTGAAGCACTAGGATACTCTCAAAAAATCCAAGAGCAGTCCTCTCACAACCCATTGCGTGTATGCCCCTTGTTAGACAACAAGGTGGACCAAAGCACCTGTAGGATAAAAACAAGTACATCAATATCATCATCTGTTTACACACTTCCCAGGGACTCCCAAGGCTCATGATCCCTATTTTAAATCAGTTTCTATACCCCTCCATTCCCATTCTGTTCATGTGCCCATCTAAGTATTTCTTAAATAACTCCAGAGTGCCTGCCTCCACCACGTTACTTGGCAGCGCATTCCATATCCCCACCACCCTCTGTGTGAAAAAACTCCCTCTAGCATCCAAATTATACCTTACCCCCCTCACCCTAAGCCCGTGATCCCTCATCCTAGGAAAAAGCTTAACACTGTTTACTCTATCTATACACCTCATAATCTAGGGCCTGGGTGAGATTGTGGTTGGTGCAGACTCGATGGGCTGAATGGCTCCTTCTGCACTGTAGAATTCTATGATTTATGTGGGTGTCACTGTGGCTGGGCCAACATTGATTGCCCATTCCTGAGAATCAACCACATCACTGTGGTTCTAGAACATAGGACATAGAACATTACAGCGCAGAACAGACCCTTCGGCCTTCGATGCTGCACCGACCAATTATGAAAAAAGCAATGACCCTCCAAACTAAACCATTCCCTTCTCTTCCATAAACTTATCAACTAACCTCTTAAACGCCACCAAACTTGGCGCATCTACAACTGCGCAGGCAGGGCATTCCACTCCCTAACCACCCTCTGGGTAAAGAACCTACCTCTGATGTCCATCCTATAACTATCACCCCTTAATTTAAAGCTGTGTCCCCTCGTGCTAGCTTTCTCCATCCTAGGAAAAAGGCTATCACTGTCCACCCTATCTAAACCTATAATCATCTTATATGCTTCAATAAGATCCCCTCTTAGCCGCCTCCTTTCTAACGAAAACAACCTCAAATCCTTCAACCTCTCTTCATAGGACCTGCCCTCCATACCAGGCAACATCCTAGTAAACCTCCTCTGTCCCTCTCCAATGCCTCCACATCTTTCTTATAATGTGGCGACCAGAACTGCACACAATACTCCAAGTGCGGCCGCACTAGAGTTTTGTACAGTTGCAACATGAAGTTGCGGCTCCGAAATTCAATCCCCCTACCAATAAAAGCTAAGACTCCATATGCCTTCTTAACAACCTTATCGGCTTGACTGCCTACTTTCAGGGATCTATGCACAAATACACCAAGATCCCTGTTCATCAACACTATTAAGAATCCTACCATTAGCCCTATACTCTACACATTTATTATTCCTGCCAAAGTGCATTACCTCACACTTTTCCACATTAAACTCCATTTGCCACCTCTCAGCCCAGCTCTGCCACTTGTCCAAGTCTCTCTGCAAACTATAACACCCCTCTTCACTATCTACCACTCCACCGACTTTAGTGTCATCTGCAAATTTACTAATCCATCCTTCAATACCCTCATCCATATCATTTATAAAAATTACAAACAGCAGGGGCCCCAAAACAGACCCCTGAGGTACACCACTTGTCACCGAACTCCAAGATGAATATCTCCCATCAACCACCACCTTCTGTCTTCTATCTGCTAGCCAATTCCTAATCCAATTAGCTAAATCACCCTCTATCCAATACATCTGCATTTTCTGCAGAAGTCTTCCATGGGCCACCTTATCAAACGCCTTACTAAAGTCCATATATACCACATCAACTGCCTTACCCCCATCCACCTCTTTGGTCATTTTTTCAAAAAACTCAATAAGGTAGTAAGGCACGACCTGCCCTTCACAAAACCATGCTGACTATCCCCAATCAATTCATTTCTCTCTAAATAACTATAAATCCTATTCCTAATAATTCTCTCCAATACCTTGCCCACAACAGAAGTAAGACTCACTGGCCTATAATTCCCTGGAAGGTCTCTCTTCCCCTTCTTGAACAATGCGACCACATTCGCTATCCTCCAGTCCTCCGGAACCACACCCGTAACCAACGACGACCTGAAGATCAGAGCCAGAGGCTCTGCAATCGCCTCTCTTGCCTCCCAGAGAATCCTAGGTTAAATCCCGTCCGGCCCAGGGGACTTATCCAACTTCAAACCCTCGAGAATATCTATCACATCCTCCCTATCTACTTCAATACTTTCCAGTTTGCAACCCTGTACCTCAGTGTTCTCCATAACTACATTTACATCTCCCTGCGTGAATACCGAAGAGAAATATTTGTTCAATACCGAAGTTCTGGAAGGAATAATGATACTATTGTCTAATTATAGTCCACACGATTTTCAGTGCCGATTGTTCTGAATAAACAGGTTAAAGGACAAAGAAAAGTACAGCTCAGAAAGAATCAGCAATAGTTTCTAATTCCAGATTTTTATTGAATTCACATTTCACCATCTGCCATTGTGAGATTTGAACTCTGGTCCGTAGAGTATTCACCTGGCTCTCTGGATTACCAATCCAGTGACAATACCACTACTCCACTTACCAAAAAACACAGTACAGCACAGGAATGGGCCCTTCAGCCTTCCAGCCTGATGCTGATCATGATGCACTAACTAAACTAAATAGAAAAATCTTCTGCTCCTACTCACTCTGTATTCCTCGATTTCTTCCCTATTCACACACCCACTCTTACATGTTGCTAATGTGCCTGCTTCCACCACCTCCTCTGGCAGTGCATTCCAGGCACCCACCACTCTGCATATAAAGCTTGCCCCCGCGCATCTCCCTTGAACTTTCCCTCTATCACCTTGAACCTGTGTCCCCTTGTAATTGACACTTGCACCCTGGGGGAAAAGCCTCTATCCACCCTGTCTGTGCTTCTCATCATTTTGTAGATCTCTATCTGCTCTCCCCTCAGCCTCTGTGTTCCCAATGGAAAAAGTAGCATTTTGTGTTTGTTGCGTAACTTCCTGAGAACGGGGCAAGCGACCTACTTGAATATAACTGACTGTCTCGCTCAGACATTTCAGAGGGCATTTAAGACTCACCAGCTTTGCTGTGGGTCTGGAGTCGCATGGAGGACAGACTGGGTAAGGATGGCAGATTTCCTTCAATTATATTTCCAGAAGTCGGTTGTAAAGGAACAATGTTTTTATTGCATAAAATGAAATAAATAAAAACCACAAGTATGTGGTGAACACAACAGCTCCCAACCAGGCAAGTGCAATAATGGACCCACTCATAGTCCTGCTTTATACAGGGCTCGATACATGTACTCCACCCAGTTAATTAATTCTTAATACCCAGGGTGCTCACTGAGTCCAACAGGGAGGCCAATCAGTGATTCCCTGTGCAAGTCCAGCGGGATATCACAGCTTCCCTAAAGCACATTAATGACAATGTCGTAATTATTATGGATAGTAGCTTTTAATTCCAGGTTTATTTAATTACTTATATTTTGGCAGACATGCTGGGATTTGAACTCACATCTCCAGTATTCTAGGCTTCTGGGTTATTAACTCAATACCATAGCAATAGTGATAACATTACTGACCTAGTAATCCAAAGATGTAGGTTAATGCTGTGGGGACACAGGTTCCTATCCCACCATGGAGGCTGGCAGTGTTTAGATTTGATGTAACACAGCCAATGCAACTAACCAGCACAGACTATCGGACTGTGGGTGGCACAGTGGTTAGCACTGTTGCCTCACAGCGCCAGGGAAGTGGGTTCAATTCTGGCCTTGGGTCACTGTCTGTACAGAGTATGCATGTTCTCCCTGTGTTTGCTTGGATTTCCTCTGGGTGCTCCAGTTTCTTCGCACACTCCAAAAGACGTGCAGGTTAGGTTGATTGGCTGCTGCTAAATTGCCCCTTAGTGTCAAGAGCAGGGTAAATATATGGGGTAACAGGAATGTAGGGTCTGGGTGGGATTATTGTCAGTGCAGGTTTAATGGGCCAAATGACCACCTCCTGCTCTGATGCAGTGAAACTGGAATATCCAGAGGAAACAGGGAGAATATGCAGATTCCGTACAGACAGTGACCCAAATCGAACCCGGGTCTCTGGCGCAGTGCAGCAGCACTGCTAACCACTGTGCCACCAAGCTGCCCAATGCCAATGCCAAAGTTAATCCCAGTAATGAAGACCATGGCAGAAGGTGCCATTCAGCCCATCATTGTTGTCACTGGCTGTCCAAAATGAGCATCTCACCCAGTGCCGTTCTCCTGCTTTCTCTCCATAATCCTAAACATTGCCTTTCAAATAATCCTCTTACTCCCTCTTCGATTGAACCTGCCTCCGCCACACTCTCAGGCAGAACATTCCCGACCTGAAACACTCGCTGTGTGAAAAGATTTTCCTCTCATCTTACTGCTTCTTCTATCGAGTACCTTAAACCCACACCCTCTCGTTCTCGATCCTTCCACGATATGGGAACAGCTTCTCCCCATCTACTCTGCCAAACCCCCTCATGATTTTGAGCATCTCGGTCAAATCATAGAATCTCTACACTACAGAAGGAGACTATTTCAGCCCATCAAGTCTGTACCAATCACAACCCCACACTGAATTCTATTTCCATAACCCTATACATTTACCCTCCTAATCCCCCTATCACTAGGGTCTATTTAGCATAGCCAATCCACCTAATCCGCATATCTTTGGACAATGGGAGGAAACTGGAGCATCCGGAAGAAGCCCACACAGGTATGGGGAGAATGTAC
Source organism: Sphyrna mokarran (assembly GCA_024679065.1). Lineage (NCBI taxonomy): Eukaryota > Metazoa > Chordata > Chondrichthyes > Carcharhiniformes > Carcharhinidae > Sphyrna > Sphyrna mokarran. Next base: position 5,984,086 of record JAGIQG010000025.1, on the reverse strand, counting down.
AAACTTCACACAGATAGTGACCCCAGCTGGAATTAAGCCTGGGATCCTGGCGCGGTGAGGTAGCAGTGCTAACCACTGTGCCACCACGCCACCTGGTAAATCTTATCTCAGCCTGTTTCTCCTCAGGGAGAACAGTCCTCTCAAAGCTATCTCTTAACTGAAGTTTATCTTCCCTGGAACTGTTTTTTTAAACCCCTTTCTGCACTCCCTGAACTGCCTTCCTGCAATGTGGTGCCAGAACTGCACACAATATTCCAACTGAGGTCTCACTAGTGTCTTGTGTAAGTTCAGAATAACCTCCTTGCTCTTGTGGAAGGGGATGGCCAAGCGATATTAGCACTGAATTATTAATAATTAATCCCCTTGTTGTCAGTGATTGCTGAGTAAATCAGGGACATTGATGTAGCTGCTGCTTTAAGGCAGTAAGCTGTGATTGACCCACAGTGTTTGTCTCATTTGTATTGGTCTCAGTTTAGCTGTAAGGTCCCTGAGTTGGCGATGGCCAAGTATCTTTATTGCTAATCTATTAATCCAGAAACTCAGTTAATGTTCTGGGTTTGAATCCCGCCACGGCAGATGATGGAATTCGAATTCAATTAAAAATGTTTGGAATTACGAATCTACTGATGACCCATTGTGGGAAAAACCCGTCTGGTTCACGAATGTCCTTTAGAAAAAGAAATCTTCTGTCCTTATCCAGTCTGGCCTACATGTGACTCCAGAGCTACGGCAACTGTTCTCAGGCAACTAGAGATAGGTAACAAATGCTGGACAGGCAGTGACGCCCACATCCCACAAATGAGTTTAAAAAAGTGTGCAATAATTATAAATTAAAATAACTGCTCTTTCTACCTTTAACTTCTCATAGAATCCCTACAGTGCAGAAGGAGACCATTCAGCCCATCAGGACTGCACTGACCACAATCCTAACTCAGGCCCTACCCCCACAACCCTATATATTTACCCTGCTAATCCCCTGACATTCAAGGGCAATTCATCGTGGCCAATCTAACCTAACCAGCACTTCTTTGGAGTGTGGGAGTAAAACAGAGCACCCGGAGGAAACCCACGCAGACATGGGGAGAATGTACAGACAGTGACTTGAGGCCAGAATCAAACCTGGACAGATCCCTGGCACTGTCCGGCAACAATGCTAACCACTATGCCACCCCAAAAACTTAGACCTGTAAACCAGGCCCCACTGCTTCCAAACCTACTTTATATCCTTTCTTTGGAATGATATTGGAATAGTTTAGGTTAGAGGGTCCACTGGCCAGCGCAACATCGAGAGCCGAAGGGCCTGTACTGCGCTGTAATGTTCTATGTTCTATGTTCTTTTCTGCTGTCTTTCTATTGTATCATTTCTCCACACTGAATTTACTCTGACCATCTATTATCGACTGTCTGAAGAACCCATCTGGTTCACTATTGCCCCTTTAGGGAAGGAAATCTGCCGTCCTTACCCAGTCTGGCCTACGTGTGACTCCAGAGCCACGGCAATGCGAGTGACTCTCTAGCAAACCACGCAGTTGGGGATGGGCAATAAATGCTGGTCCAGCCAGCAACATCCATAATCCCATAAAATGATTAAAAAATGAATTGTAAGCAGGAAATGCAAAGTAGAACTGTTCTCCAGAAGTCTTAATGACCGGAACAACACAGTGCTACGTATACTCTGTACATGTGGCTGTTCCCCTTAGTTAAAGGGTCAGTTACGAGGGGATACAAGTTAAAAGTGAGGGACAGAAACTTTAGGAGAGATTTCAGGAAAACCTTTCTGAGCTGTTTGACCCACACAGAACATACCCAGGGTTGTGTTGATCCAGACAGTAAGATTTCTGGAGAACAGTTCTATTTTGCAGAATAATCTGTACCAAAGGCATAAAAACAGAAAGTGCTGGAAATATTCAGCCCGTCAGAAGCTCCTGTGAAGGGAAAAACAGTCGGATGAACCTTCCATGGAGCTGGGAAATGTTAGAGGTGTTTGCGATGGGTTTTAAGCAAGTTGAATGCAAGAGAGTGGAAAAAAACGACAAAAGGAAAAGCTTTGTGATAGGGAGACATAATGGGTGGGATTGTCTGGCTGTGCTCACCCCAAAACTGGAAAATCCCACCCGAGGTCATAGAGGTTTACAGCATGGAAACAGGCCCTTCGGCCCAACTTGTTCATGCTGTCCTTTTCTTATAAACTACTAAGCTAATCTCAATTGCCCATGTTTGGCCCATATCTCTCTATACCCGTCTTACCCACGTAACTGTCTAAATGCTTTTTAAAGACAAAATTGCACCCGCCTCTACTGCTAAACTCTGGCAGCTCGTTCCAGACACTCACCACTCTGTGTGTGAAAAGAATTGCCCCCTCTGAACCCTTTTGTATCTCTCCCCTCTCACCTTCAACCTATACCCACTTGTCTTAGACTCCCCTACCTTTTGGGAAAAGATACTGACTATCCAGCTGATCTGTCCCCCTTCTAGGCCACTATAAGATCACCCTGAAAACAGACCTTTCCATGGTCTGCCCATGATGGGTGGGATGGGAAAATTCCTGCCCAATTTGACCAAAGAATCATTGCTGCAGGGACCAGGTAAGTAAAAACAAAATACAGAAGAGGTGTGAATAGCAGAATAACGAACAGTGCGATGCGAAAGGAAGAGAGCAGGGAAGGTTAAAAACATACAAGAACAAGAAACCAAAGTGGGGCAGAGTTTTTTTTAATGTTTTTATTTCAGGTTTCCAAGACCTGAAGTATTTTGCACGGCTGCTTCTGTTTTGCATTCCCTGACGTGACACTTCCCAATAACTTTCTGCTTGGCTTCCAGTTGGAGTTTTCACTGGGACGGGTCCAGATGAACTTCTTACACTTGCTGAGCTCCGAGGCGGTTCAACACATCACCATCCACTGCCTGAACGTGCCTGTCTGGACCGACGGAAGTTCCGACAAACCCTTCAAACAAGCCGTCAAGTTCAAGTCCTGGAATGGCCTGATGCTGGAGGCAGGAGGGCAGCTCGTACCTGAAGTGGTGCTGGATGACTGTCAGGTACTGAACTGGAACTTGCTACCCACCAGGGTGTTCGAAGCAGAGACCGATAACTTTTGTTTTATTAGTGTCACAAGTAGACTTACATTAACACTGCAATAAAGTTAGTGAAATTCCCCTGTGAAATTCCTGTTTGGGTACACTGAGGGAGAATTTAGCATGGCCAATCCACCCTAAGAGGTCTCACAACACCAGGTTAAAGTCCAACAGATTTATTTGGTCACACGAGCTTTCGGATCACTGCTCCTTCATCAGCTGACTGAGGGATTGTGTTCACAAACAGGGCATATGTAGACACAAACTCAATTTATAAAATAATATTTGGAATGCGAGTCTTTATAAGTAATTAAGTCTTAAAGGTACAGACAATGAGAGTGGAGAGAGTGTTAAGCACAGGTTAAAGAGATGTCTCTGGACAGATTTTGTATCCCAGGCAACTTGTGGGGGTTACAGATAGTATGACATGAACCCAAGATCCCAGTTGAAGCCATGCTCGTGTGTGCGGAATTGAGTTTGTATCTTTGTATGCCCTGTTTGTGAACACAAATCCCACTCACCTAATGAAGGAACAGTGCTCCCAAAGCTTGTGGCTTGCGCTACCAAATAAACCTGTTGGACCTGGTGTTGTGAGACTTCTTACTGCGCCTACCTCAGTCCAACACCGGCGTCTCCACATCAAGGCACCCTGACCAACACGTCTTTGGGACTGTGGGAGGAAACCAGAGCACCCAGAGGAAACCCATGCAGACACAGGGAGAACGTACACTCTTCACACAGGCAGTGACCCGAGCCAGGAATCGAACCCGGGTCCGTGGCGCCGTAAGGCAGCAGTGCTAACCACCATGCTGTCCCTGGAATGGTCAATGAGTGTTGACCTGGCTGTTAGTGCTAAAGGGATTAGAAGAAAGGTCAAAGTGGTGTTTGATGGGGAATCATAGTGGTGTCTGCACACATCTTTTGGACTGTGGGAGGAAACCCATGCAGAGATGGGGAGAATGTGCAGACTCCATGCACACATTGACTCAAGGCTGGGAATCGAACCCAGGCTCCTGGCACTGTGAGGCTAACATTGTGAGTGCTAACCACTGTGTCACGGTGGATAAATTCAATAAAAATCAGGAATTAAGAATCTAGTGATGACCATGAAACCATTGTCGATTGTCGGGAAAACCCATCTGATGTGGTTAGACCTCATTTGGAATACTGTGTCCAGTTCTGGTCGCCTTACTACCGGAAGGACGTGGAGACTCTGGAGAGAGTGCAGAGGAGGTGTACCAGGATGCTGCCTGGTATGGAGGGTCTGAGTTACGAGGAGAGATTAGGCAAATTGGGACTGTTTTACTTAGAAAGAGATAGACTTAGAGAGATCTGATAGAGTAAACAGGGTTAAGCTTTTTCCTAGGATGGACTCGAATAGCACGAGGGGTCACGGGCTTAGGGTGGGGGGTAAGGTATAATTTGAATGCTAGAGGGAGTTTTTTTCACACAGAGAGTGGTGGGGGTATGGAACGCACTGCCAAGTAAAGTGGTGGAGGCAGGTACACTGGAGTTATTTAAGAAATACTTAGAAATACTTAAGAAATACTTGGGTGAGGGGGGCTATGTATAAGACGAATATTAGAGGGCAGTTTTTCACACAAAGGGTAGTGGGGGTGTGGAATGCACTGCCGAGTAAGGTGGGGGAGCAGGCACGCTAGGGTTGTTTAAGGGTCTCTTGGACAGCCACATGAGCGGTCTGCAGATAGAGGGATATAGTAGGACTGTTTAAATATCCTATTTGTTTCCACAGGATGTTCGGTCCACCTTGTTGACCAACAAGGTGCATGCATTGCGGCAGGTCATGCGAGAGCTGCTCTTGGATGTTGCTTCAGGAGTGGCCTAGTGCTTCACGTCGTTAGTGTATGCTTAAACTGGACCATCTGATGGGCAACATGACAGCTCAGAGACTATCGCTGTTGCTGTGCAGACACATGGATTTGGGCCTGTGTCTGCGGGAGTTTGCGCGTTCTCCCCGTGGTTGCGTGGGTTTTCTCCGGGTGCTCCGGTTTCCTCCCACATCCCAAAAATGTGCTCTTAGGCTGATTGGGTAACAAATTGGTCCCTATATGTCATTAAGACGTTAGGACGGTGGCGCGGGCTCGTTGGGCCGAAGGGCCTGTTTCCCGTGCTGTGTTGTTCTTTGTTCTTTGTTATTTGTATGGGCACATGAACAGAATGGGAATGGAGGGGTATAGAAAACTGATTTAAAACAGGGATCATGGGCCTTGGTGTCCCTGGGAAGTGTGTAAATAGATGATGATATTGATGTACTTGTTTTTATCCTACAGGTGCTTTGGTCCACCTTGTTGTCTAACGAGGGGCATACACGCGATGGGTTGTGAGAGGACTGCTCTTGGACTTTTTTTCGAGAGTATCCTAGTGCTTCACGTTGTTAGTGTACGCTTGACCTGGACCATTTGATGGGCAACACGACAGCTCAGTGACTATCGCTGTGCTGTGCAGATACATGGATTTGGGCCTGTGTCTGTGGGAGTTTGCGCATTCTCCCCGTGCTTGCATGGGTTTTCTCCGGGTGCTCCGGTTTCCTCCCACATCCCAAAGATGTGCTCTTAGGCTGATTAGCAAAATAAATTCTCCCTAAATTGTCTCAAATTTGGTTTTTAATCCATAGATCTATAAACATTGATAGGGATCACGGGTAGAGGTGGGAACATCAGGGTGGCGGCACGAGCTCATAGGGCCGAAGGGTCTGTTTCCTGTGCTGTTTTGTTCTTTGTTCTTTGAAATCTGCTGTCCTTACCCAGTCTGGCCTACGTGTGACTCCACAGCCACAGCAATGTGGTTGACTCTCAACTGCACTCCAAGGGCAACTAAAGTTAAAATTCATTTTGTAGCCACAAGTTGGCTTACATTCATACTGCAGTGAAGTTACTGTGAAAATCCCTTAGTCACCTCGCTCTGGCACTTGTTTGGGTACACTGAGGGAGATAATTTAATATGGCCAATGCAACTAACCCACACGTCTTTGGACTGTGGGAGGAAATCAGAGCACCTAGAGGAAACCCACGCAGACATGGGGAGAACATGCTAACTCTGCACAGACAATGACCAGAGGCTGAATGGAACCCAGGTCCCTGGCACTGCGAGGCTAACTTTGCGAGTGCTAACCACTGTGTCACAGTGTAAATCCAATAAAAATTGGGAATTAGGAATCTACTGATGACCGTGAAACCATTATAAATGAATGGAAAAACCCATCTGGTTCACTATGGAGAGGAAATCTGCCATCCTTATCTGGTCTGGCCTACATGTGACTCCAGAAGCACAGCAGTGTGGTTGACTCTCAACTGCCCCTTGGGCAACTAGGGATGGGCAACAAATATTGGCCCATGTCCTATGAATGAATAAAGAACAAAAAATTTGTTGACCATTTTTAATTCCATGTCGTTGCCTTTCAGATAAAGGACGGCCGCTGGCATCAGACACACTTCTTGTTTCACACACAGGACCCCAATCAGTTACCGATAATCGGCATCTACAACCTGCCGCAACCAAAGGCTGGACTGCATTACCACCTGGAGGTCGGGCCCGTCTGTTTCCTCTGAGCTCCTGGAACGAACCATTCCTTAAAGCCACGTCAGAGTGTAGTTATCCCTTCCTGCGTGTTCCTCGAGGAGTTGCTGGCGTGATGCTGTGAGCGTTGCTTCACGTTACCCTTCAGCGAAGACGGGCAATGGCTTTATTTCAAAGACAAATCTTCTTTTTTTTAAAAAAAACCATCTATAAAGGAATGTTGAGAGGACTGGTTTTTTTTTTCCCTGGGTGCGGGAGAATGTTTAGCTGAAAACGACTAGAATCAAAGATCTCCACCTCTAGCCAAAGAGCCATTGCAGGAAGAGGGCTGGCTCCAAGCGGGTTGCGAAGGTCCACTTTGAACGGAAGGAGGAAAGAAGTCGATTTCCAGCGGCTGTGAAACTTTAACCGGCATTATGGTCAACAGCGGCGGGTTAGAGGAGGGACTATATGTAGCAGATAGAGAGCTGGTGGCTGCCTGCTAAGCAACTCCAATGTGCAATAGTGAGGGGGTGGGGGGGGGGAGAAGGGTGTGGGGGGAGGAGGGGGTGGCGGGAGAGGGGCGGGGCGTAAGAGTTGTGGAAATTCTCTGAAATACCGTGACACTTTGCTCAATGTCTGAGCGTTGCCGTTCAGCCTGGTCGGATTGATGAGGTGCAAGCTCAGAAGAAACCGATTCGTGAGGAGGTGCGCTTTGAAGCTCTCCCCCCCAACCACCCAACCTCCCCTCTGTTTCCCTCCTCCCCCACACCTCCCCCCATCCCCCTCCCATTCTCCTGGGGGAGGGGAAGGGGGGGGGGTGTCATGACAGGGTGCTAAAGGAACCAGCTTCACGGGGTGATTTTTCTTCTCTACCTCTGGTATTGGTGCTTGATGCTGTGTTCTCGTTCACATATCTTTGACTCAATGGTGCTATGTAATTACCGCACGGTGGGGTGGGGCGCGGAGGGAGGTGTCAGGGTGGGTGGGAGGGAGCGGAGGGGAGGAAGGGGTGCGGTGCGGCTCAATCAAGGGGCAATCGTATAGAATGGCCCACTCCTGCACCAGCTTTCTACCTTTCTGGGTGTGTGTGTGGGTGTGTGTGTGTGTGTGTGTGTGGGTGTGGAGGGGGCAATATTTAGAGAGTGGGGGGGTTGACACCCACCCCCTCTCCTCCCCACCTCCCCCACACCGTTTCCCCCCCCCACCCCTCCCACCGAGAGCCAAAACCGCAACGATAATTGTTAACTTAATGACTTCAAAAGTGCCTTTGATATTTGAAGGGATTATTTTTAATTATGCTTTGCAGAAGTTTAAAACCCTACGGTTCCTGATCGACTGACCAACCGATTAATATATTTTTTTTTCTCTCTCTTGGAAAGGAAGGGAGTTGGGGAAATTGCTGAGAGGTTTTCTTGCCTTTTCTTTGTGGAACCCTTCATCTTGGGACATTGCTTCTACTTGTACAAAGTTTGACACACCCCCTCCCCCAACCCCCCCCCCCAGAGCTGTAATTAATACGTAGAGAAGCTTTATTGTTAATTAAGATACAAACTAGAGGAATCCAGATCAGTCCTGAAGCAATGGTGATTAGTTCCCTGACCTTCTGGTCAGGCTGTGTGTGTACAATGTTCGCCTGAGCTATGTTGTAGGCATTGGATCCTAAATATTTGAAGATCTGCTATTTAATGTTATTTAAATGTTTTTTTTTGAGACTATATGGTTGAAGGTAAAAATCAAACGCTTGTCCCTGTTAACAGATGTCTATGTTCGGAATTAGACTGTCTTTTGTTTTATATAGTAGTCATTGTAAAAATGCTGCTTCAGCGCCAACTGGTTTTGGAGAATTATGTAGAGTTCTTTTTTTTGTTTGCTTGTCTGATGTGTAAATTTGGTGCTTTTGAAAAGGAGAGTGTTTCAGATCTATAAAATATTATGCAGAGTTTAAACGTACTGTATAGGAAAATGCTTTAAGCGCTTTTTAATTCCTGAAGTTTTTTTTAATACTTTTGAAGAAGATATGTGAAGAATCTAGAATTCTAATACGTTATTTTAAATTTATTTCGACTTTTTTCTAAAAAGAAATCTGATTATACAGTTGAAAAATCCAGCAATCAGAATACCTCAGATAACATTCCGGTACCCATTCTGAGCACACTTTTTATTTTCTCTCTTAAATTTCTGGGGGGAGGAGGTTTTTTTTTAACTTCATTTTTATTTTTGGGGGTTGTTCCATTCCGTTCGCTTTTCTGTGTGTGTGTGTGTCTGTTGCTATAGAAACAGGGTTGCCATGAAATGGTCGTCCACAGATGTCAGTCTCATTATCGCCAACGAACTGATGTTTGAAGGCCCTGTACAGGAAATTTCACTATTTAGCTGTATATTACCTTAGCCTTTGCTAGACTCAATGGCGCTTAGACCCTTCCATTGTTTGAAATTTAAAAGTTTCTGAAACTTTTCGACAAAATAAATATTTCAAACTGAAGCAACGAACGCTGGCTCGACATTTTCTGTGCACTTTTCAGGTGAAATTCTGGTCAGACCCCCACTTGTGAGCGGTTTTGGGCCCCCCCCCAAGGATGTGCTAGAATGGGTCCAGGAGAGAGTCACCAAGAATGATCCCCGGAGAATGAAGTACTTAACATAAGAAGTAGGAGCAGGAGTCGGCCATCTAGCCCTTCGAGCCTGCCCTGCCATTCAATAAGATCATGGCTGATCTGAAGTGGATCAGTTCCACTTACCCGCCTGCTCCCCATAACCCTTAATTCCCTGAGCGATCAGAAATCTGTTCAACCATGACTTAAACATATTCAACGAGGTAGCCTCCACCACTTCAATGGGCAGAGAATTCCAAAGATTCATCACTTCTGAGGGAAGAAGTTCCTCCTCAACTCTGTTCTAAACTGCTCCCTCGCCCCTTATTTTGAGGTATGCCTTCTACCTCTGGTTTTCCTTTCTACTTGTCGTATGAGGAATGGTTGAGAACTCTGGGTCCCATTGGCGTTTAGAAGGATGAGGTGAGGATCTTATTGAAACTTACAGGATACTGCAAGGCCTGGATAGGATGTTTCCAGAGGGCTCAACCTCAGGCTAAAGGAACTATCCTTTAAAACAGAGATGAGGAGGAATTTCTTCAGTCAGAGTGTGGTGAATCTGTGAAACTCTTTGCCGCAGAAGGCTATGGTCATTGAGTGTCTTTAAGACAGAGATAGATAAGTTCTTGATTAATAAGGGCATCGGGCGTAATGGGGAAAAGGCAGGAAAATGGGGGATGAGAAAAATATCTACCATGATTGAATGGCAGAGCCTAATTCAACTCCCGTCTTATGGTCTAAATTTCAATTCTGGTTACTCTTCCCATATCCAGTGACTGCCACCTAATGGCAGACTTTCATCCAAGGCTTATTTATGAGTGTCATAAGGGGGCTTACATTAACACTGCAATGAATTTACTGTAACAATCCCCTAGTCACCACACTCTGGCACCTGTTTGGGTACACTGAGGGAGAGTTCAGCATGGTCAAGGAAGGCGATTGTCATCAACTTCAGGAAGCGTAAAGGACAACATGCCTCTGTCTACACCAATGGGCGTGAAGTAGGAAGGGTCAAGAGCTTCAGGTTTTTAGGTATCCAGATCACCAACAACCTGTCCTGGTCCCCCCAGTGCCAACACTATAGTTAAGAAAGCCCACCAACGCCTCTACTTTCTCAAGAGACAAGGAAATTTGGCATGTCAGCTACAAGTCTCACCAAAGAAAGCATTCTTTCTCATTGTATCACAGTTCAATATGGCTCCTGTTCTGCCCGAGACCATAACGAACAACAAAATGTTGTAAATGTAGCCCAGTCCATCACACAAACCAGCCTCCCATTCATTGACGCTGTCCACACTTCCCACTGTCTCCACAAAGCAGCCAGCATAATTAAGGACCCCAAGCACCGCGGACATTCTCTCTTCCACCTTCTTTCTTCAGGAAAACGATACAGAAGTCTGAGGTTATGTACCAACCGACTCAAGAACAGCTTCTTCCCTGCTGCCATCAGACTTTTGAATGGCTTTACCTTGCATTAAATTGTTCTTTCTCTACACCCGAGCTATGACTGTGACTCTACATTCTGCACTCTGCTCATTTCCTTCTCTATGAACAGTATGCTTTGTCTGTATAGAGCGCGGAAGAAACAATACTTTCCACTGTATGTGACAATAAAAAGTCAAATTGAATCAGCTACCTAACCCGCTTGTTAGGTGCATTGGCCATGCTAAATGTGGGAGGAAACCAGAGCAACCGAAGGAAACCCACACAGACACAGGGAGAACATGCAAACTCCACACAGACGGGTCACCCAAGTCAGCAATCGAACCCAGGTCCCTGGCAGTGTGAGGCAGCAGTAGCTTCATTGCGGTGTTAATGTAAGCCTACTTGTGACTAATAAATAAACTTTAACCCCAAAGCATTGCAGAGTGCTGAGGGGGGTTGTCATGAGCATTCTGGGGAAATAGAGGAGGCCCATAGGCAGAGAGGAGGGTCTGGTGCCTATCAATGGCTATTCATAGAATCATAGACTCCTACAGTGCAGAAGGAGGCCATTCGGCCCATCAATTCTGCTCCAATCACATCCTAATCAGGCCCTTTACCAGTAACCCCGTACATTTACCCCACTGAACCCCTGACACCAAGGGTCAATTTATGATGGCCAATCAACCCAACACACACATCTTTGGACTGTGGGAGGAAACCCACACAGACATGGGGAGAATGTGCAGGCTCCACATAGACAGTGACCCGAGCTGGGAATCAAACCTGTGTCCCCTGGCGCTGTGAGGCAGCAGTGCTAGTCGCTGTGCCGCTGTGCTATCGCCATGCCCTCTCACCCTCAACCATGCACAGATTAGGAAGAAAAACGCCAACCATCACCAACGCCCCCCCAAATCCCACCCTCCCCCTCCCTACAGCTACATACAGACCCCCCGCCCCCTTCCTGGTTTTACCAGGACACCTGAAGCAGGGAAGGTCATAACAGAGATGGCAGGAGACCATCAAATGGTTGTTAATTGGGGAATTAAAAGGCTAAGGTGAAGATTGGGGGGGGGTAAGAGGCCCAGAACCTTCAGAGAAGGCTTCAGATATCGCTTCTGAGGATAATGTGCTAAGTTCTCAGGCCTACCCTCACCCCTTCCCCCACCCTTCCTTTCGCTTCCTGTAGAGGAGAATATTCCAACCAGGGAGGGGGGGGTGAGACCAAAGAATGTGAAAAAGAAAAATGAGAATTTTAAAATCAAGGCATTGCCTGATTGGGGGCGCGCCAGCGAGCACAGGGGACGATGGGGAGTTACTCTGAGTTCCCATATTTGTCTCAACATACATAGAACATAGAACATTACAGCACAGTACAGGCCCTTCGGCCCTCAATGTTGCGCCAACCAATGTAACCAATTTTATGACCCTCTATCCTAAACTATTCCAATGCTATCCATATGCCTATCCATTGCCCATTTGAATGCCCTTAAATTTGACGAGTCCACAACTGCTGCAGGCAGGGCATTCCACGCCCTTACTACCCTCTGAGTAAAGAACCCACCTCTAGCATCTGTTCTACAACTACCACCCCTTAATTTAAAGCTATGTCCCCTCGTGCTATCCAACTCCATCCGAGGAAAAAGGCTCTCACTATCCACCCCGACTCTCTGATCATCTTATATGTCTCAATTAAGTCACCTCTTAGCCTTCTTCTCTCTAATGAAAATAACTTCAAGTCCCTTAGCCTCTCTTCTATACGGCAACAAATAGTGGACAGTGAAGACACAAACTGTCCTCAGGAAGCAACAATGTGATCTCTTCTCAGAGCCAGTTCCTCCAACCAGCAGGAATTGTCCTGAACTGTGCGAGATTGAGACAAAGCGTAACAGTTATACCTCTGCAACAAACTTTAGCACACACCCAGTTTTCTGTGAGCTCCAACTCCCGGAGTTATCCAGTCACATTTCACTGTAAGAAATAGAAGATTCATACACAGTAGGGGAGGGGGGGTAAACATATTTGAGTCATTTACTGAGGGGTAAATACAGAATCAGTAAGACAGATTTGAAGTGAGTCTGATGGAATATCATTGGAACCCTACAGTGCAGGAAGAGGCCCTTCGGCCCATCAAGTCTATTCCGAACACAATCCCACAAAGGTCCTCCCCCATAACCCCTACATATTATACCCACCAATCCGTCTAACCTATACATCCCCGGACACCAAGGGGCAATTTCTTAGCGTGGCCAATCAATCTAACCCACACATCTTTGGACTGTGGGAGGAAACTGGAGGAAATCCATGCAGATATGAGGAGAATGTGCAAACTCCACACAGACAGTGACCCAAGCCAGGAATCAAACGCAGGAGCGTGGAGCTGTGAAGCAACAGTGCTAACCACTGTGCTATTGTGCTGCCCAATATCACCTAACTGGAATGCTGTGCTGAATTATCCTGAGATTCTTTGGCACTTGGAGTAAAATTAGAGAATCTCACATTGGAAGATCTTTCCGCCTTGGAATGATCTTATATAGAGACGGAGATAGAAACTAGAAGCAAGAGGAGGCCATTCAAATCTACTCTGTCATTCACTATGATCATAGCTGATCCCTCCACATCATAGGATCCCACAATGCAGAAGGGGGCCATTCCGCCCATCACGTCTGCACCAACAACAACCCAACCCAGGCCCTATCATTGTAAACCCAAACATTTACCCCAGCGAGTCTCCCTGACACTAAAAGGTAATACAGCATGGCCAATCTATCTAACCTGCACATCTTTCAGACTGTGGGAGGAAACTGGAGGAAACCCATGCAGATATGGGGAGAAGATGCAGACTCCACGTAGATGGTGATCCAAGCCAGGAATCAAACCCAGGTCCCTGGCGCTGTGCCACCCCTAATTGCTAAAAATGCTAAAGTTTGGGGACACTTGCCCAAAAACAGCAACTGGTGCTTGTTTGATTGTAAATCTACGATCGAAGGAGTTTTGTTATTCGAAGATTTTGAAGAACCCGAGGAGGAGACAGATAAAGAGTCAGGTGGTAAAATCACTGAATGACAAAACAGACTGGAGGGGCTGAATGGCCTCTCGCTGATATTACGGGCAGAATTTTCCTGCCCCACCTGCCGTGGGAATCGAAGCGGGACGGACAGAGACCATGCAAAGGTCCGTTGGTCAAACAGGCAGGAATTTCTGGTTTTGGGGTGAGTGCATTTGGAAAAATCCCGCCCCCATGCTCCAAAACATTGGTCTTTGTGGGCAAAGTATTGGAGAGAATTATTAGGGATAGGATTTATAGTTATTTAGAGAGAAATGAATTGATTGGGGATAGTCAGCATAGTTTTGTGAAGGGTACGTCGTGCCTTACTAACCTTATTGAGTTTTTTGAAAAAGTGACCAAAGAGGTGGATGGGGGTAAGGCGGTTTATGTGGTATATATGGACTTTAGTAAGGCGTTCGATAAGGTGTCCCATGGAAGGCTACTGCAGAAAATGCAGATGTATGGGATAGAGGGTGATTTAGCTAATTGGATTAGGAATTGGCTAGCAGATAGAAGACAGAGGGTGGTGGTTGATGGGAGATATTCATCGTGGAGTTCGGTGACAAGTGGTGTACCTCAAGGGTCTGTTTTGGGGCCCCTGCTGTTTGTAATTTTTATAAATGATCTGGATGAGGGTATTGAAGGATGGATTAGTAAGTTTGCGGAAGACACTAAAGTCGGTGGGGTGGTAGATAGTGAAGAGGGGTGTTATAGTTTGCAGAGAGACTTGGACAAGTTGCAGAGCTGGGCTAAGAGGTGGCAAATGGAGTTTAATGTGGAAAAGTGTGAGGTAATGCACTTTGGCAGGAATAATAAATGTGTAGAGTATAGGGCTAATGGTAGGATTCTTAATAGTTTTGATGAACAGAGGGATCTTGGTGTATTTGTGCATAGATCCCTGAAAGTAGGCATTCAAGTCGATAAGGTTGTTAAGAAGGCATATGGAGTCTTAGCTTTTATTGGTAGGGGGATTGAATTTCGGAGCCGCAACGTCATGTTGCAACGGTACAAAACTCTAGTGCGGCCGCACTTGGAGTATTGTGTGCAGTTCTGGTCCCCACATTATAAGAAAGATGTGGAGGCATTGGAGAGGGTACAGAGGAGGTTTACCATGATGTTGCCTGGTATGGAGGGCATGTCTTATGAGGAGAGGCTGAGGGATTTGAGGTTGTTTTCGTTAGAAAGGAGGCGGCTAAGAGGAGACCGTATCGAAACATATAAGATGATTAGAGGTTTAGATAGGGTGGACAGTGATAGCCTTTTTCCTAGGATGGAGAAAGCTAGCACGAGGGGGACACAGCTTTAAATTAAGGGGTGATAGTTATAGGACGGATATCAGAGGTAGGTTCTTTACCCAGAGGGTGGTTAGGGAGTGGAATGCACTGCCTGCAGCAGTTGTAGACGCGCCAAGTTTGGTGGCGTTTAAGAGGTTAGTTGATAAGTTTATGGAAGAGAAGGGAATAGAACATAGAACATAACAGCACAGGACAGGCCCTTCGGCCTTCGATGTTGCACCGACCAATATAAAAAGCAATGCCCCTCCAAACTAAACCATTCCCTTCTCTTCCATATACTTATCAACTAACCTCTTAAACGCCACCGAACTTGGCGCATCTACAACTGCTGCAGGCAGGGCATTCCACTCCCGACCCACCCTTTGGGTAAAGAACCTACCTCTGATATCCGCCCTATAACTATCACCCCTTAATTTAAAGCTGTGTCCCCTCGTGCTAGCTTTCTCCATCCTAGAAAAAAGGCTATCACTGTCCACCCTATCTAAACCTCTAATCATCTTATATGCTTCGATAAGGTCTCCTCTTAGCCGCCTCCTTTCTAACGAAAACAACCTCAAATCCCTCAGCCTCTCCTCATAAGACCTGCCCTCCATACCGGCAACATCCTGGTAAACCTCCTCTGTACCCTCTCCAATGCCTCCACATCTTTCTTATAATGTGGGGACCAGAACTGCACACAATACTCCAAGTGCGGCCGCACTAGAGTTTTTGTACAGTTGCAACATGACGTTGCGGCTCCGAAATTCAATCCCTCTACCAATAAAAGCCAAGACTCCATATGCCTTCCTAACAACCTTCTCAACCTGACTGCCTACTTTCAGGGATCTATGCACATACACACCAAGATCCCTCTGTTCCTCTAGACTACTAAGAATCCTACCATTTGCCCTATACTCTACACATTTATTATTTCTGCCATAGTGCATTACCTCACCCTTTTCCACATTAAACTCCATTTGCCACCTCTCGGCCCAGCTCTGCAACTTGTCCAAGTCACTCTGCAAACTATAACACCCCTCTTCACTATCTACCACTCCACCGTCTTTAGTGTCATCTGCAAATTTACTAATCCATCCTTCAATACCCTCATCCAGATCATTTATAAAAATTACAAACAGCAGGGGCCTGACTAACAGGGGCCAAACTAAATGGTTTAGTTTGGAGGGTCATTGCATTTTTCATAATTGGTCGGCTCAACTTCGAAGGCCAAAGGGCCTGTTCTGCGCTGTAATGTTCTATGTTCTAACCAGGATTGGTTAACACAGCGCAACACATGCATTAAACCCAAGTCGGTCACTTTATATCCCTACGTAACTCTCTCAGATATTACAATTCTTGTTTCTAACTGGAATGTTATCCCATAATGAAAATCGGCAGCCCCCCCCATCCCCACCAATGTGCTCATCACTTCACACCTTCTCAAGATGCCCAGAGAGAGACACTCAGTGGTATAAAACAAACAATTGTTAAGTCTAGTGGCTTCTCTGGGCTGTTAATGAACACAATCTCACCAACCCCATGAATCTATTTTTATTCCAGTTCAGAAGCTGCCTCTATTGGAAGTTTTCTCCTCAGCGAGAGACAATTCAGGTTCAACCCTCCAAAATGGCAGTACGGATGAAAAGGCTGATAGGAATCCAAGAGAGACAAAATCAGAGAATCCCTACAGTATAGAAGGAGGCCATTCAGCCCATTGGGTCTGCACCGACCACAATCCCACCCAGGCCCTATCCCCATAATCTCATGCATTTACCTCTAGCTGGTCCCTCTGACATTAAGAGGCAATTTGACATGGCCAATCCACCTAACCTGTACATCTTTGGATGGTGGGAGGAAACTAGAGCATCTGGAGGAAACCCACGCAGACATGGGGAGAACATGCAGACTCCAGGCAGACAGTGAGGCAAGCTGGGAATCGAACCCTGGCATTGTGAAACTAACCTCTGTGCCGCGGCGCTGTAGTGGAGCTCAGGGAGGCACGTACAAAGCAGAGGGGACACAAGGTTTAATCATTCCCAGCAGGGACAGAAACTTCCTGAGCCGTGGGCATTATTGAACCAATTTGATTCTTATCAGAAAGCAGTTGTTTTTTTAATGGTTGTTTTACTCCTGTCAGTTCAGGTTTGTTTAACTGAGTCTCACAGTTTCTCCTGGAGGGAGGAGGGGGGAACGTGTTTGAACTTGTAACCTCCCTTCCCCTCCCGCTGTTACAGAACAACCAATTAGCCAGTAATATAGGGGCTCTGTCAGCTGCACACTTTGAAATAACCTACGCAAAACAACATTCGAGAAACAGGAACTTAACGGGAAGTAGAACCATGGCGCAATCGGTGGGATGTTTGGGAAAACCTGAGGTTACGACATCAATCCCTCGTCTGTGTGGTTGGTTGGGTGAAGCACAACCTTCAAAGGTTCATGACTCATACAAACCTCTAATTTTGGGTGACACGGTGATTAGCACTGCTGCCCCACAGCGCCAGGGAGCCGGGTTTGATTCCCGGCTTGGGTCACTGTCTGTGTGCAGTCTGCACATTCTCCCCACGTCTGCGTGGGTTTCCTCCAGTTTCCTCCCACGGTCCAAAAGACATGCTAGTTAGGGCGCATTTGCCACGCTAAATTCTCTCTCAGTGCAACCTGAACAGGCGCCGGAGTTTGGTGGCGACTTGGAGGTTCTCTCAGTAGCTTCATTGCAGTGTTAATGTAAGCCTACTTGCGACTAATAAAAAAAAACTTAACGTTTCTGCTGGAAAGGATAGCAATGCTGTCAAGTGACATGTTACAGCGAGGCCCACCACCACCACCCCTGCTCTCATAGGTGGGTGCAAAGTATCCCAAGGAAGCGCTGGGACAGTTCTCCCCAGTGTCCTGGGACAACACTCATCCCCCAACCAACATCACTTTAAACAAAAATCTCATTATCACTGTTTGGGATCTTGCTGTGCACATCTACACTCTGCATTTCCCCCTCCTCAATGTTCCACCTCCGTCCCCCCCACCATTCACTCTACCTAACCCTGTTCGTCCACCCTTATCCCTCCTCCCCCACCCTCTCCCTCGCCTTCCCAAACCCCCTTCCATCCCAATCTGACCGCGTCTGTCAGTACCACCCTTGGCACCCGCTGAGTGACCCGACAGCCAGTCGAATACCCTGGAAGTGTTGTCACTGCTGCAACGTAGGAAATGCAGCAGCCAATCTGTACACAGCAAGATCCCACAAGCAGCAATGAGGCTCAAACGGGCAGCACAGTTGTTAGCACTGCTGCCTTCACGGCGCCAGGGACCCGGATTCCATCCTCAACTTGGCTCACTGTCTGTGCGCAGTTTGCACATTCTCCCCGTGTCTGCATGGGTTTCCTCCGGATGCTCCAGTTCCTTCCCTCACTCCAAAGATGTGCAGGTTACGTGCTAAATTGACCCTTGTGCTGGGGGGGGATTAGCAGCGTAAATATGAGGGGTTTATGGGAATAGAGCCTGGGTGAGATTGTAATTGGTACATCGATGGGCTGAATGGCCTCCTTCTGCATTTTGGGAATTCTACGAGTCTTTAAGCAACTGATATTGTTGCATTTGAGACATTTATTGAGGGATAGATACTGAAAGGGCCTCCTGGGGATAACTACCCTTAGCCTTCTTCGAGATTGTGCTCCCAGGATCGTTCTGATCCCCAAGAGGGCAATTAGGGAACGCCTTTAGCCTTTTAACACAAAGGTTATGCAGCAGCCCCTCAACACAGTGTCAGCATTGGCCCTCTGAGTAATTTATTTATTTACAAAAAAACAAAGAAAATTACAGCTCAGGAACGGGCCCTTCGGCCCCTCTGAGCCTGCACCAATCATGCTGCCGGACTGAATTCAAATCCCTCTAACCCTTCTGGGAACCTTTCCCTCCATTCCCATCCTATTCACGTAATTGTCCAGAGGTCCCTTAAATGTCACTATTATATCTGCTTCCACTATCTCCCCTCACAGCAATGTTTAAAGGAGAAGTATGAAGCAAATTTTTTTTAACACAGAGGGTGGTGAGTGCCTGGAACTCACTGCTGGGGGGATAAATACATCAATAGGATGGGAATAGAGGGATATGGTCCCCGGAAGGATAGGGGGTTTTAGTTCAGATGGACAGCACGATTTGGTGCAGGCTTGGAGGGGCCGGACCTTCCAGCCCCGCGTGCCATCCATGGCATCTGGAGTAGCAGCTGGAGGTGGACTGGGAGGGGGTCAGGGGAGGGTTGCTCTCAGCGGGACCGGAAGACCCTGTCAGAAGGAATATCCCAGCCTCAGAATGTGATTTGCAAAGTCATTGGATGCTAGAGGGAGTTTTTTCACACAGAGGGTGGTGGGGGTATGGAATGCGCTGCCAAGTAAAGTGGTGGAGGCAGGTACTCTGGAGTTATTTAAGAAATACTTAGATGGGCACATGAACAGAATGGGAATGGAGGGGTATAGAAAACTGATTTAAAATAGGGATCATGAGCCTTGGGAGTCCCTGGGAAGTGTGTAAATAGATGATGATATTGATGTGCCTGTTTTTATCCTACAGGTGCTTTGGTCCACCTTGTTGTCTAATGAGGGGCGTACACGTGATGGGTCGTGAGAGGGCTGCTCTTGGACTTTTTTTCGAGAGTATCCTAGTGCTTCACGTGTAAATGTGTGTTTCCCTGTGTGTGTGTATGTGTGTGTGTGTGTTTCCGTGTGTGTGTGTGTGTTTCCCTGTGTGTGTGTGTGTGTGTTTCCCTGTGTGTATGTTTCCCTGTGTGTGTGCGTGTGTTTCCCTGTGTGTGTGTTCCTGTTGTGTGTGTGTGTGTGTTTGTGTGCGTGTGTGTTTCCCATGTGTGTGTGTGTGTGTTTCCCTGTGTGTGTGCGTGTGTGTTTCCCTGTGTGTGTGTTTCCCTGTGTGTGTGTGTGTGTGTGTTTGTGTGTGTGTGTGTTTCCCTGTGTGTGTTTCCCTGTGTGTGTGTGTGTGTGTGTGTGTGTGTTTCGCTGTGTGTGTGCGTGTGTGTTTCCGTGTGTGTGCGTGTGTGTTTCCTGTGTGTGGTGTGTGTGTGTGTTTTCCCTGTGTGTGTGGTGTGATGTGTTCCATGTGTGTGTGTGTTTCCCCTCTGTGTGTGCGTGTGTGTTTCCCTGTGTGTGTTTCCCTGTGTGTGTGTGTGTATGTGTGTGTGTTTCCGTGTGTGTGTGTGTTTTCCCTGTGTGGTGTGTGTGTGTGGTGTTTCCCTGTTGTGAGTGTTTCTCTGTGTGTGAGGGTGTGTGTGTGTGTTTCCCTGTGTGTGAGCGTGTGTGTGTGTGAGCGTGTGTGTGTGTGTGTTTCCGTGTGTGTGTATGTGTGTGTGTATGTGTGTGTGTTTCCCTGCGTGTGTGTGTATGTGTGTTTCCCTGTGTGTGTGTGTATGTGTGTGTGTGTTTCCCTGTGTGTGAGCGTGTGTGTATGTGTTTCCGTGTGTGTGTGTTTCCCTGTGTGTGAGCGTGTGTGTATGTGTTTCCGTGTGTGTGTGTTTCCGTGTGTGTGTGTTTCCCTGCGTGTGTGTGTGAGACAGTTTCTGGATGTAACAATTACTCAGGGCACAGATTCAAGCGGAGAGGTTTCATCACGATTAGACAGGAAAGGATTGTCTTGTCATTGGGCAGTGGTACAGTCAGTACTCGGATCGCTACAGACTCCAGCAACGCTATAAATATTCTTGCCGCTGCCCTGATTTTTCATTACAATAGCAAGAGACACAGCGCTGAACACCATGACTGCTCTGACTGTCCTCCTCCTCCTCGCTGCCTGCCTCCCTGGGTCCCTCGGAGCCCGGCCATCAGCCTGCAAGATGCTCAAACCCAGAAAGATCAACATAAACGCTTCCACGGTAAGACCAGCATGAATGGGATGGAGTTTCAACTGGAAAAGAGAGGGAGAACCCTGCATTTATATAGTGCCTTCATATAGTGGGACATCCCAAAGTGTCTGACAGCCAGTAATATTTTCTACACAATGTTTCTCAGGGATAAATACTGCCCAGAACAACAGAGATCTCCAAAATAGTGGCGACGGGATCTTTTATGTTTAGCTCAGGTGGCAGACGGAGTCTCGATTTAATGTCTCATCCCTCAGCACTGACCCTCTGACAGTGCGGCACTCCCTCAGCACTGACCCTCTGACAGTGCGGCACTCCCTCAGCACTGACCCTCTGACAGTGCGGCACTCCCTCAGCACTGACCCTCTGACAGTGCGGCACTCCCTCAGCACTGACCCTCTGACAGTGCGGCACTCCCTCAGCACTGACCCTCTGACAGTGCGGCACTCCCTCAGCACTGACCCTCTGACAGTGCGGCACTCCCACTCACCCTCCGAAACTGCAGTGCTCCCTCAATATTGGACTGGAGTGTCATGGGCATGGCAACATAGTGATTAGCACTGCTGCCTCGCAGCGTCAGGGACCTGGCTTCGATTCCTGGCTTGTGTCACTATTTGTGTGGGGTTTGCACATTCTCCCCATGTCTGCATGGGTTTCCTCCAGATGCTCTGGTTTCTTCCCATAGTCCAAAAGTCATGGTGGTTAGATGGATTTGTCCTTAGTGTCAGGTGGATTGACAATGGTAAACATGTTGGATAAGGGCCTGAATAGAATTGTTATCAGTGTAGAATTGATGGGCCGAATGGCCTCCTTCTGCACTGCCAGGATTCTATGGTTATGGGCTCAAGTCAAACCCAGGTTCAAATCCCACTATGGCAGATGAGGAAATTTGAATTCAATTTTAAAAATCTGAATTTAAAACCCTAACGAATGACCATGAATCCATTGTTAATCGCCAGAAAAACTCATCTGATTCACTAACGTTTACTTATTTGTTATAACAAGTAAGGCTTACATTAACACTGCAATGAAGTTGCTGTGAAAATCCCCTAGATGCCACACTCCGGCGCCTATTCAGGTACATTAAGGGAGAATTTAGCATGACCAATGCACCCTAACCGGCATGTCTTTTGGACTGTGGGAGGAAATTGGAGCAAAAGGAAACCCACACAGTCGTGGGGAGAATGTGTAAACTGCACAGACAGTGACCCAAGCCGGGAATTAAACCCAGAACCCTGGCACTGTGAGACAGCAGTGCCAACCAGTGTACCATCATTCCGCTCCTCCATCCGATATGAATGGTGGGACAGGTTTGAGGGGCTGAATGGCCTTCCCAATTTGTTAGGCCTTCATATTGTTAGAAAAACCCAACTAGTTCGCGGATGTCTTTTGCCATTGGGGAAAAGCTGACACCCTTATCTGGTCAATATGGTTCTGGCCAACATGTAACTCCTGTCCCACAGCATTGTGGTTAGCACTTAACCACTCCCCCAAACAACCCCCACCACGCCTCTCACCATCTCTCCCACACTACAGATGGTCCAGGGAGACCCTGAGCTTAGGGAGATGCCAATGAGAAAAAGTTCTTGGCCTTGTTGGAGTTATTAGACCAAAGTCCAATCAATATCGCAGTACAATTGGCAGAGGGGATCTTTGGTTGCTGTTTCCCCCTTTAGCACAATCCTGCTCACTCCTCCGCCCACTCCTACCCTCAGTCCATCTTTTCTGAACCCTCTAACCCACTCCCCCACCCCCTCCCCCTCCCCATCAACCCACCAAACCCAGAGGCACTGACGCAAATCACAGTATGCCACTGAAGCTCATTCATTGAGTGGGTTCAAAGGGCCGAATGGCCTGCTCCAGATCCCATGTCTTATATTCGTGTTGAGCTATTCTGCCCTCCCATTGGCTGTGGGGAGGTGGGATGCCATTAAAATGATGCAACCAATGGAGGAAGTATGAAGGCGGGACAGTTGAAGATAGGAGGTCATGTGACACAACCTCCAAGGCAACATGACTGGACAATGTTTCCCAATTATACAGAATCAGCTTGTCAACCAATCAACACACTTCTTTTCCTGCAGTGTAAATTGTTCTGGTCATAGAATCCCTGCAGTGTAGAAAGAGGCGGTTCGGCCTATCTGGTCTGCACCGACCACAATCCCTCCCTAACACCTATTCCTGTAACCCCTCACGTTTACCCTGCGCTTCCCCCTGACGCTAGGGTTAATTTAGCAAGTCCAATCCATCTAACCTGCGTATCTTTCAAAGTGTGGGAGGAAACCGGAGCACCCAGAGGATACCCACGCAAACATGAGGAGAACATGCAGACTCCGCACAGTGATCCGAGCCAGGAATTGAACCTGGCTCCCAGACAGCGTGATGTAGCAATGCTAACTGCTGTGCCAACGTGATGGTTTGAAATTTGGTATTCTTCTGTTGGTCCTGCTGAGTGCAAGATGAAAAACTTCAGCAACATGTCTCTCTTTTCAACTACACTCAAACTACCAGACTACCCCCAAAGTTCTTCCTTGACTGCAAAGCCTTTGGGGCATCCTGACATCAGGAAAGGACTTCATAGGGTGGCACAGTGGCACAATAGGTAGCTCTGCTGCCTCACAACTCCAGGGACCTGGGTTCAATCCTTTACGTGCTCTGGTTCCCTCCAACAGTCTGAAGATATTCAGGTTAGATGGATTGGCCATGCTAAAGTTGCCCCTTAATATCAGGGGGACTAGTTAGGCTAAATGTATGGATTATAGGGATAGGGTCTGAGTAGAATTGTGGTTGTTTCAAATTCAATGGGCTGAATGGCTTCCTTAAACTTCTACAAAGTGGAAAGGCACTACGGGAATGCAGTGTACAGTCTTTGTTGGCTTGTTGTGCAGCTTGTCACGAGAAACATTGAAAGACCCTCAACACTATTAGCAACGATGGTCTTTAATCATCTTTGTCCCCAACAGTTTGTTGGTAAGTGGTACTTGCAGCGCTGGGCAACCCAGTATGAACTGTACCGCAGAGAATTCGGAAAGGTGGACAACGCATTCATCATAAACACCCCCATTCTCCAAATGAACAAGACATTGATAAACGCCTACATGAGACTGTAAGTACAGACCATCAGCGCGGCATCTGGTATTCCACTTTCTCTTACTGCTCTACTGTTTTGGTGTTACAAACATGGCAAAGGCAGCTGAGACCTTTGCCAACCTGGGAACCATGGCACGGTGACACAGTGGTTAGCACTGCCGTCTCACGGTGCCAGAGTCACGGGATCGATTCCCGGTTTGGGTCACTGCCTGCGCAGAGTTTGTACATTCTCCCCATGTTTGTGTGGGTTTCCTCCGGGTGCTCCGATTTCCTCCCACAGTCCGAAAGACATGCCGGTTATGTGCATTGGCCATGCTAAATTCTTCCTCAGTGTACCTAGGCAGGTGTGACGACTAGGGGATTTTCTCAGTAACTTCATTGCAGTGTGAATGTAAGCTTACTTGTGACAATAGTAAATAAACTTTGAAATTTAGCATTCTTGCATTTGTCCTGATGAATGCAAAGCAAAAAAACTTCAACAATACAGCTTTTTTTCAGAAATATTCCAATATCTGGATTCTTAAAAGCTTGAATTTCAGATCAAGCATAAAGATGAAAATCAGAGATCTACAAACCACACTGACTGGGAGATCTCATACCGTGATGTAAAGATGCCGGCATTGGACTGGGGTGGTAAGAACTCAGTAAGAATTTAGCAACACCAATTTTAAATCCAACCGACTTATTTGATAGTAATATTGCGAGCCTTCAACACTCTTGTGTCTTCGTCAGGCAAGTGCAGTGTTCTGGTCTGCAATAGCACACATCAGCACAGACAGTCAGAGATTGCTGATTAGAATGCGAATCCCCACATCCAACCTGCCACTCAAGAGTCAAAGTGACCAACAATGTGTGTGAAGGGAATCCTGAGCATTGGTTAGAGAATTGTGTATTTTCTCCAGACAGCACAGCCAGCGAGGTCCCCTGCCAACCCAGGCAAGTTACGGGGGCCACAGATAGTGTGCCATGAAGCCAAGATCCCTATCAAGACCGTCCTCATGTGTGCGGAACCTGGCCATCAGTCTCCGCCCAGCAACTCCACACTGTTGTGTGTCATGAAGGCCCCCCTGAAGAACATCCACCCGCAGATCGGAGGCCGAATGCCTGTGACCGCTGAAGTGTTCGCCCACAGGAAGGGAACTGTTTTGCCTGGTGATTGTTGAGCGATGCTCATTCATCCGCTGTCGTAGTGTCTGCATGGCCTCCCCAATGTACCATGCTTCGGGACACCCTTTCTTGCAACGTATTAGGTAGACAACGTTGGCCGAGTTGCAAGAGTATGTACCGTGTACCTGGTGAATGGTATCCTCATGTTTGATGATGTCGTCTATGTCTATGATCCAGCATGTCTTGCAGAGGTTGCTGTGGCAGGGTTGTGTGGTACTGTGGTCACTGTTCTCCTGAAGGTTGGGTAGTTTGCTGCGAGCAATGATCTGTTTGAGGTTGTGCGGTTGTCTGAAAGCAAGAAGTGGGGGAGTGGGGATGGCCCTAGCGAGATGTTCATCGTCATTAATGATATGTTGAAGACTCCGGAGAAGATGTCGTAGCTTCTCCGCTCCAGGGAAGTATTGGACAACAAAGGGTACTCTGTCCACCATGTCCCGTGTTTGTCTTCTGAGGAGGTCAGTGCGGTTTATCGTTGTGGCACGTCGGAACTGTCGATCGATGAGTCGAGCGCCATATCCTGTTCTCACGAGGGCATCCTTCAGTGTTTGGAGGTGTCTGTCACGATCCTCCTCATCTGAGCAAATTCTGTGTATACGGAGGGCTTGTCCATAGGGAATGGCTTCTTTAACGTGTCTAGGGTGGAAGCTGGAGAAGTGGAGCATTGTGAGGTTGTCTGTCGGTTTGCAGTACAGTGAGGTGCTGAGGTGACTGTCCTTGATGGAGATGCGTGTATCCAAGAATGCAACTGATTCTGGAGAATAGTCCATGGTGAGTCTGATCTCATACCGACAGAGATCTCCATCTCATACTGACACAGGGATTACCCCACCACCACCGACACGGGGACTACCCCTCCCCCACCGACGCGGGGACTCCTCCCCCCACTACGCAGGGATTTCCCCCCCCCCCCCCACCGATGTGGGGATTCACCCCCCACCAACGCAGGGATTCCCCTCCCACCGATGCGGGGACCCCCCCCCCACCGATGCAGGGACTCCCCCCCACCCCCACAGGGGTTCCCCCCTCACTGACACAGGGATACCCCCCACCGACGCAGGAACTGCCCCCACCGACACAGGGATCTCCCCACCCCCCACCGACACAGGGATCTCCCCCCCTCCCACCGACACAGTGATCCCCTCACACCAACAGAGCTCTCAAGCCATGTCCACTAATAGCCTAGCAAGAGGCTCCCAGTCTTTGTAATCAAGCTGATTGATAGAAGGCCCTTCGGCCCATTATGTCTGTGCCAGTTCTTTGATAGACCTTTGCAATTGATTCCAACATCCCATACTTTCCCTATGGCCATGTTTAATTTCTATCTATTTCAAGTATTTATCCAACTCACTTTTGGAAGTTCCAATAGAATCCATACAATGTTTGAAGCAATCACAGATTTGGAAGGAGCCTTTGGTGAGTTGCCGCGGTGTATCTTGCAGATGGTACACATAACTGCCACCTGTGCCAGTGGTGGAGAGGGTAAATATTGAGGGTTGTGAATGGGGTGCCAGTCAAATGGGGCTGCTTTGCCCTGGATGGTATTAAGCTTCTCGAATATTGTTGGAGTTACACCATTCCAATTTGCAATTGAATGCAAGACATCAAGGAGAGGAAGTTTCTTTGGGAGAGAGTGGTTCGGAGCTGGAATACTCTACCTGGGAGTGTGGCTGCCAAAAGGGAATTGGATAACTATCTAAAGAGATACATTTGTACGGATTGAGGGAAAGGGCAGTGGACGGGAAAAAGCTAAATTGCAAACTTGCACAGAATTAATACAGACATCAGTAAGCCAAATGATGTAATCATTAATAATGAACAATTTATTGGAGTATTGAGGCAATGAAGTTTACACTGTTAACAATCCCTTTTTCACTCACACAGGGGAAATGACTGCATCTCAGAGATGGAGGCTTATCAATTATCAAATAACGATCTGGAATTTACCTGCGAATGTAAGTACCGGATTTAAGGATTAAATCAAAATAAATTGATGTACGTTTCTGCAACTTACGCACAGATGCTGATAGGCTTCGCAACAATAGCACAGTGAAGGGAGGGGCGGAAGGAAATCAGAGTGGAAGGAGGGGGCTGCGCTGGACAAGCCACTGAAAGCAGCATGTGGACACGGGTATTTTCCCTTGAATTGGGGAGCAGTGTTGACATATGGAGTGGTTGAGTCAGGGCAGGTGACAGGAGCGGGTGTATGCAAGGGGAGCTGTGACAGGAGAGGGTGCGAGAGTGGGGGAGGGTGTGACAGAGGGTGTGTGAGGGGAGGAGGTGCAAAGGAGAGGGTTTGATGGGAGTGGGTCCAAGTGTAGATGTGAGGGGAGAGTGGGTGAAGGAAGGGGCTGGGAAAGAGGTATGAAGGGAGGAAACGCGAGGGGAGAGAATGAAAGGAGAGGGGAGGGTGTGTGAGGAGAAGGGGTGCAAAGGGGGTGTGAGGAAGGTATGAGGGGAGGGTGTGTGAGGAGAAGGGTGGGCGTGTGAGGGCAAGTTGTGTGAGGAGAGGGGTGCAAAGAGGGCGTGAGTGGAGGGAGTGCAAGGGGAGAGGTGGGAGTATGAGAGGCGGGGCTGTGAAGGGGGGGGGGGGTGGGGAGGGGGGGGGGAGGGGCTGTGAAGGGGGGGAGGGGCTGTGAAGGGGAGAGGGCTGTGAAGGGGGGAGGGGCTGTGAATGGGGGGGAGGGGCTGTGAAGGGGGGAGGGGCTGTGAAGGGGGGGAGGGCGTGAAGGGGGGAGGGCTGTGAAGGGGGGGAGGGGCTGTGAAGGGGGGGAGGGCTGTGAAGGGGAGAGGGGCTGTGAAGGGGGGAGGGGCTGTGAAGGGGGGAGGGGCTGTGAAGGGGGGGAGGGGCTGTGAAGGGGGGAGGGGCTGTGAAGGGGGGGAGGGGCTGTGAAGGGGGGAGGGGCTGTGAAGGGGGGGAGGGGCTGTGAAGGGGGGAGGGGCTGTGAAGGGGGGGAGGGGCTGTGAAGGGGGGAGGGGGTGGGTTTGGGTAAGACCCTCTCTTCCCACTCTCCCTGGGCATGGCTCAGCACTCAGGAGATTTGATGAAGTTGTTGTTCTATTCACAGCCAGGCCATATATGGTTTTCCGAATCCTGAACATTAAGAACCCAAACGTCCTGCTCTTCCACATCCAGGAGAGAAAAGAAGGCAAAATGTACAACACAATCTCCCTCTACGGTGAGTGACACCAATCCTTCACAAATCCATCCAAAGAGAATGCACAGCCAAGGAGAAAGTTAGTAGGCCCGAGCTTTCTGAATCCTATCCCCCCCCCTCCACTCACCCCCCTCCCCTTCCCAAACCTATCCCACCTCCTCCCCTTCCCCAAACCTATCCCCACCTCCTCCCCTTCCCCAAACCTATCCCCACCTCCTCCCCTTCCCCAAACCTATCCCCTCTCTCTCCCCACCGCACCCCAATCCTAGCATTATGGCTCGATTATTAATTCAGAAACGCAGCTAATGTTCTGGGGATTTGGTTCGAATCCTGTCACGGTGGAATTTGAATTCAGTAAAAAATATCTAGAATTAAAAATCCACTGATGACCATGAAAGCTAGTCGATTGTTGGAAAAACCCATCTGGTTCACTGATGTCTTTTAGGGAAGGAAATCTGCTGTCCTTACCCAGTCTGGCCTACATGTGACTCCAGAGTAGATGCAATGTGGTTAATTCTCAAAGTGCCCTGGGGGAAACTAGGGATGGGCAATAAATACTGGCCTAGAGAGTGACGCCCACAAACAAAAAAAAACAAGCCCAGTCTGTCCAACCTTCCTTCCCTTTCACCTGACCTTACGCTCTCCTCTCGCCATCTTCACCCTGCCTATCCATTGTCCCTCTTTCTCCCTACTGCCTTCCCTCTCCCTCTGCCCTCCACGTCACTCTCTCTCTTTCCCAGCTCCCATGTGGCTGTCAGGGTCATTGGAGAGATCGAGTCTGAGAGGGCTTTGATGTTTACAGGGAGGCCACAGAGAGAAACATCGAGCTGCTCCCTTAATGCAGGAAGAGAGGTAACTTGAGAACATCCAGTTGAGCCACAACCCACAAATCTACAGAAGATTTCATGTCTCACTCCAGAGAATTGAGTCTTGAATCCCAGCCAATGATCGCAGCGCCACACTGTCAGAGGGTCAGTGCTGAGGGGGCGCCGCACTGTCAGAGGGTCAGTGCTGAGGGGGCGCCGCACTGTCAGAGGGTCAGTGCTGAGGGGGCGCCGCACTGTCAGAGGGTCAGTGCTGAGGGGGCGCCGCACTGTCAGAGGGTCAGTGCTGAGGGGGCGCCGCACTGTCAGAGGGTCAGTGCTGAGGGAGCGCCGCACTGTCAGAGGGTCAGTGCTGAGGGGGCGCCGCACTGTCAAGGGCGTGCTGAGGGGGCGCCGCACTGTCAGAGGGTCAGTGCTGAGGGGGCGCCGCACTGTCAGAGGGTCAGTGCTGAGGGGGCGCCGCACTGTCAGAGGGTCAGTGCTGAGGGGGCGCCGCACTGTCAGAGGGTCAGTGCTGAGGGGGCGCCGCACTGTCAGAGGGTCAGTGCTGAGGGGGCGCCGCACTGTCAGAGGGTCAGTGCTGAGGGGGCGCCGCACTGTCAGAGGGTCAGTGGAAAGAATCACAGAATTGTTGCAATGCCAAGGGAGCCATTCGGCCCATCCTCTGCACTGGCTCTCTGAATGAGCCATTCGCCTCTTGCCATTCTGCCTGTAACCCTGCGCGTTCTTCCAAGGTGTTGGTGGAGGGGGAAAGCAATGGCTCATGGGAAATGTTCGTAACCAGACATCACTTCAAATCTTTCATTTCTGAATGAAAACAGGTCGAAAACCGACTGGGAGTGAGAACATGGTGAAGATCTTTGACGAGCAGATTCAATGTGCAGGAATAAAGAAGGATAAAGTCGTGGTCCCTCCTCGCAAGAAGGTTACATTCTTGTTCAGTTTCTTTGAAAAATGCACAGAACAGAGTTCCTCCCTAAAGGCTCCTCATCTCATCGAGGTTTACAGCATGGAAACAGGCCCTTCAGCCCAATTTATCCATGCCGCCCAGTTTTTAATCACTAAACTAGTCCCAATTGCCCGCATTTGGCCCCTATCCCTCTATCCCCATCATACCGATACAACTGTTTAAATGTTTTTTTAAAAGATAAAATTGCACCCACCTCTGCTACTACCTCTGGCAGCTCGTTCCAGACACTCACCACCCTCTGTGAGAAAGAATTGCCCCTCTGGATCCTTTTGTGTCTCTCCCCTCTCATCTTAAACCTTTAGTTTTAGACTCCCATACCTTTGGGAAAAGATATTGACTATCTAGTTGATCTATGCCTCTCATTATTTTATAAACCTCGATGAGATCACCTCTAAGCCTCTTATACTGCAGGGAAAAAAATCCCAGTCTGTCCATCCTCTCTCTATAACTCAATCCATCAAATCCCAGTAGCATCCTAGTAAATCTTTTCTGCACTCTTTAATATAATATTCTTTCTATAAGAATAATAATATTCTTATAATAATATTCTTTCTATAAGAATAGATCTGTACACATTATTCTCCTCTGTTACCTCAAGAATGAACAGTTTCATTGCTTTTCATATTTTCACATTTTCTTCCCACAATTTGATTTCATCCAAAATACTGTTACCTGTGTCCAAACTGACACCAAGTCCCACTCACCCCTGACCCCTCACCCCAGCTCCCAATCCAACGCCTCCGTGTAAAATCCTCATCCTTCTTTTCAAATCCCTCCATGAACTTAGAATCATAAAATCATAGAATTCCCTACAGTACAGGCAGACGCCATTCAGACCATTGAGTCTGTACCGACCACAATCCCACCCAGGCCCTATTCCCATCACTTTCACCTACCCTAGCTAATCCCCCTGACACTAAGGCACAATTTAGTATGGTCAATTCATCTAACCTGCGCGTCTTTGGACTGTGGGAGGAAATTGGAGCACCCAGAGGAAACCCATGCAGACACAGGGAGAATGTGCAAATCACACAGACAGTGACCCAAGCCGGGAATCGAACCTGGTTCCCTGGCGCTGTGAGGCAGCAGTGCTAACCACTGTGCCACCGTGCCACTCCAGGGTTTCCAAGCTGTTTTTTTTTGGTGTGACTGTCAAATGTCCGTTTTGAGATGGCATGCGGAGCTGTGGGCTAGTGTCCCCGAGTGTTTACTGTGTCTCTGCCCCACTTTGCGGAGTCACCGCTCTGTGCACAATTCCAGCCTCCAGCTGCAGGCCTGGAAGATTTGATCGGAATATTTCACTCTGTCATCAGCCACAAAAAACATCTCCAGTGTCTGAACCTGCTAACCGCGGAGGGGGGAAATGCCTCCCAGGCATATAGTGTGGAAGAGGCCCTTCAGCCCATCAAGTCTGCCCCAACAATACCTACCACTAAAGGCGCGTCAATCCCATTTTCCAGCATTTATCTTTAAATGTTATAATATTTTAAGGTCCAAGTCCAACAGGTTTATTTGGAATCACAAGCTTTTGGAGCTCCTTCCTCACTCGTCTGATGAAGGAGCAGTGCTTCGAAAGCTCGTGATTCCAAATAAATTTGTTGGACTTTAACCTGGTGTTGTGAGATTCCTTCCTGTGACTTCCCCAGTCCAACGCCGGAATCTCTACATCTTGATATTCAAGTGCTCGTCCAAATATTTTTTAAAAATTGTAAGGTTTTGAGCCTCCACTGTCTTCCCAGGCAGCACATTCCAGATTCCTACCACCCTCCAAGTGAACTTTTTTCTCAAATCCCCTCTGAATCACCTGCCCCTCACCCTAGAGCGTTGTGGTTAGCACTGCTGCCTCACAGTGCTAGCGACCCGGCTTCCATTCCCGGCTTGGGTCACTGTGTTTGTGGTGTTTTGCTCATTCTCCCCATATCTGCATGGGTTTCCTTCAGACGCTCCAGTTTCCTTCCCAAGATTTTCATGGTAACTTCACTGCAATGTTAATGGAAGCCTACTTGTGAAATTAATACCTAAATTTTAAATTTAAAAAGCTGTGTGGGTTAGGTTGACTGGCCATGCTAAATTGCTCCTTAGTGTCAGGGGGCTAGAAGGGTAAATGTGTGGGGATAGAGCCCTGGGTAACATGCACTACTGGAGAGATGGCGAAGACTCGATGGGCTGAATGGCCTCCTTCCGTACCTTAAGAGTTCTATGATGATAAGGCAAAGTGAATTTTTAATTCCTCCACCAGATTCCTGAGTGAAAACAGACTAAAATCCCAAAGGCATCCCAGTGCGGGACAAGCTGGTGTTTTAATTCCTCACCCTGAGAAGTTTGCATCACCTGATTTTTGTCTGTAACTGATTATTAATTTTTCTTTTCTTCAGAATGAATGTGAGGTACAGCAAACAGAGATGGACACTGCAGGAAAGTGAGAGTATTGACTCCCCAGCCAGCAGGAGCTTTGGCAAATCCTGTCCAGCAACGCATTTCCAATTTCAAGATTCTATATTCAAAGAAAGCGGGCAACGAGCTGAAGGAATTTTCCAGCATCGCTTCTCATCTTATTTTCCAGAAAATAAACTGTCTTCTTACAGTCAATCTGCAGAATGTTCCTCTGGGTATCTGACTGGACAACTGGCCTCAGCTTTCCATCACCACTCTCTCCAGCATCGACGGAAGCTGTGTACCATCCACAAGATGCATTGCAGCGACTCACCAAGACTCCCCCAGCAAACACCTTCTAAACCCAACAGCACACTTCAAAAATGTACAGGTTAGGTGGATTGGCCATACTAAATTGCCCCTTTGTGTTCCTAGATGTGTCAATTACAGGTGTTAGCAGGGTAAATACATGGGGTTACATGGGCTAGGTGAGATTATTGTCAGCATAAGCTCAATGGGCCAATTGGCCTCCTTCTGCACTGTAGGGATGCTACGAAAACCTATGACCTCTTCCAGTGAGAAGGACAAGGGCAGCAGATACCTGAGAATACCCCACCACTCTGGAGATTCCCCTCCAAGTCACTCACTATCCTGACTTGGAAATATATCGGCCGCTTCTTCACTGTCACTGGGTCAAAATCCTGGAACTTCCTAACAGCACTGTGAGTGGACCCACACCACATAGAATGACTGCTGTCCATTGACAATCCTGGAACATCATTCCTAACAGCACTCTGGGTGTACCTACACCACAAGGATCGACTGATGTCCAATAACAATTCTGGAATATTCCCTCCCTAACAGCACTGTGGGTGTACCTACACCACAGGAACTGCAACACTTTGAGAAAGCATCTCACCACCATCTTCTAAAGGGCAATTATTTAAAGTTTAAAGTCTATTTATTAGTCGCAAGTAGGCTTACATTAACACTGCAACGAAGTCACTGTGAAAATCCCCTAGTCGCCACACTCCAGCACCTGTTTGGGTACATTGAGGGAGAATTTAGCCTGGCCAATCCACCCTAACCAGGACATCTTTTGGACTGTGGGAGGAAACTGGAGCACCCGGACGAAACTCATGCAGACATAGGGAGAATGTGCTGACTCCACACTGACAGTGACCCAAGCGGGGAATCGAGCCCAGGTCCTTGCTGCTGTGAGGCAGCAGGGCTAACCCACTGTGCCACCATGCCGTCCCTGGAAATGGGCATTGAAACCTGCGCCAGCCGCTAGTGCTGGAAGAATTGAGATGAAAGTTGGAAATGGTGTTTGATCTGAGATGTGCGGAAGTTGAAGATTGGCAGTAGATGGAGAGCTCTGTGAGGGGGAGGGAGGGGTGGCCTGTAAGCTGGCCTGACCCTGCAATGACCCTATTGATAAAAGTATTGACACTGCAGCAAGGCAGTCGTGGGCAGAAGGGCCCGGAGCTAACACCACACCTCACAGCTAGAATATTGTGAAAAGTGTGTGACAGACACAGGGAGACTCACAACTGATCCACATCGAGTGTCTCACCAGCCTTCACACCCGGGGCGGTGTGGGGAGGGGCAGCAAAGGGGCAAATCTACGTCACTGACCTAAGCAATGATGTTGGTTGCTGCTTTGCTTTTCCAATCTGTCTGTTTTGCAGTATGCAGGGAATGTAATAGTAACATCCCACCCAATCCTGTAGGATTCCCAGAGCTGGGTTCCAGTTATCCCCCCAGATATTTGATATTTAATCCAGAGTCACTGTTTTGTAGGAGAACAGATGCAATATCAGTGAGATACCTCTGGATCACAGCACCTCCCTGTGATTCTGTGTAGGGAGTACAGAGTATAGAGTGTTAACCATTCCGACGACAAGCTCTTCGTTCCAGGGATCATTCTTGTGAACCTCCTCTGGACCCTTTCCAAGGTCAGCACATCCTTCCTTAGATACAGGGCCCAAAACTGCTCACAATACTCCAACTGTGTTCTGACCAGAACCTTAAAGAGCCTCAGCAGTCCATCCCTGCCCCTATATTCTAGCCCTCTCGACATGAATGGTAACATTGCATTTGCCTTCCTCACTGCTGACTGAACCTGCATGTTAACCTGAAAGAATCTTAAACAATGATTCCCAAGGCCCTTTGTGTTTCTGATTCCCTAAGCATTTTTCCATTTGGAAAATAGTTTAAGCCCCCATTCCTCCTTTCCTGATGGAAGTAGAGGAAGGGGGGCGGGGGATAAGAATGTTTTAACGCAGCGAGTTGTGATCTGGAAGGCACTGCCTGAGAGGGCGGTGGGAGTAGATTGAACCGGAACTGGCAGACGACACAGGGCAAAAGTCTGGAAAGGAGACTGGAACATTCGGGAATGGAAGGATTGAGACACGATAGGCAACTCATTCAAAGGGTTAGCATGGAAACGATGGACTTAATGGCCTGCTGTTGTGTGTTATGGCGATTCTACATCATGGCTCAGGGTTTGAGCAAGTCAGCGTGTGAATTCTGCCTCAGTGGCGGCAAACAAAGAGATAGAAAAATGAACAGCAGTGAAAGAACGGATTGAGTGTGAAAAAAGACGAATTGTCAATGGGGAGGGGGTGGTGAAGAATTGTCAATGGGGAGTGAGAGTGAGGGGAGGGGTGAGAGCAGTGAGGGTGGAGAATTGTCAATGGGGAGGGGTGGGGGTGAGAGAGCAGTGAGTGTGGAGAATTGTCAATGGGGAGGGGGTGGGAGAGAGCAGTGAGGTGTGGAGAATTGTCAATGGGGAGGGGGTGGGGGAGAGAGCAGTGAGGGTGGAGAATTGTCAATGGGGAGGGGGTGGGAAAGAGCAGTGAGAGTGGAGAATTGTCAATGGGGAGGGGGTGGGGGAGAGAGCAGTGAGGGTGGAGAATCGTCAATGGGGAGGGGGTGGAGAGAGCAGTGTGGAGAATGTCAATGGGGAGGGGGTGGGAGAGGAGTGTGGAGAATTGTCAATGGGGAGGGGGTGGAAAGAGAGCAGTGAGGGGGAGAATGTCAATGGGGAGGGGGTGGGAGAGAGCAGTGAGGGTGGAGAATTGTCAATGGGGAGGGGGGGGGAGAGAGCAGCGAGGGTGGAGAATTGTCAAATGGGGATGGGGGTGGGAGAGAGAGCGGTGAGGGTGGAGAATTGTCAATGGGGAGGGGGTGGGGAGAGAGAGAGCAGTGAGGGTGGAGAATCGTCAATGGGGAGGGGGTGGGAGAGAGAGCAGTGAGGGTGGAGAATTGTCAATGGGGAGGGGGTGGGGGAGAGCAGTGAGGGTGGAGAATTGTCAGTGGGGAGGGGGTGGGAGGGAGAGCAGTGAGGGGGAGGTGGGGGAGAGAGCAGTGAGGGTGGAGAATTGTCAATGGGGAGGGGGTGGGAGGGAGAGCAGTGAGGGTGGAGAATCATCAATGGGGAGAGGGTGGGGGAGAGCAGTGAGGGTGGAGAATTGTCAATGGGGAGGGGGTGGGAGAGAGCAGTGAGGGTGGAGAATTGTCAATGGGGGAGAGGGTGGGGGAGAGAGCAGTGAGGGTGGAGAATTGTCAACAGGGAGGGGGTGGGAGAGAGCAGTGAGGGTGGAGAATCGTCAATGGGGAGGGGGTGGGGGAGAGAGCAGTGAGGGGGGGGAGAATCGTCAATGGGAGGGGGTGGGGAGAGAGAGCAGTGAGGGTGGAGAATTGTCAACAGGGAGGGGGGGGAGAGAGCAGTGAGGGTGGAGAATCGTCAATGGGGAGGGGGTGGGGGGAGAGAGAGCAGTGAGGGTGGAGAATCGTCAATGGGGAGGGGGTGGGGGGAGAGAGGGGGTGGAGAATCATCAATGGGGAGGGGGTGGGGGGAGAGCAGTGAGGGTGGAGAATTGTCAATGGGGAGGGGGTGGGGGAGAGCAGTGAGGGTGGAGAATTGTCATGGGGAGGGGAGAGCAGTGAGGGTGGAGAATTGTCAATGGGGAGGGGGTGGGGAGAGAGCAGTGAGGGGGAGAATTGTCAATGGGGAGGGGGTGGGGGAGAGAGCAGTGAGGGTGGAGAATGTCAATGGGGAGGGGGAGAGCAGTGAGGGTGGAGAATTGTCAATGGGGAGGGGGTGGGGGAGAGAGCAGTGAGGGTGGAGAATTGTCAATGGGGAGGGGGTGGGGGAGAGCAGTGAGGGTGGAGAGTTGTCAATGGGGAGGGGGTGGGGGAGAGAGAGCAGTGAGGGTGGAGAATCGTCAATGGGGAGGGGGAAGGGTGGGAGAGAGAGAGCAGTGAGGGTGGAGAATTGTCAATGGGGAGGGGGTGGGACGAGAGAGCAGTGAGGGTGGAGTGTCAGTGGGGAGGGGGTGGGAGAGGAGCAGTGAGGGTGGAGAATCGTCAATGGGGAGGGGGAGGGGTGGGAGAGAGAGCATTGAGGGTGGAGAATCGTCATGGGGAGGGGAGGGGTGGGAGAGAGAGCGTGAGGGTGGAGAATCGTCAATGGGGAGGGGGTGGGAGAGAGAGCAGTGAGGGTGGAGAATTGTCAACAGGGAGGGGGAGGGTTGGGGAGAGAGAGCAGTGAGTGTGGAGAATCGTCAATGGGAGGGGGTGGGGGAGAGCAGTGAGGGTGGAGAAACCTATGGGGAGGGGGTGGGAGAGAGCAGTGAGTGTGGAGAATTGTCAGTGGGGAGGGGTGGGGGAGAGAGCAGTGAGTGTGGAGAATTGTCAGTGGGGAGGGGGTGGGGGGAGAGAGCAGTGAGGGTGGAGAATTGTCAGGGGGTGGGGGGAGAGAGCGTGAGTGGAGAATTGTCAATGGGGAGGGGGTGGGGGAGAGAGCAGTGAGTGTGGAGAATTGTCAATGGGGAGGGGGTGGGATGGAGCAGTGAGGGTGGAGAATTGTCAATGGGGGGGGGGGGGAGAGGAGTGAGGTGGAGAATTGTCAATGGGGAGGGGGGGAGGGGAGAGAGAGCAGTGAGTGTGGAGAATTGTCAATGGGGAGGGGGTGGGGGAGAGAGCAGTGAGTGTGGAGAATTGTCAGTGGGGAGGGGGTGGGGGAGAGAGCGAGAGCAGTGAGTGTGGAGGAATGTTCAGCGGGGAGGGGGTGGGAGAGAGCAGTGAGGTGGAGAATCGTCAATGGGGAGGGGGGGGGGGGAGAGAGCAGTGAGGGTGGAGAATTGCAGTGGGGGGGGGTGGGAGAGAGCAGTGAGAATTGTCAGTGGGGAGGGGGAGGGGGGGGGGGGAGAGAGAGAGAGCAGTGAGTGTGGAGAATTGTCAATGGGGAGGGGGAGGGGTGGGAGAGAGAGCAGTGAGTGTGGAGAAACCTATGGGGAGGGGGTGAGAGAGAGAGTAGCAAATGGGATGGGCTTGGGGAAGATTTTATACAAAAATTTTCCCATCGCTCTCAGTGACTCGGCAATTTACTGTTGCGAGAATTTTTTTTATTCGTTCATGGGTTATGGGTGGGTTATACAACCTCACTTGTCCCAAAGCCATTAAATTCCACCCAAGGTCAACAGGCCTTCCCACTCTCTGCCTCTCACCCGCTCCAAATCCCGGTAAAATTACATATGTCAGTGGATAAACTGATATTTATTGCCCATTCCTAATTGCCCCTTGAGAAGGTGGTGGTGAGCTGCCTTCTTGAACCTGCGCAGTCTATGTGGTGTAGGTACACCCACAGTGCTGTTAGGGAAGGAGATCCAGGATTCTGATCCAGTGACAGAGATTTTGGTGGGCGGACAAGACTTGAATAAAGAATAACGGTGATGTGATCACCACTGAGCCATCTCCTCCATCGAACACTTGAGGCAGTCTGGATGCAAAGTTGGGAAACTAATCTACAGATACAAGCATGTTCATTTCCAACGCAAATCATATCGTGATCTGACTCACCAATTACTGACTGAATCTTAACAAAATATATAATGTTGTAATTCTGGACAAGATGCAATTGCTTTCCGAGCTTGGATTCTGTTCCTCTTTCGGATCACAATGTAGTCTGTCAATATCTCAGATCGTAATAAAGCTTTGACCTGTATTAGCATTATACTGCACTGGCCGGTTATTCCTACATATATCGTCAGGGATCTGATCAGAAACTCCAAGGTAAATTATAAACGATGTGGCGTTGGACTGGGGTGGACACAGTTAAGAAGTCCAATGGGTTTATTTGGCAGTATGAGCTTTCGGAGCACTGCCCTTCAACACTCCAGAACCGTTTCTGATTTTGGCACTAGTGCGAGCATTAAGCTTTTCATAGAAGATAGGAGCAGGAGGAGGCCATTCGGCCTTTCGAGCCTGCTTCTCTACTCATCACAAGCATAGCTGATTGTCCAACTCAATAGCCTAATCCTGCTTTCCCCCCATAACCT
Source organism: Sphyrna mokarran (assembly GCA_024679065.1). Classification (NCBI taxonomy): domain Eukaryota; kingdom Metazoa; phylum Chordata; class Chondrichthyes; order Carcharhiniformes; family Carcharhinidae; genus Sphyrna; species Sphyrna mokarran. The sequence goes on along the minus strand of JAGIQG010000025.1, from coordinate 5,945,373 downwards.
TTCAACCCATTTGCCCCAATGTTTTGGCATCAACTACTTCCTGTAGTAATGAATTCCACAGGCTCACCGCTCTTTGGGTGAAGAAATATCTCCTCATCTCTGTCCTAAATAGTCTATCCCAAATCCTGAGACTGTAACCCCTGGTTCTGGATACCCTCCTTCCATCAGGAACATCCTTCCTTGGCAGAGCAGACTCAATGGGCTAAGTAGCTTCATTCTGCTCCTATCTCTTTTGTCTTATAGTCTTCCTACATAGAACATAGAACATTACAGCACAGAACAGGCCCTTCGGCCTTCGATGTTGCGCCGACCAATATAAAAAGCAATGCCCCTCCAAACTAAACCATTCCCTTCTCTTCCATATACTTATCAACTAACCTGGCATCTACCCTGTCTAGTCCTGTTAGAATTTTCATTCCAGATATGATTCCATTGACCCACTTCTATCAAAGCTTTTATCAAAACAAACTTTATTTAAGAACAGGGTTAGAATATAACAAAAAGAAATAGTATAACTTTTGCAAATTAAAATACTTAAACATAATAAAGCGTCATTTTTAACAGCTATCTATCTTATGGTTCCAACTTAAGCAATATCCCCATAGACATACATCCTTCTTCAGAACCAATTAGTACCAAAAACAGAAATGCTGAAGTGGATGCTAGATGTCATGTTTATCCTCTCTGAACAGATACAGAAAAACACCTGCCTTCTGACTCCCATACAACAGTTTCCAGAGAGAGATCCACATTCAGAAGTTCAGAGAAAGAGATCTCTCTTCTGACAGATTTCAGTCTCCAATCTTCAAGGAAGGAAACATTACTTCTTTCTACAGCTTCCAAGCAGCAAATCATAGAATCATACAGTGCAGAAGATGCCCTTTGGCCCATTGAGTCCCCAATAATACATTAGAAACATTTGAATTCCCGCCTAATCCAATCTGCCAGCCCTTGGCCCAAAGCCAAATGAACATAGTCAATTTCTCTCTGTGAGCCTAGCCCCACCTAGTCACATGGCTTTACCTGTCAAAACCCTAATCAAGCCCTACTCTGAAAAGCCCCAGGGGAAAACACTAAAACAACAACCCTGAATTCATTCAGATTAAAACAGACATTTCAGCAAGTAAGATCAATTATGCTGCTGCAGTAACAATGGGGGCTGCTGGGTACAGACAAAGTGGCACCAATGAATAGAAGCAAATGCTAAAAAAATCCTGCACCAGAAACATGACAAATACATTTCTTAAAGGCACAGTATCATCACTATATCTAAAGATCCAGTGCTAGTGTTTATTAAAAAGTTTAACATTGCGCCAGAATAGTGCAGTAACTCCATCATTTTCTAAATCATTGGGGTAACCATAACTGATCTGGTCACCTCACTACATGGAGGATATCACAGTTACTGAAAAAGATACAGAATGATTGAGGGGATCGGATTGTGAGAGCAATGATGTAAATTGGACACATTCTCATTGGACAAGAGAAAGTTGTGAAGTGATTGGTTCAGTGCATTTAGGCTTGGAAAGGGATTGGATAATATCGAGTCACCAGCTGTCTCATTGGAAGTCGCAGCCTGAGCTTGGAGAGGGAGAATTCACATCTAATCTGGGTGACCAATGGGTAGGGTTTTCAGCTGTTGGGCAGTAGGGCCAGGGTTGGTGGGGGGGGGGGTTGATGGGCCAGGGTTGGTGGGGGGGGGGGTTGATGGGCCAGGGTTGGTGGGGGACGGGGGGAACTGTCACCACAGGCTGATTTCCAGATCCCAATCCCACTCCAGGGTTGGGTTAGATGCCACCGATGGTTTTCCCCGAGTTGAGAACTAGACTAGAGGGGACTGGGGGCATGAGGGGTGGGAGAAAAGAGAAAGGAAGAGAAGATAACATTTGGCTGAGTTTCTCAGCTCTGATCATTGTGAGAATTACACATATACATTGACATTGAGACCCAAATAGTGTGACATTCATACACATGTACATGTCACATTTTAGCCCATGTACATGTCACATTTTAACCCAAGTACATGTAACATTCATGTACATGTACGTACAACATTTTAGCCTATGTACATGTCACATTTTAACACTCGTGCATTTAACATTCATATATATGTAACATTTTATTCCATGTACATGTAACATCACAACCCATGTGCATGCAACTTTTTAACCCATGTACATGTAACATTATGATCCATCTACGTGTGACATTATTACATATATGCGTGCAACACTCTAAATGTAACATCATAAACTATGTACACGTAACATTTAACACATGCACATGTAACATTGTGACATGTACACATAACATCATGACCCATCTACATGTGACATTGTTACACATGTGTATGTAACATCACTCTAGATGTAACAATGTGATACTTAACAAAGGCCCTTTGTTAAGTATCTCCTTGCTCGGGCAGGTGTGAAAGATCCCACAGCTCTATTCTGAGGAGGAGCTGGGAGTTCTTCCCACTGTCCTGAGGCCAATATTTATCCCCCCAATCAGCACCATTAAAACAAATCAGGTGATCATCCTCACATTGCTCTATGGGATCTTGCTGTGCAGGAATTAGCTGATGTCTCTCACCAACGCTCTCACTAACTTTTACCGATGCACCATAGAAAGCATTCTTGCTTTCTATGGTGTGGTCCCTGCTCTGCCCAAGACCACAAGGAACTACAAAAGGTCATGAACGTCACCCAATCCATCACACAAATAAGCCTCCCATCCATTGACTCTGTCTACACCTCCCACTACCTCGGGAAAAGTGGCCAACATAATTAAGGACCCCACACATTCTGTCTTCTAGCTTCTTCCATTAGGAAAAAGATACAGAAGCCTGAGTTAACTTGCCAACCGACTCAAGATCAGCTTCTTCCCTGCTGCCGTCAGACTTTTGAATGGACCTACCTCGCACTAAGTTGATCTTTCTCGACACTCTAGCTATGACTGTAACACTATGTTCTCCACCTCTCCTTTCCTTTTCCACAAACGGTACGCTTTGTTTGTATAGTGCACAAGAAACAATACTTTTCACTGTATGTTAATATATGTGACAATAATACATCAAAATCTGTTTTATAACAGTGTCTCCACTGCAGTGAAATCTCTCATCAGCATGAATGATCTGTCCATTGGTCAGTAAAAGCTCGAGGAAAATGAGATCAGTGTACTTTCTTTCCAAACTCACAAACAGAACAACACAAGATGAAAGTGTCCCCTTGAGCTGAGGTCCAAGTCCCAATCACAAAGCTGTCCAAATATTAACTGGACTGACCTTGTTCCACAACAGAGTAAGGACAACAACCAAATGGGAAAACATTGGGATTAGAGACAGTCCTGCCTTCTATTCCCCAAGGAATTGACAAAACACCAAACAACCTTTACTCCAACCGTCTCTCACAGCCAACTATCAACGTCTCAGTCTCAAAGATCTCTACTGTTTAAACATCCCGTGTTTATCTAAATAGGCACAGAGTAAGAACCTTGAATCACAGACAATATTTTTCTCTCTGAGTTGTTGTTCGGATTCCTGAACAGATAGGTCACACATACCCCATCATGCACAGTGGGTTAGCACTGCTGCCTCACAGCACCAAGGATCCCGGTTCGATTCCCAGCCTTGGGTCACTGTCTGTGTGGAGTGTGCACGTTCTCCCTGTGTCTGCGTGGGTTTCCTCCGGGTGCTCCGGCTTCCTCCCACAGTCCAAAGGTGTGTAAGTTAGGTTGACTGGCCATTCTGAATAACCCCTTAGCGTCTGTAATTGTGTAGGTGAGGTGGATTGGCGATGCTAAATTGACCCTTAGTGTCCCAGAATGTGTAGGTTGGGTGGATTGACCATGCTAAATTGAACTTAGTGTCCCAGGATGTGCAGGTGAGATGGATTGGCCATGCTAAATTGACCCTTAGTATCCCAGGATGTGTAGGTGAATTGGATTGGTGATGCTAACTTGCTCCTTAGTTTCCTACACTGTGTAGGTTGGAGGATTGGCCATGCTAAATTGCCCCTTAGTGTCCCAGGATGTGTAGGTTGGGGGATTGGCAGGGTAAATGAATTGGGTTGAGGGATTGTGCAGGGAATGGTCCTGGTTAGGATGCTCTATCAGGGAGTCAGTACAGCCTCAATTGCTGCGTTCTACTGTCCCACAGGCCACGGGAATCGGAGCAAGGGGTGGATCACGGGAAAATCTGTTAACCTTGGATGGGATTTTCCAGTCCCAGGTTGAGCGAGCTTGTAAAATCCCGCCCAAAAAATCCCGCCGAAAGGCCTCCTTCTGCACTGGAAGGATTCTGTGATCAGATGTGGAGACAAAATGATTTTGTAAAAATGATTTTCTGTGATGTTGGCGTCACTGGCTGGAACTGTATATTTATCTGTTTTTTAACATGGGAACAGGCCCTTCGGCCCAACTTATCCATGCCGTCCAGTTTTTATTACTAAGCTAATTCCAATTGCCCAAATTTGGTTCATATCTCTCTATACCCATCTTACCCATGTAATTGTCTAAATGTTTTTTAAAAGATAAAATTGTACCCACCTCTACTACTGCCTCTGGCAGCTCATTCCAGACACCACCCTCTGAAAAAATTGCCCCTCTGGACCCTTTTGTATCTCTCCCCTCTCACCTTAAGCCTATGCTTTCTAGTTTTAGACTTCCCTACCTTTGGGTAAAGATCTGTTGCACATCCCTAATTGCCCTTTGAATGGAATTATTTCCTCAGTCATTTCAGAATTAATCACATTGCTGTGGCTCTGGAGTCACATGTAGGCCAGACTAGGTAAGGGCGACAGATTTCCTTCCCTAAAGGACATTAGTGAACCAGACAATCGAAGATAGGTTGTGCAGTCATCATCAGAATGTAAGAACCAGGAGCAGGAGTCGGCCATCTGGCCCCTCGAGCCTGCTCCGCCATTCAATAAGATCATGGCTGATCTTCTCATGGACTCAGCTTCACTTACCCGCCCGCTCACCATAACCGTTAATTCCTTAACCGTTCGAAAATCTATCTATCCTTGCCTTAAAAACGTTCAATGAGGTAGCCTCAACTGCTTCACTGGGCAGGGAATTCCACAGATTCACAATCCTTTATGTGAAGAAGTTCCTCCTCAACTCAGTCCTAAATCTGCTCCCCCTTATTTTGAGGCTATGCCCCCTAGTTCTGATTTCACCCACCAGTGGAAACAACTTCCCTGCTTCTACCTTATCTATTCCCTTCATAATCCTATTTCTATCAAATCTCCCTTCATTCTTCTGAATTCCAATAACTATAGCCCCGGTCTACTCAGTCTTTCCTTATAAGCCAATCCTCTCAATCTGGAGTCAATCTAGTGAATCTCCACTGCACCCCCTCCAGTGCCAGTAAATCCTTTCTCAAGTAAGGAGACCAAAACTGTACACAGTACTCCAACTGCGGCCCCACCACCACCTTATACAGCTTCAACACAATCTCACTGTTCTTAAACTCCATCTGTCTAGCAATGAAGGACAAAATTCCATTTGCCTTCTTAATTACCTGCCACACCTGCAAACAACTCCTTGAGATTCCTGCACAAGGACACCCAGGTCCCTCTGCACAGCAGCATGCTGCAATTTTTTACCATTTAAATAATAGTCCATTTTGCTGTTATGCCTACCAAAACGGATGACCTCACATTTACCACATTGTACTCCATCTGACAGACACTCACCTGCTCGCTGAGACTATTTATATCCCTTTGCAAACTTTCAGCGTCCTCTGCACACTTTGCTCTGCCACTCATCTTAGAGTATCTGCGAATTTTGACACCCTACATTTGGTCCCCAATTTCAAATCATCTACATAAATCTTAACCAATTGGGGTCCCAGCACTGATCCCTGAGGCACACCACTAGTCACTGATCACCAACCAGAAAAACATCCATTTACCCTCACTCTTTGCTTTCTGTTAGTTAACCAATCCTTTATCCACGCTAATACATTACAAGTAACACTGTGCACCTTTATCTTATGTCGTAGTCTTGGTGTGGCACTTGTCAAATGCCTTCTGGAAATCCAGATTCACCACATCCACAGGTTCCCCATTGTCCACTGCACATATAATGTTCTCAAAGAATTCCACCAAATTATTAAACATGACCTGCCCTTCATGAACCCATGCTGTGTCTTCCCAATGGGACAATTTATAACCAGATGTCTCACTATTTCTTCCTTGATGATAGATTCAAGCATTTCCCCCACTACAGAAGTTTACTGAAACTAACTCTCAATTCCAGAATTATTAATTGAATGTAAGGGTGAGATTTGAACCCACGTCTCCCGAGTTTGGGTTTCTGGATTATTAGTCTAACGATGCAATCACTTCACCCCCACCTCCCCGCAAACACCCTGAGCACGATAAAGAAGGAAAGGAGAGGATGCAGAATGTAGTGTTACAGTCAGAGCTAGGATGTAGAGAAAGGTCAACTCAATGCAAGGTAAATCCATTCAAAAGTCTGATGGCAGCAGGGAAGAAGTTGTTCTCGAGTCACGTATCAACCGACATCAGACTTGTATCTTTTCCTGGTGGAAGAAGGTGGGAGAGAGAATAGCCAGGGTCCATGGGGATCCTTAATTATGCCGGCTGCTTTCCCAACATCAGGAAGTATAGAATGACTGTTACACTATACTCTGTACCCTTTCCTTTCCTTCTTCCCTATATACTCTATGAACAGTATGTTTGTCCATCGAGCACACAAGAAACAATATTTTTCACTGTATACTAACATATAGGACAATAATAAATCAAATCAAAATAATTCATAACCAAATGATGTGGAGATGCCGGCATTGGATGGGGGGGTGGGTACAGTTAAAAAGTCTCACAACACCAGTCCAACAGGTTTATTTAGAATCGCAAGCTTTCAGTGCACTGCTCCTTCATCAGGTGAGTGGAGAGGTAGGTTTTACAAACACGGGATATACAGACAGAGATACAATTCCAAGATAATAATTGGATTAAGAGTCTCTACAGGTAATCAAATCTTTACAGATACAGACAATGCAAGTGGAGAGAGGAATAATCAGCAGAGCGATTATCCCTCCATCGTTGTCTGTATATGCCACGTTTGTGAAACCTACCTCTCCACTCACCTGATGAAGGAGCAGTGCTCCAAAAGCTCGCGATTCCAAATAAACCTGTCAGACTTTAACCTGGTGTTGTGAGACTTCTTACTCAGTATCAAATAGCAGTGTGTATCGTTGTCTCCATACTGGCTTTTGAGACTACTATGTTAACACAGTTACTAAAGCTCCCTATTGGCTGCACTGCCTTTTGGAATGGCCTGTGAAAAAAGAGCTTTATAAAAATCCAAATATTTCTATACACATTTTGCGAGATGGATTGAGTTTAAAACTGTTTGCAATTCCACAATGCTGCCACCGGATGGTACACAAGGCCCATAATGGATCATGACAATCCTCTCCAATCCACAGCCTGGGAATGATTGAATTCCAATATAACCCTTATCTCAGAGTCCTCTCTCTGCTTACCTCTTCACACCCCCAACCCCATCTCTCCCCTCCTTCATTCTCTTACCTCGCATCTGCATCAATCCTCCCCTTAAATGCATCAACATATCAGCTACAGTCACGGATACATTCTCATCATGAAATCATACAGTTCGGAAGAGATCCTTCAGCCCATCGAGTCTGCACTACTACACGAGAGAAACACTTGACCTCCCACCTAATCCCATTTACCAGCACTTGGTCCAAAGCTTTGAATGTAATGATGTGCCAAGTGCTTATGGAGGTACTTTATAATCTGTGCAAGTTAATTCCTCCTAATGTCTTCAACTCATAGAATTCTACAGTGCAGGAAAAGGCTATTCAGCCCATCGCACTTCTGCTGACTACAATCCTACCCAGTCCCAATCCCCATAACCACACACATTTACCCTGCTAAGCCCCCTGACATGAAGGTGCAATTTAGCATGGCCAATCCACCTAACCTACACATCTTTGGAATGTGGGAAGAAACTGGAGGAAACTCACACAGATACAGGGAGAACGTGCAGACTCCACACAGACAGTGACCCAAGCTGGGAATCGAACCCGGATCCCTGGCGCTGTGAGGCAGAAGTGCTAACCACTGTGCCATCATGCTGCCGTGATGGGTTGGTGGCTATCTTATACTTACATCCCCATGCCCTGGACTACCCACAAGTAGGAATATTTTCCCCGCACCTTGTCTCAGTGATTCTGTCATTAAAGAACTCCAGACATTGAGGAAAAAGTTACCAAGGTCTGAGATCATGTACTAACCGACTCAGGAACAGATTCTTCCCTGCTGCTGTCAGACTTTTGAATGGACCTCGCATTAAGTTAATCTTTCTCTACACCCTACTATGATGGTAACACTACATTCTGTACCCGCTCCTTTCCTTCTCTATGAACAGTATGCTTTATCCATATAGCACGTCAGAAACAATACTTTTCACTGTATCCCAATACATGTGACAATAATAAATCAAATTGTCCTCAGCCTTCACTCTCCTCCCCAGCTGGAACAAACCTCCAGTTGACTTTATCTTCCCCAGTAGAGGCACCCTCTCAGTTCTGGGAACAAACTTATAAATATTCCCTGCTCTTTCTCCAATGTTTCAATGGGGCAAATTTTCCCATCCACCTGCCCCAGGAATCGGAGGGAGTGAAGGGGACAGACCACGGAAAGGTCTGTTAACCTCAGGTGGGGTTTTCCAGTTTCAGAGCTATCCCTTCCTGTAACATGGAGAACAAATTTGCCCCCGGGGATTGTCAGACCAAGGTTTCTATAGAAATTTAACATGTCTTGGAGCTCTCTGGAAAACAAATGTTTTGCACTTTATTTGCATCCTTTTGTCAACTTGTTAATGTTTGTTCATGGGATTGGGATGGAATCTCTAATTGAATTGAGTGATTCACTTGGTCATTTCAGAGGGCAGTTTAGTGTTAATCACATTGCTGTGGCTCTGGAGTCACTTGTAGACCAGACCGGTTAAGGTATGGTTAAGGTCTTGTTCTTGGCTAAGTGATACTTCTTTCAAGTTGGTCTATTGCATTCACTGCTCCCAGCGTGATCTCCTCTATATCAGAGAGAGCAGGTGTAGGCTGGGTGATCACTTTGCTGAGCGCCTTCAGTGTGTATGCAATCAGGACCCTGACCTTCCAGTTGCTTGTCATTTTAACACACAATCCCACTCCCATGCCCACATGTCTGTCTGTGGCTTTCTGCAATGCTCCAGTGAAACTCAACAATATCTCATCTTCTAGCTCAGCACTTTACAGCCTTCCAATCTCAACATCAAATTCAACAACTTCAGATGATTTACTCTATCCCACCTCTACCTATTTGTTTTTATTCTATTTTTTTTAAACTGTTCTCTAACTTTTATTTCTTTATTGTCCTTCTTCATTTCTCTTCCCCCCATACACTCTCCCCCTACTTCATCCCCCCTTCCCTTACCTTTTCTCCCCCGCCCCCCCGCTTTTCCTTTTCTACATTCTCTCCCACCTCCTCCCTCCACACCCACCTTCCCCAATCTTCACCTGTCACAGCTTACAGCTTCTCTGCTGTTTGGCCATTCACACCCTTTATTCTCTCTATGAGCTGCCATTAGCAGCCTTTCCCCGTGTTTTTGTGGCTATCTTTCATTCTCTCCCCTTGCAGTATAAATATCTCCCACTTTCAGCAGTTGTGGACTCGTCAAGTTTAAGGGCGTTCAAACGGGCAGTGGACAGGCAAATGGATAACATTGGAATAGTTTAGGATAGAGGGTCATAAAATTGGTTACATTGGTCAGCGCAACATCGAGGGCCAAAGGCCCTGTACTGCACTGTAATGTTCTATGCCTTTTAGCTTTGACAAAGGATCATCTGGACTTGAAAATTCAGCTCTTTTCTCTCCTTACAGACCCACTGAGATTTTCCAGCATTTTCTCTTTTAGTTTCGGATTCCAGCATCTGCAGGGTTTTGCTTTTATGCTAGTAAGGATGGCAGATTTCCTTCCCTAAAGGGCATTAACATTTATTTGTTTTTGTCCCTAGTAGGTTTACATTAACACTGCAATGAAGTTACTGTGAAAATCTCCTAGTCACCACACCCTGGCACCTGTTCAGGTACACTGAGGGAGAATTTAGTATGGCCAATGCACCCTAACCAGCACGTCTTTGGAATATCTGAGGAAACCCACACATACACGGGGAGAATGTGCGCTCTCCACACAGACAGTGACCCCAAGCCAAGAATCACACCCGGGTCCCTGATGCTGTGAGGCAGCAGTGCTAACCACTGTGCCATTGAACCAGATGGGTTTTTTTTGATCATCTACAATAGTTTCGTGGTCATTAGTTCTGAATTTTTATTGAATTTGAATTTCACTATCTGCCATAATGGGATTTGAACCTGGGTCTCCAGAACATTACCCTGGGTTTCTGAATTACTAGTCTAGTGACAATACCACTATGTCACCACTTCCCCCATCATTTATCATTTACAATAATCTGTCAAGCTAGAGGTTTGTTTCAAGAACTCCTGTTTCAAATAAGTCAAATCAGAACCCGAGCATTTGCAGAATATAAGCTGATGGCGGCAGGGTAGCACAGCAGTTAGCACGGCTGCTTCACAGCTCCAGGGACCTGGGTTCGATTCTGGCTCAGGTCACTGTCTGTGTGGAGTTTGCACATTCTCCTCATATCTGTGTAGGTTTCCTCTGGGTGCTCCGGTTTCCTCCCACAGTCCAAAGATGTATGGGTTAGGTTGATTGGCTATGCTAAATTGCCTCTTAGTGCCTTGAGACGCATAGGTTAGAGGGATTAGCGGGTAAAATATGTACGGGTAGGGTCTGGGTGGGACTGTGGTCGATGGGCCGAAGGGCCTCTTTCTGCACTGTAGGGTTCTGTGATTCCTATGTGTGGATTGGGGTGATTGGTATTTCCTGACAATTGTGTTTCAATTGAAACTTGCATTGAGAATTACAGCTGCAAATACATTATTCCACCACTCTGAGATAGCTGGGACTTAGACATAAGAAATGGGAGTAAGAATAGACAGTTCAGCCCCTCAATATTGCTCCGTCATTCAATCCCACCCTGCCTGACCTCCTGCCTTTCTCTCCCTCTCCCTTCATCCCAAAATTCCCTGAGAGATCAAAGATATATCTATTGTTGTCTGGAACATTATCAGAGATGGATTAACCACAGCACCCTGGATAAACAGTTCCAAACATCCACAACCCTCTGAGTGAGGAAATTCTCCTTATCACAGTCCCAATGCCCCTTATTGTGATACTAAGACCATTAGGTCTAGGAGCAGAATTAGGCCACTCAGCCCATCGATTCTGCTCCGCCATTCAATCATGGCTGATACGATTCTTATCCCCATTCTCCTGCCTTCTCTTTGTAAACCTTGATCCCCTTATCAATCAAGAACCTCTGTCTTAAAGACACTCAGTGACCTGGCCTCCAAAGAGTTCCACAGATTCACCACTCTCTGCCTAAAGAAATTCCTCCTCATCTGTTTTAAAGAATCGCCCCTTCACCCTGAGGCTGTGCTCTTGAGTTCTAGACTCTCCCACTGGTGGAAACATCCTCTCCGAGTCCACTCTATCCTCTCAGAATTCTGTAAATCATCCTGTCAGAGAGTCACAGAAGTTTACAGCATGGAAACGGGCCCTTTAGCCCAAATTGTCCAAGCTGCCCTTTTTTTAAAACCCCTAAGCTAATCCCAGTGCCCACATTTGGCCCATATCCCACTATACCCCTCTTACCCATGTAACTGTCTAAATGCTTTTTAAAAGACAAAATTGTACCCACCTCTAATACTACCTCTGGTAGCTCTTAAAAAGCATTTAGACAGTTCCGTGGGTAAGATTGATGTAGAGAGATATGGGTCAAATGCAGGCAATTGGGATTAGTTTATGGGTTTTAAAAGAAAGGCAACATGGACAAGTCGGGCTAAAGGGCCTGTTTCCATGGTGTAAATCTGACTATATGGAGTTATGAGGATTGGGCCTGGGAAGGATTGTTGTTGGTGCAGACTCAATGGGCTGAATGGCCTCCTTCTGCACTGTAAGAATTCTATAATTCTACGAGATGAAGATATTAAGAGGTATTAATAACTTGGCGCGTCACAACATTCAAGTATGGAGCATACCTGTATTGTTCTTCCTTCACTGTCGTTGGTGAAAGGCCCATCATTTTTGAGAGCCATAACAGATTCTAATGGTGTGGCCCCACATTCCCGAGGGCAATTAGGGATGGGTAACAAAGGCTGGCCTTGCCAGTGACCATCGCAACCCATTAACAAATTTTAATAAGCAATCTAAAATTTAACCTCACCTGTACTGGACAGTTTAACTCTGAATGTTAATTAGATCCTTGCCATCACCAATCAGTACACACACTATAAAGAATCCTGTTCAATAACTCAGTCATTCTGCAAATCATTCAAATTACAGAGTCCTTGTTAGGTGAGGATTTATAAACAGGTCCCACTTAGTCACTGAGTGAGGGCAATGGGCACGAGAATGGGGCTAGGTTCAGTCAGAGAGCCAGCACCACACACAAGGGGCCGAATGTACTACAACATTCAATGATTCCAGCAACGGACATTCTCAGTTTATGCTGCAAGTCTCGAACTGACAGAATCCTGGTCCAAGCAAGTCGATGTCTCAGGCATTCAAGCGGGAACAAGTTTGTCAGATATTTTAGCAAGCTTCTGCTTGAGTAGTCTAGAGTATGTCGACACCACAGTGCAGTGACGCACCATTCTGTTTATTTTGCTTTTGTGGGATGTGGGCATCACTTGTGCCCATTTCAGAGGGCATTTGAGAGTCAACTACATCGCTGTGGCTCCGGACCCACATGTCAGACTAGGTGAGAATAACAAGTTTCCTTCCCTAAAGGACATTAGTGAACCGCTTGGGTTTTTACAATAATCGGTGCTTGTTTTACAGTTCTTGAGACTAGTTTTTTATATTCCAGATTTATTGATTGAGTTTAAATTCCACCAGCTGCCGTGATGGGACTTGAACCCTTGACCCCAGAGCATTAGCCAGGGCCTCTGGATTGCCTGCATCATAACAATTATGTCAGCCCTGTTGTCACACAAGCTTAAAACAACACCCAGCACAAAAGGGAGTTCAGGAGTCAGGAGATAATGCTACAACTTTATAAGTCCCTTATCAGACCCCATTTGCAGTACTGTGCACAGTTCTGGTCACCTCACTACAAGGAGGATGTGGAAGCTATTGAGGGTGCAGAGATTTACAAGGATGTGGCCTGGATTGGATGGTATGCCTTATGAGGATAGGTTGAGGGAGCTTCATCTTTTCTCCCTGGAGAGACAAAGGGTGCAATACAACATGATAGAAGTTTATAAGATGTTGAGAGGTAAAGATAGGGTGGATTCTCAGAGGCTGTTTCCCAGGGCTGAAGTGGTCACTACGAGAGGACGCAGGTTTAAGGTGCTGGGGAGCTGGTACAGAAGGGATGTTAGGGGTAAGTTTTTCACTCAGAGGGTGGTGAGTGAGTAGAATCAGCTGCCAGCGGTGGTGTTGGAAGCAAACTCATTGGGCTCTTTTAAGAGACTTGTGGATGAGTACAATGGGATTAAGGGTTATAGATAGGCCTGGTAAGTAGGGATATGATCAGCACAACTTGTGGGCTGAAGGCCCAGTTTGTGCTATAGTGTTCTACATTCTAAGAGAGAAACTATTTAATCCATCACACAAACCAGCCTCCCATCCATTGGCTCTGCCTACACTTCCCATTGCCTCAGGGAAAGCATGATGTAGAGATGCTGGCATTGGATTGGGGTAAACACAGTAAGAGGTCTGGCAACATCAGTTTTAAATCCAACCAATTTATTTGATAGTAAACTCACAAGTTTACTATCAAATAAATCAGTTGGATTTAAAACTGATGTTGTCAGACCTCTTACTCAGGTAAAGCAGCCAGTATAATTAAGGACCCCACATACCCCAGACATTCTCCCTTCTAACTTCCATCAGGAAAAGGATACAAAAGTCTGAGGTCACATACCAACCAACTCAAGAACAGCTTCTTCCCTGCTGCTATCAGATCATTGACCAGACTTACCTTAAGTTGATCTTTCTTTGCACCCTAGCTATGACTGTAACACTAACTCTACACTCTCTCCTTTCCTTCTCTATGAATGGTATGTTTTGTTTGTATAGCATGCAAGAAACTTTTCACTGTATATTAATATGTCTGACAATAATAAATCAAGTTCCAGTAGCAGATCACTCACAATCAACAGTCCATCACTGGGGGTACCAGGGGAACTGACACTCATGGTTAAATACAAGGAAAAGACTCCCAGATTGGCCCATCAATTAACTCCCTAATCTGGGAATCTATGTTCCAATAGGCCAATCTCAATGGTCTGATTGAAGTGATTGCAGGCAAGTTGAAGTGGTAACTATTGGATGAGTACAACAACTCAATGGTCTTTATTTGAGTTCAAGACCAAGTATGTTGGTGAGATATTATCAGAATTTACAGCAAAGTTGGGTAAATCAGTCAGCAATTTTTGGATTTCTGTGTTTAATTGTGCATATGTAATGTTGGAAGTTTAGGGAGGGAATTCCAGGGCTTAGGGTCTAAGCAGCTGGAGGCACGAAACCAAAAGTGGAGTCATTAAATCAGGAATCCTCAAGAGGGCAGAATTGGAGGAGTGCAGCATGTAAAGTCTGCCCATTATTGGACCATTGGAAATCCAGCCTTTCCATGACATTTGTAACATATTAACTTATGTCTTGCTGAAAAGAGAGGCATATTACTGAAGATTTTGCCTTTATGCTCATCAGGACAAACACAAGAATTCCAAATTTCAAAGGATCACAACAAACTTACACCTACAAATAAAAGAGTGCCAATCAGTTGGCAGGCTGACTCTGATTGGTCAAGGTGTTACCATGGAGAAAGTAAACTCTGGGCTTGAACATATTTCTTCTGTTTGCAGTGAAGAGGAACCTGGGTGTGAATGTACATCACATTTAACGATGGGCGTCATCTTGGCTGAGTAGTTAGCGCTGCTGCCTCACAGTGTCAGGTACCTGGGTTCAATTCCTGGTGCAGAGTCTACACATTCTCCCCATGTCTGTGTGGGTTTCCTCCAGGTGCTCCAGTTTCTTCCCACAGTCTGAAAGATGTGCTGTTAGGGTGCATCGGCCATGCTAAATTCTTCCCCAGTGTACCCAAACAGGCGCCGGAGTGTGGCGACTCAGGGATTTTCACAGTAACTTCATTGCTGTGTTAATATAAGCCTTACTTGTGACAATAATCAAATTTATTTTATTATTTAAAATTAAATAAACATTTAGTGAGCCAAGTTACGGGCTTATCTGATTATCTTTAATTGGTTATTGGTGTAACTGTTATCACACTCAGGATTGTTCAACAAGTGTTGCTCAAATGTAGAATCATACCTAACAGTTGTTAGGAAATAAGGACAGTTTAAGTTAGTTGTATTTGTTTGTGGGTATTAGTAATAAGATATACATTTACGATTAATTTTAAATCATTGTTCTGTACTTCTTTATTCATTCATGAGAAATGGGCATCGCTGGCTGGCCAGCATTTATTGCCCATTCCTAGTTACCCTTGGAGGGCAGTTGAGAGTCAACCACATTGCTGTGGCTCTGGAGTCACAGGTAGGCCATGTAAGGATGCTAAATTAGCAAAAAGGCTGACATCCGTTGTGATCCTAGGGTTGGTGACACATTAGGACAGCCTGTGATGTGGTGATATTCTGTTGGCATGTCTGGGTAACTGAGAGATTGTGTGGAAACTTGATGGCCCCAGGCAGAGGAATTCCAAAAGGAGAGGCTGAAATCTGGTTGTGGATCCTTGGTGAGGATATTTGAGAGAAAGCAATGTTTGGGAAAAGATTTAAAAGTATTTTTTTTTGAGAGTGGAGTTTGGAAACTCCTGTGCAGAAGACAAAGTTCCAGTGAGAGCAGTTGGCTCACAGTGTGAGAAACATTCATGGAATCCCTACAGTGCAAAAGGAGGCCATTCGGCTTGTCAAGTCTGTACTGACTGTTTAAAAGAGCATCTCACCCCTCACCCTATCCCTGTAACCCCATATGTTTACCATGGCAATCCTCCGAACATGCGTATCTGTGGACTGTGGGAGGAAACTGGAGGACCTGGAGGAAACCCACACAGACATGGGGAGAACATGCAGACACCAGTAAATATCAAGGGCGATGGTTAGATTGTCTCTTACCTGTATTAAAAAACAAGCGCCTCGATCCTTTTGCTGATTATTGCTATTTCTTTTAGTTGCTGACCGATCAGCAACCTCAAACTATTTTGACAATGCTTATCAAATCTCTGTTTAACCTCCTCTGTTTAAAAATAGGGAATTGGCCATTTAAATCAGAAATGAGGAGAATTTTCTCTCTCAGGGAGCAGTGAGGCTTTGATAGCAGAATCTTTAAACGTTTTTAAGGCAGACCAAGATAGATTCCTGATAAACACGGAGTGACTTATTCTGAGTAGTGGGAATCCCTACAGTGTAGAAGGAGGCTATTCAGCCCATTGTGTCTGTACTGACCACAATCCCACCTAGGCTCTATCTCATAACCCCACACCTTTACCCAGCTAGTCCCCCTGACATTAAGAGCAATTTACCACAACCAACCAACTAGGGGAGGCCTAGTGGTATTATCACTGGATTATTAATCCAGCAAACCCAGCTAATGTTCCGGGGACCAGGGTTCAAATCCCGCCACGGCAGATGGTGGAATTTGAATTCGATAAAAAAATATCTGGAATTAAGAATCTACTGATGATTATGAAACCATTGTGGGAAAAGCCCATCTTGTTCACTAATGTCCTTTAGGGAAGGAAATCTGCTGTCTTTACCTGGTCTGGCCACAGAAATATAGTTGATTCTCTACTGCCCTCCAAGGGCAACTAGGGATGGGCAATAAATGCTGTCCAATCAGCAATGCCCATGTCCCACAAATGAATTTTTAAAAGTAGGCGGGATGTTGCTATCGGACCAGCCTTGAGCTTATTAAATGGCAGAGCGGGCTTGAAGTGATCTATTGCTACTCCTAATTTGTATATCGATATGATCGTACGCTCTATAGAGAAGGCCAGCTTTTCAATCTCCTCACGAAACTGAAGCCTTGCATCCCCAGTACCCAACAGATAAATCTCTTCACTGTCTCTAAGATTGTTTGTACGAAATATATACGAATGAAAATGGGAACGCGGAGGATGGAATTTTACCAACACGTCCGCGCCAGGTTCGTATGATCCCGCACACGGAGAATGCGGTTTTCCGAGTCTTGCCCACTTCCCCGGAATCGGAATGGCGTGCTGGTAAAATTCCAGCCAAAATGTCTTTGAAAGCACGGCCGCTGTCGACTCACATCTGAAATACATTCAGACAGGACAGCTGAATTTTACCAATTCTGCCCCAAGATTCAATTTTAAAATAAGACAGAAATGTATCAAAGTTCACTGGAAATGTTTTGAGCTGCTGCTGTTTGTCAGAGGATGAATCAATGTCTGATTAGTGGAGCAGACCACTCTGCCAGAATAACACAACTTGTTTTCTGGACTTCCTGAGTTTACGCTTAAAAAAAAAGTTTGCTGAAACGTGTCTCTTAAACCGTGACCCCTGTGAACCCCAAGAGTAAATTGGTTCAACCTTGAAACCTGCACTAACCTTCCAACGTGACACAACAGCATTCTAACTTAATCCTGAAAGCACGGTGCAGCGAATTGTACATTAGCTTAATGGGATTAGATGTGTGTGTGACATAGAACATAGAAAATCTACAGCACAAACAGGCCCTTCGGCCCACAAGTTGTGCCGTTCATATCCACACCTACTAGGTAGGTAGTACAACCCTCTATCTTACTAAGTCCCATGTACTTATCCAAAAGTCTTTTAAAAGACCCTATCGAATTCGCCTCCACTACCACTGCTGGCAGCCGATTCCACACATCCACCATCCTCTGAGTGAAAAACTTACCCCTGACATCTCCTCTGTATCTACTCCCCATCCCCTAAACCTGTGTCCTCTTGTGGCAGCCCTACGGAAAAAGCCTCTGAGAATCCACCCGATCAATACCTCCCAATATCTTATACACCTCTATCAGGTCACCCCTCATCCTTCATCTCTCTAAGGAGAAAGGACAGAGCTCTCTCAACCTATCTTCATAACTATATCACCTAATCCAGGGAACATCGTAAACCGCAATTTAACAGTTGCTTGGTCATGCAAAACTTGAGAAGAATCGTAGAATCTCTACAGTGCAGAAGGAGGCCATTCAGCCCATCGAGTCGGCACCTACAGAGAAAGATATAAAGTCTGAGGTCACGTACCAACCGACTCAAGAACAGCTTCTTCCCTGCTCTGTCAGAATTTTGAATTCACCTATTTTGCATTAAGTTGATCTTTCTCTTACACTCTAGCTATGATTAATACTACATTCTGTACCCTCTCCTTTCCTTCTCAATATATTGTATGCTTTGTCTGTATAGCATGCAAGAAACAACACTCTCCACTGTATGCCAGCATAGTGGTTAGCACTGCTGCTTCACAGTGCCAGGTACCCGGGTTTGATTCCCAGCCTGGGTCACTGTCTGGGTAGAGTTTGCACATTCTCCCTGTGTTTGTGTTGGGTTTCCTCCCGGTGCTCCGGATTCCTCCCACAGTCTGAAAGACATGCTGGTTAGGGTACATTGGCCCGAACAGGCGCTGGACTGTCGTGACTCGGGGAATTCACGGTAACTTCATTGCAGTGGTGATATAAGCCTTACTTGTGCCTAATAGATAAAGCTTTTAATACATGCAACAATAATAAATCAAATCAAATTTAACTTTAACTTTGTCAGAATCACTGCCTCCCCACACTCCACCCCCCCAAATGAAAAGTTTCTGTCGCAACCTATTTTCTCACACCCTCTCAGACTCTCCGTGTAGATGTAACCGGCTCTATCTTTGAAAACAGATCTGTGTATTTTGTCTAAGTTCCAATTCCTGGCTCTGGAAGGTCCTGGTGATATCCCCATTCCACTGATTTGTAATCTCAGTATAACCATGGTTATGAGAATCGCTGTTATACGTTATCAATCTTGCTTTGTCTGTTTAGAGAGAAATGTTTCTTTCATTCAGTATTTACTTAGAAGTTGAGGAAGCAGCTCACGTTGGGGAAGTTGAAAAATAACTTGTATAGGCACTGCGGCAGTGAGCCAGCGGGCAAGTTATGGGGAAGGTTCCTTAGGCAGCTATTGGAAAGCAGTTAGCATTGATTTCTTCAGAACCAATTTAGGTTCAATTCATTTTGCGACATAACATTTAACAATGCAACACAGACACGGGTTTCGCTGGCTGGGCCAGCATTTATTGCCCATCCCTAGTTGCCTTTGAGAAGGTAGGGGTGAGTTGCCTTCTTGAATCGCTGCAGAGCTGTGGGTTGACCCACAATGCTATCAGGGAGGGAATTCTAGGATTTTGGCCCCAATGCAGGAATGGCGATATATTTCCAAGTCAGGATGGTGAGTGGTTTGGAGAGGAAGTTGCAGGTGGTGGTGTTCCTCATGTGTCTGCTGCCCTTGTCCTTCCAGGTGGATATTTAGGTGTTGAATTCTCGACTTACTGTTTGAGAGGATGTGCCCTTCAGACCCAATTTTTGCCTCATGGTGGAATCTGAGATGGAATTAGATCCCCCTCAAACACAGGTGAGAGGCAGATACATGAGTTGCCGAGTGCCATCTGAGGGCAGGCTGGTTAAAAGACCCACCACTGGCCTCTGAACCAGCCCCACCCCATTACACATTTACCCCATTCCACCTCCATACTTCTGAGCCAACTCATGCTTTCCCCATGTCTCCTTATAAACCTACCCCTACCTTGTGAAAAATCATGACTACTCTCGCCCCCCTTCCCAATCACCTTTTGCTCTTACACCTTCAATGTCAAGTATCCACTAACGGCAGACCTCAGGAGCCATGTTGAGATTCAATTAAAAATCTAACTTTTTCTATATCAAAAAACCCATTTATTAAAGACCACTTAAAACTTTTAAACCTCCTCAAGCATTTATCCCTTGTAAAACAAACAGACTTGTATTATTTAATGTTGCAGTTGTATAACTTTGGTTATAACGTTGGTTAGACCTCATTTGGAATACTGCGTCCAGTTCTGGTCGCCTTACTACCGAAAGGACGTGGAGACTCTGGAGAGAGTGCAGAGGAGGTTTACCAGGATGCTGCCTGATATGGAAGGTCTGAGTTACGAGGTGAGGTTAGGCAAATTGGGATTGTTTTCCTTAGAAAGACGTAGACTGAGAGGAGATCTAATAGAGGTGTACAAAATTATGAGGGATATAGATAGAGTAAACAGGGTTAAGCTTTTTCCTGGGATGGACTCGAATAGCACGAGGGGTCACGGGCTTAGGGTGAGGGGGGTAAGGTATAAATTGGATGCTAGAGGGAGTTTTTTCACACAGAGGGTGGTGAGGGTATGGAATGCGCTGCCAAGTAAAGTGGTGGAGGCAGGCACTCTGGAGTTATTTAAAAAATACGTAGATGGGCACATGAACAGAATGGGAATGGAGAGGTATAGAAAACTGATTTAAAATAGTGTTCATGAGCTTTGGGAGTTCCTGGGAAGTGTGTAAATAGGTGATGATATTGATGTACTTGTTTTTATCCTACAGGTGCTTTGGTCCACCTTGTTGTCTAACGAGGGGCATACACGCGATGGGTCGTGAGAGGATTGCTCTTGGATTTTTTTGAGAGTATCCTAGTGCTTCACGTCGTTAGTGTATGCTTGACCTGGACCATTTGATGGGCAACACGACAACTCAGTAACTTATCGCTGTGCTGTGTAGGTACATGGGTTTGGGCCTGTGTCTGTGGGAGTTTGCGCATTCTCCCCGTGCTTGTGTGGGTTTTCTCCGGGTGCTCCGGTTTCCTCCCACATCCCAAAGATGTGCTCTTAGGCTAATTGGGAAAACAAATTCCCCCTAAATTGTCTCAAATTTGGTTTTTAATCCATAGATCTATAAACATGGACAGGGATCACGGGTAGAAGTGGGAACATCGGGGTGGGGCACGGGCTCATTGGGCCGAAGGGCCTGTTTCCCGTGCTGTTTTGTTCTTTGTTCTTTGTTTTGAGAATCCCATCTCAATTCCTTTAATAATCTCGGAAAATGCTGGAAAAACTCAGCAGGACTGGCAGCATCTGTGCAGAGAGAACATAGAATTAACATTTTGAATCCATATGACTAGAATATAACTCATGGGTTGTCAGAGTAAATCCTTGGTCCACTTACAATAATTTATTTTCTAGAGTAGCAAGTTTTATTGGCTGGGACATGACAAATGGTAGATTGATTGCTGCGATTAAGCAATAACTTCATTATTGTTTGATCATAGGCACATCATAATGGCAGGTATGAGGTAGACCTGCTCAAAATTGTAGATGATACTAAACTAGAAGCTGTGGAATTCAGGGATGGAATTCAGAGTTCAGCAAACCTTGGAGGGCAAAGCGCAAATTATATGTTGGTGTTCATTACAAAGAGAATGCAATATAAAAGCAGGGAAGTTATACCATAAATGCACAAGGCCTTGATGAGACCACATCTGGAGTCGTATGTGCAGTTGTGGTCTCGTTATTTGAAAAACAAATGTATTAGAACCTGTTCCGAGAAGGCTCACGTGACTCATTCCTGGGATTAGAGGTTTATTCTATGAAGAAATATTGTGTAACTTGGAACTACACTCAGCGGAGATTAGGACAATGAGGTGATCTTACTGAAACATGTAAGATTCTGGCAGTACTTGGCAGGGTGGACAGTGGGAGGGTGGGTTTCCTTGTAGGGGACAATGGGTCAGAGCTAAGGGACATAGCTTAAGAATCAGACATTTCCCTTTTAAAACGGAGATGAGATTTCTTTTCTCTCAGTTGGTCGTCAGTCTATGGAATTCTCCACTGGAGACCGAGTCATTGACTATATTCAAGATTGTGTTAGACAGATTTCTGATAGAATAAGGAGCAGAGATGAAAGTGAAGTTGAGACCACAGTCAGATCTCATTGAATGGCAGAGCAGGATCAAGGAGCAGGATGGCCTATTCCTGTTCATAGAATCCTTACAGTTCAAGATGAGGCCCATCAGCCCATTGCTTCTACACTGACTCCCCAACAGAGTATCTTATCCAGGGCCAATCCCCCGCTGGATCCACGTAACATCATGAATTTAGCCCACAAGTCCCCATAACCTACACACTTTGAGACACTAAGGGGAAACCTAGCATAGCCAATCCAGCTAACCCACACATCTTTACTGCTTTTTATTGCTCGAAACAATAAGTTTATTTAGTCCGAGACGCTTCCTTTTAATGCTATCTTTGTTTATGGCAGCCCTCATAACTTGCCTGGACGCAATGGAAAATCACAATGCAAACCCAATCTGGTGTTCATTAGATCATAGCCAGTGCAGAAGGAGGCCATTCAGCCCATCAAAGCCTGCACTGACCACAGTTCCACCCGTGCCCTATCCACGCAACCCCACACACTAACCCTAGCTCATCTCTCTGACACTAAGGGGCAATTTTAGCATGGCCAATCCACCCAACTTGCACGTTTTAGACTGTGGGGGGGAAACTGGAGCACTCGGAGGAAACCCACACGGACACGGGGTGAATGTGCAGACTCTGCACAGACAGTGACCCAAGCCAAGAATTGAACCTGGGTCCCTGGCTCCTAAGTTTGATATTCATATGTTTTTTTACAGGAGGCAAGGAGTCGGAGAGGTGGATAAACTAATGCAATTAGGAGTGAAACAGGCAACAGACTAGAGAGACTTGAATCTCTTTGGCATCTTTCACAGCCTCAGGAGGTTCCAGAGATCATTTCAGCCACTGAGATACTATTTTTGAAGAGTAATCACTGCCGCACTGTAGAAATTGCAGGATCAAATCTGTGCACAGCAAGATCCCACAAATGGCAGGAAAATATGTTGGGGCGAATTTTCCAGTGCTGTCCGCCATAGGAATCAGGGTGAGTGAGGAGCGGGCTGTGGAAAGATCCTTTGACCTCGGGCGGGATTTTCCAGTTTCAAGGAGAGCGCAGCCGGAAAATCCCTCCCCGGATTGGTGTTGCTTGCTGGGTAAATTTCAGCACGGACGGTGGGCAATCCCAGGACTTTTTCACGTCCAAGCGAGTTGAGGAGAGAGGCAGCAGCCCTGGTGGTAAAGTCACTGGACACAGTCTCAAATCCCCTGGGCAGCAGTCTAGGTGAGAAGAGGGATGCAGTCCTGAAGTTGGAGTTTGGGGAAGCTTGGCAGGCCAGGTTTCAGAAGTAGTAATCTCAGATTACCCCCAGTGGCACACACACAAGCGAGTACAGTAATAGAGACATTGGGAGTAACTCTGGGGAATATAGTGGCCTGTACAGATCAGACAGGTTGCACCTTGAAGGGAAGCAGGGCAGAATTCCTTAAAGGGGGCTTTACTAATGTTATTGCGGACAATTTAAACTAACACAGCAGGGGTGTAAGAAACAGGAAGATAATATTAGAGAAGAATACTTGAAAATAGTTAGCACCAGAGTATGGCAATTTTTGAGTTGATTTATTATTGTCACTTGCATTAACATACAGTGAGTATTGTTTATTGCGCAATATACAGACACACCATACCGTTTATAGAGAAGGAAAAGAGAGAGTGCAGAATGTAGTGTTACAGTCGTAGCTAGGGTGTAGAGAAAGATCAACTTAATGCAAGGTAGGTCCATTCAAAAGCCTGACAGCAGCAGGGAAGAAACTGAACTTGAGTTGGCTGGTACGTGACCTCAGACTTTTGTATCTTTTTGCCAGGCGGAAGAAGGTGGAAGAAAGAATGTCTGGGATGGGTGGGGTCCTTAGTTATGCCGGCTGCTTTTCCGAGGCAGTGGGAAGTGTTGACAGAGTCATTGGATGGGAGGCTGGATTGTGTGATGGATTGGGCTACTTTCAGGACCCTTTGTAGTTCTTTGCGGTCTTGGGCAGTGTAGGAGCCATACCAAGCTGTGATATAACCAGAAAGAATGCTTTTTATGACGTATCTGTAAGAGCATTGGTGAGTTACACAGATTGCCATGTGGAAATAACAATGTCGTGGCTGAAACAGAGAATTGGCTCAAAGAAGGGCGGGACTGTGTGTTAAATATCCCATGTTCCGGAAAATTTTCTACAATGGAGTGTTTCGAAGTCCAATGACAAAGCAGGCACTGCTGGACCTGGTTCTTGGAAATGAGATGTGCTGAGCAGATCAAGCATCAGTAGGGTCAGAGTCATAAAGTAATACAGCACTAAAACAGCGCTACAGCCCAACTGGTCCATGTCAACCACAGTGCCCTCCCAGCTAGTCCCAATTCCCTTATTTGGCCCATATCTCTCTAATCCTTTCCCATCCATGTACTAATCCAAATGCTTTTGAAGTATTGCTCTTGGACCTGCCTCAACCACTTTCTGTGGCAGCTCGTTCCATACAGACACCTCCCCCTGCATGAAGAGTTTGCTCAGGTCCCTTTTAAATCTCACCTCTCTCACCTTAAAACTATGCCCTCTCGTTTAGAATATTTAGAGGAGTGATCATTGTACCATAAGATTTAGGCTGACTATGGCACAGAGCAAAGGACAATCTTGAGTAAGAATAATTAACTGGGAGAAAGCCAACTTCAATAGGGTGAGAACAAATCTGAGCTGAATAAATTGGAGACAAAGGTTGGCGGGAGAAGCAGTAGCCGATAAAGGGCTATCTTCAAAGAGGTATGATACAGAAGAATTAGGAGAGATCTTATCAAAACATATCAAATTATGAAGGGAATAGATAAGCTAGAAGCAGAGAGGTGGGGCAGCACAGTGGCACAATGATTAATGCTGCTGCCTCACAGCACAGGTATCCATGTTTGATTCCCGGCTTCGCTCACTGTGTGTGTGAAGTTTGCATGTTCTCCACATGTCTGTGTGGATTTCCTCTGGATAATCCGGTTTTCTCCCACAGTCCAAAGATGTGCAGGTTAGGTTCATTGGCCGTGCTAAATTGCCCCTTAGTGTCAGGGGGACTAGCTAGGATTAATGCATGGGATAGGGCCTGGGTGGGATTGTGGTCGGTGCAGATTCAATGGACCAAATGGCCTCTTCTGCACCATAGGATTCTACGACTTCAAGATTGTTTCCACTGGCAGGTGAAACTAGAACTTGAAGTATGGCCTCAAAATATGGGGGAGCAGATTTAGGACTGAGTTGAGGAGGAACTTCTTCACAAAGTGTTGTAAATCTGTGGAATTCCCTGTCCAGTGAAGCAGTTGAGGCTCTCTCATTGAATATTTTTAAGACAAGGATAATTTTTTGAACAGTAAAGGAATTAAGGATTATGGTGAATGGGCAGATAAGTGGAGCTGAGTCCATAAAAAGATCAGCCATGATCTTAATGAATGGCGGAGCAGGCTCGAGGGGCCAGATGACCAACTCCTGATCCTAGTTCTTATGATCCAGGCACAGTGAAGGTAAATTCCCTCAAAGAAAAGGTAGGACAACAAATCCAGATTTCCCCAGATGACAAAAGAGAGAGAACATAAGATAAAGAAGAAAAAGTGTGCTTATGACGAGCGACAGGCAGAAAATAGAATTGAAAACCAAACTGAATAAAGAAAGTTCAGAGTAGAGGTGAAGAAGCAAATATGAAAAGCAAAGAAGGAATACGAATAGAGACCGGCAGCTTACAGGGAAGAAAATCAAAAAATCTTCTGCAAGCATCTAAACAGTGAATGGTAGTACAAAGAGTAGGCTCTAAAAGGGAACAAAAAGGGGATTTACACACATTGAGACAGACAGCTAGCTAAATTAACGTTTTGCGCATCTTTGCAAAGATAGCGTTAACGTAAGCTTGCTTGTGACATTAATAAACTTTAAAAAAGATGCTACCCAGGCCATGGTAAAAAATGAGGGAATTCACGCATCTGAAATTAGCAAGTGATATTAGATAGTAAATATATACTTAAAATACTTGATAAGGCATGGGATCAGATGAGGATGAGCTTCCCAAGGGCATTGAGGGAAAGGAGAATGGAAATTGCAGAGCCACTGGCAATAATTTTTCAGTTTTCTTTAGACTTAGGGTAGTGCAGAGGACTAGAGATACACAAATGTTACATCGCTGTTCAAAAGGATGTAAAGATAAAGAACAGAAAATTACAGCACAGGAACAGGCCATTCGGCCCTTCCAAGCCTCGCCAACCATGCTGCCCACCTGAACTAAAATCCCCTACCCTTCCAAGGACCATATCCCTCTATTCCCATCCCATTCATGTATTTGTCCAGTTGCCCCTTAAAACTCACTACCATATTCACTTCCACTATCTCCCCGGCAATGAGTTCCAGGCACCCACCACCCTCTGTGTAAAAAAACTTGCCTTGTACATCTCCTTTAACCTTACGCTCCCTAGTAATTGACTCTTCCAACCTGGAAAAAAGTCTTTTATCCACTCTGTCCATACCCCACATCCAAGCTCAGCCACTAACTACAGACCAGTCAGTTTAACTTAACTGGTGGTGGGGTAACATCGGTAAGAATAATTCAGGACACAAGTAAAAGCCACGTGGACAAACATGGGTTAATTAATGGAAAGTCAGCATGAATTTCCTTTAATTCATGACTTGAAATTTTTTGAAGAGATGACAAGGTTAGTGAGGGGAAAGCTGTTGATTTGGTGTACATAGACTTTCAAAATGCATTTAACATAATGCCACACAACATTATGTTGTGTGATCAAAGTTATAGCTCATGGAATAAAAGGACAATAGCAGCACGATTGTGAAATTGGCTGACAGGAAACACAGCAATTGGTTAATGGATGTTTTTCATGTGGAGGCAGAGAGTCCCCCTGGCGTCAGTGTTGGGACCCTTCATTTTCTTGATAGATATTGTGTTGTTGCAATTATATACCCAGAGTAGTGTGTGCAGGTTCAGTCTCCTTTTCTGATGTTCTTGTTCTCGAGAGGGTACTGCAAAGATTTACCAGATTGATTCCGGGGATGGTGAGGCTGATGTAGGAGGAGAAATTGACTAGGTTAGGATTGTTTTTGCTGGCGTTCAAACAGATGAAGGGCAAATCTCAGACACAGATAATATTCTAACAGGGTAGATGCAGGGAGGATATTCCTGATGGTGGTGGTGTCCAGAACCAGGGGTTACAATCTGAGGTAGACCATTTAGGACAGAGGTAAGGAGACATTTCTTCACCCAAGGAGTGGTGAGCCTGTGGAATTCACTACACAGGAAGCGGGTTGATGTCAAAACACAATGTATCCAAGAGGTGGCTGGATCTCACACTTTGGGCGAACAGGATCAAAGGTTATGGGGAGAAAGTAGGATTAGGTTATTGAGTTGGATCAGCCATGATGATGAGTGGTGGAGCAGGCTTGCAGAGCTGAATGTCCTATCTTTCTATAATGTATATACATAATGACCTAAACTTTGGTATAAAGGGCACAATTTCTAAGTTTGCAGACAATGCAAAAATCTCAAAGCATTGTGAATGGAGGACAATATTCTGCAGAACGTCAACTGGACATAGCCAAGTTAAGAACAGAAGAAATAGGAGCAGGAAGTAGGCCACTCAGCCCCTTGAGCCTGCCTCGCCATTCAATAAGATCACAGCTGATCTGCAGTGGTTCAGTACCACTTTCCCGCTTTTTCCCCGTAAACCTTAATTCCCTTGTCAAACAAAAACCTATCCATATGCTGATCGAATGAGCGGCAGATGAAGGTCTATGTGGAAAGTATGAGGCGATTCATTTTGGGAGGAAGAACACAAAGGAGCGATATAAAAGTTTATAGCTCTAAAAAAGATGCAGATGCGCGTATATCATTGAAGGGGGTACAACAGGTTAAGAGAGGAGCTATTAAAGCATACAGCAAACTGGGCTTTATTAATAGGGCAGAGTGCAGGAGCAAGATTATGCTGAATTTGAGTCACTAGTTCACAGAATCCCTACAATGCAGGAGATCATTTAGCCCATTGAGTCTGCACTGACAACAATCCCACCAAGACCTATCCCCACAACTCCATTTAATTTACCCTGCTAATCCACCTCAGCTGGAGTATTGCATCCAGTTCCAGGATTTTACAAATGATGTGAAGCCATGAAAAAGGTTGCTGAAACGTTTCATGAGAATAGAACTTTAGTTAAGATAGATAGGGTAGAGAGGAAAGTTGATATTCAAAATCAGGTAGTGTCTGGACAGCACATATAGGAAAAAGCTGTTCCCACAGTGAAAGGATCAAGAACGAGAAGGCAGATTTACAGTAATTAGTCAAAGAAGCAGAAGTGATACAAGAAGATTTATTTTTCTAACTCACTGAGTGGTTGAGGCTCGGAATGTACTGTGTGGGGAGGCAGCTTCAACTGAAGCATTTAACCAGGAGTTAAAACGGTTATCGTGGAAAGGATCCTGGAGTTATCAGCATTGGAATGGGGTACACACAGTAAGAAGTCTTACAACACCAGGCTGTTCCTGCGTGGTGGACACTCACCTGATGAAGGAACGGCACTCTGAAAGCTTGTGCTATCAAATAAACCTGTTGGACTTTAACCTGGTATTGTGAGACTTCTTACCGTATTTGGAAAAGAACAATGTGAGGATTATGGGGAGGTGGGGGAATGGCACTAGCTGAGTTGCCCATTGGAGAGTACAATGAACCAAATGGTCTCCTTCTGCACTTTAACAACTCTTGTGATCTACTCCCCACTCTGGTGGTTACCTCAAAAACAGAAACCCTTGTCAGTTGTTACCACCCTCCTATCAAAGGCAATTTAGCAAATCCAGCCTGGTGGCACAGTAGTTAGCACAATGCCAGAGACCAGAGTTCGATTCCCAGTTTGGGTCACTGTTTGCATGGAGTTTCACGTTCTCCCTGTTTCTGCAATGGGTTTCCTCCGAGTTTCTTTCACAGTCTGTAAGATGCGTAGGTTAGGTTGATTGGCATGCTAAATTGACCCTTCGTATTAGGGGGACTAGCAGATAAATGGTGTATTGGGAATATGACCTGGCTGGGATTGTGGTTGGTGCAAACTTGATGGGCCAAATGGTTTTCTTCTGTACTGTAGGATTCTATGATTCTAACTCATCTGATTGGGGATCAAAGTTGGGACACTTTGGTCTGGTCCAGTCCATAGGACTTGATTTTTCACATTATAGCATGATCTGGTGGATACTTTATACAAACATAGCAGAAAGACACCAGCAAAGTTTATTCGCATAGAAATAACTTTATTAGAAGACTGTTCCCTATTTGAACATAAGTACATGAAGGGTTGATCATCAGTCTTGATCTACAACACAAACAAGTACACACAGGACATTGCTTGCATTGATTCTGCACAACTTGCATTTCATAATTTAAGAAACTAATTACAGGCTGCCTTTGGCAAATCAGGTTCCACTGCAAAAATCCCAAAATAAACAGTGACCTTAATTTAATTATGAAATAAAGGCTTGAGCAAAAATCGGCAGCATTACAGAACATTTGGACTTGTTCTCTGGAGATACCGCAGCAACAGAAGAGGGCTCACAGCACAGTCCTCAGACAGGGAAACACACACATCAAGACCTGCACAGGCACTTTAACACTGTATGGCTTTGAAAACAAACCAATTATCACAGTTTACTGATCCTGGGGCACAGGGCGATACATTTTCAATCCACTTCCATCCATCAGCGCGCCTTGCATTTAAGAAAGGTTTTTTTTAAAAAGAAAAAGCACTCATATGTTTAAAAACAAAACTGTGTTTACATGATCACCTGATTCACAACAGGAAAATAATCCTCCCCATCAGGAAAACCACCTTCTGGTCCCAGTAAAATAACATTTCATTAAATCAGACTACGTACTCATGAAGGAAGACACCCATGTAAAACAGAAAGCCATTTAAACACCCTTGCAACCCCTCTTCTAAAAAAAGTGTGAACAATGCAGACTCCTGGGCTGTGTGTCAGATCAGGAAGATTGTCCGCAGGTTTTATGCGAACAATCTACGGCCCCCTTCCAGAGTGCAGGTCTATACCAGTAGGAAGCATTTCTCACAAAAATAAATGGGGCAAGTGTCCTGTTTACTCCCCAGAATGTATCAGGGCAGCAGTTCCAGGCCCTGTTAATGTCTGTGCATAAACAGCCAGAACAAAAACATGCTGGAGCAGGCAGAGCCCAAGCCATGCTGTAGGTCAGATTTTTTTTTGAGTTTAATAATTACAAAACCATTTTACAACTAAGGTTACACACAATTTACTTTTCACAAGCTTCCAAAATAAATAGATAAATTAGGTGGGGGAAAGAAGACAACTCGAAACTCAGTTTGCAACACATTATAGCCAATAGAGACATATAGCCAACAGTTTGCAGTTCATAGAATCATAGAATATCTACAGTGCTGAAGGAGACCTTTTGGCCCATCAAGCCTGCATCGACAACAATCCTACCCTATCCCCATAATCCCACATATTTACCCTACTAATTCCCCTGACATTGCCCTAAAGAGAAATTTAGCACGGCCAATCAATCTAACCTGCGCATTTTTGGACTGTGGAAGAAAGCTGGAGTAGCCAGAGGAAACCCACGCAGACACAGGGAGAATGTGAAAACTACACACAAATAGTGACCCAAGCTGGGAATTGAACCCCGGTCCCTGGTGCTGTGAGGCAGCAGTGCTAACCACTGTGCCAACCCTAATAAATAACAGCTGCAAAGGACTCGTACGGGATGTGAACCCAGGACCTTTTGCAGGCTTTCCAAATAACAATACCTGAAGCAAGAATCATATCTCTAGACCGAGTCACACTTTGAGCCAACGAGTCACTAAAATGATCACTTGTAAAAAAAACTGTTCAGTCAGCAGAGAGCAATCTGTTCCTTTTTAAAAACAGAATCAGCACAAGGATTTTGACCTGCTACAAAGACCACGTTGCTGCTAAAGTAACACTTAAACACTTGAACCATACAGAACTGTTGCTCAAGTACAGCATAAACCAGACTCTCCCCCACCCTCGCAATTCTCATCTCACACAAACAACACAAGGACCAGTCTTGCTAAAGAAGCTCAGGATAACTGCTGGAAGTTCTACTTCATCAAACAGAGATACGGTATCCGGTCCCCAAAAGTCCTGCAGGTCCCACCGCACCATGAAACTTCACAAACCTCTCCCACTCAACAGGAGCCACAGGTCCGTAACTCACCCCAACACCCTCCCTTCAAAATCTGCAACATCCTTTGACACTTTCATATCAGTTTGCCTTCTTCAACCACTCCTCCAGATGCCCGCACCCAACTTCTGCCACCTCTCTTTTAAATAAAAATGCTTTTCTACTCAAAGCAGACAGATCAGACCTACCAGAATGTAGAATTTTCATGCTTTCTTTTGAAGATTCAAAAATTTATTTATTTGTCACAAGTAGGCTTACATTAACCTGCAATGAAGTTACTGTGAAATTCTCCCAGTCGCCGCACTCTGGCGCCTGTTCGGGTACACTGAGGGAGAATTTAGCACGGCCAATGCACCTAACCAGAACTACGGGAGGAAACCAGAGCACCCGGAAGAAACCCACACAGAAACCCACAGGGAGAACATGCAAATTCCACAGAGTGACCCAAGCTGGGAATCAAACGTGAATCCCTGGCACTGTGAGGCAGCAGCGCCGGTCCACAAAATTTCTCAGACCTTTCTGCTAGTTACTGAGTGATCGACAGTCACTCCCAGTTTGCATGAAAACCCAGAGGAATTTCAGACTGTTTTAAAATAGCAATACTTGCCTGGTCAGCTTTCTTGCTCCCATAAATAGAATATGGAATCATTTTTAGGTTGCTGTAACAATACTAAAAAAGTGGCTCATCTTTGCGACAGTCAAACTGAGGTTAGGACCTTGCAACTTGCACCTTTTCAACTACATTACCCAGACATCCACTGCAGAGATGCGCTACACTAGGAAAAGTTATGCCCTCAAAAGGAGTAAACTGGCCTGTGCAATACGTGCGTATCTGAACAAAAGGAAGAAAAAACTGTCTGGTACAAAACAAAACAAAAAGGGCCTAATGACTGATACTAGAGTTAATCATTGCCTCCACACATTAGAAGGGGCTTTGAAAAGCTTTGAAACCCATATAAAACAAACAGCTAGTTTATAGAACGTGCAAATGACAGCAACACACACACACACACACACACACACACACGTGCGCGCATGTGCGCACACTCTGAGCTCATTTAGATCACATTTATTAATAAATATCTGGTTAGCACTGCAAGATGTATAAAAATAAATAATTTAACCCCCTTTCTAAATGTAAGACAATCATTTAAGGTTTCTTATAAGACAATAGCTGATCACCTGCACAATAAATTGTGAAGGAGACTTCTTATAAACTTCAATAGCCATCACTGGTTTTTGACTTCACTCATGATGGTCTAACAGAATCTTATATGGACCTAATATTTGGTTCCTTCACTGGGAGATTAAGCCTCCACTATCACAGATTATATAAGCCTTTCTGAAAACTTTTGTAAACAATAAATAACATAAATACCCAGTTTACACCTGAACTACACGATAAAACCAAAACATTGTAATAAAATTAACCCAGCTGGTAATGAACTTCAGGAAATGTGCAAATGAGACAAAAGAACGGGCTTTGCTTCTGTCTCCAAAATTAACAAGGAAATCGGAATCTTTTCTGGAGCTTTTCGGGGTTTACATGTCAGCTACAAATCAGAGGGAGTCCCAAGGCCATGCTACATTTGTGGAAATCAAGATTTCTTCAGATGCAAACTTGCTCATTAAAGAAATGAATTGGTTTCTCAACTTCAAGTTACCAATGATGGTTGGCAATATCAGTGAATACTTCAGAGCAATCCCACAATATTCCTCAATTTGCTATTTTAACAGCAATCATTAACCCACTTATTTGAAAATTAGGGCAGTACCACTGTTAAATCAAGAGGTAGAATATTATATAGCTGCATAAGCATTCACTCCAGTACTGCCAACAGCAATTTCAACACGGATATTTTGCCATGTAACAATTAAGAAGCTTCAAGAGGCCTTTGAATGATTGATAATACAATTGATAAGCTGAGATATTGACAAACGCTGCACAAAATGGCTCCAGTGAGGACTCAGACTTCACTTTACAGCTTCTGACAAAAAAAAAATGAAAGGCTAATCAGAAAATAAATCTGCTAACGTGTTGGGGAATGGTCCCTTAAACCCTCTCCCCCAATGTGTCCTTGCTTAACTAGTGTTTTATGACATTCACAGAATGAGATGGTTAAAATCCCAGGATGATCACCCAAGATTAAACAGCTTCAAGTCACTTTTCTAAGTCTCATCGCGACGTGACGCCAAGAGTCATCTTCAGATTTTCATACACCACGTAGCTAATGCTGACGGCAGGAATAACCTTCATGAAATTTGGTGCTAAACCTCGATACAGTCCAATTGCTCCTTCTGTGCTCAGAATGTGCCTGAAGAGTCCAAGCATTGTGTGCTGAGGTGCTCCTACGGTGGTAGCTTAAAAAGAAAAGAAAGGGGAAAATAAATGGATATTCATTCATTTGAGACAAGAATTATAGTCTAATTCAAGAAACATAACTCAACAGATCAGAAAGCAGATAAAAGCAAAATACTTCGGATGTTGAAATACGAAATAAAAACTGGAAATGCTAGAAAATCTCTGCAGGTCTGACAGGGTGGCACAGTGGTTAGCACTGCTGCCTCTCAGCGCCAGAGACCCAGCTCGATTCCCAGCTTGGGTCACTGTCTGTGTGGAGTTTGTATATTCTCCCCATGTCTGCGTGGGTTTCCTCCGGACGCTCTGGTTTCCTCCTATGGTCCGAAAGACGTGCTGGTTAGTGAATTGGCCATGGTAAAATTACCCCTTAATGTCAGAAGGACTAGTTAGCGTAAATGCATGAGGTTATGGAGATAGGACCTGAGTGGGATTGTGGTTGGTGCAGATATGATAGGCCTAATTGCCTTCTTCTGCACTATAGGATTCTATGACTTCTAATACAGCATCCGTGGAGAGAGAATTGAGCCAATGTTGACAGTCAGGATGACCCTTCATCAGAGCTCTGAAACTTTGACTCTGTTCTCTCTCCACAGATGCAGTCAGGCCTGCTGAGGTTTTCCAGCATTTAGTTTTAGATCAAATCTGTGAAATGTTTCCTATCATTGTACTATGCAGTGTGACTGGAAATACTAATTAAAGGTCTGCCAAGAATCTTCCCCAATTGCTGAGTAGGTAAACATGCTGTATTATGAACTAGTAAACAAATGAGCAGGGGGGTCCCAGGTGCAAATCCTGCTCTGAGCTCAATTGACTGATGTCAGCTGGGACATTAGTTTGGGATTGCTACAATCAGCCTTCAGTTCAGAGATTGCATGCTAACAACCAGGGCTAAGGACAAGCATCAGGTCAAGCCCAAGATCAGGGCAAAGGGTTAGATCTTGTATGTCTCTCCCAAATTAGAATCAATTTGAATTAGTTTTTAGAGTAAGCAAGGTGATGAATTTGGGTTTGCCTGGTCCACTCTGCGCACTGGTTTTATAACTTTAATAGATAAAGTAAAAGTGCCACTTAAGAAGTAACCAGTCAGAGCTGTGAATACACATTTCCCTGTACCAATGTGCACAGGAGCAGGGCTGGGCTTGGCCATGAATCAACTGATGGGTTTAAAAGAAAATGCTGATTTTGTAGGCTCCCCCATGAACTGCCACTTGAGAGTGCGGCCGGAACTTCACTAACACATCCATCCTGATTCCGGGGGTGGGCAAGGTTCGGACAACAGCATTCTTAATTGGCCTCGGGTGGGATCGTATGAATTTCAGGTGGACGTGCCAGTAAAATTGTATCCTGTAACATGCTTGATGCATTCTTCAAAAATATACCCCATCACAAAATAATGTCTTCAGAGTAGGAGGAAAGGCAAAACGTCTTTGCAAGAATCAGTTCCATTCAAGTGTTGATTTTGGTTAAATTCGTGATGACTTGTAATGGGATTCAGCATATTGGAGTTTATGCAGAAAACACACAAGTCTCTCTGGGAACTGATCAAACAAATGCTTTTTTAATTCTTGCTGCAAACAGCAAACCAGTTACACACTCTGAAGAGTCATACTTATTCAAAATGTTAAATATGTTTCTCCCCACAGATGCTGCCAGACCTGAGATTTTTTGGCATTTTCTGCTTTTATTACTGACTTTATGGATTAAATCTATCTAATACGCGATTTGTTTTGTCATGTTCTTACCGACAAGAAATCCATTAATTGACCAGTATATTAAATTAATTAAACTGAATTTCTCCCCCCCTCCATGAGGAGGGATCAGAGTGGATTTTGTCATTGTAGATAGTTACCTTGTGCCTGCATTCGTGTCCTGACAAGTGCCAATGGGTAACTAGCTAACTGCCCGCATGTGCTTGAAACAGTGCCACAAGCCAAGAGAACAAAAACCCCAGGATCAACACTGTCAGTGGCATAGCGCTGCAACCAGGAATTCTTCAAAGTCTAAAAGAAAAACAAAAACGTTCCAGATCAACTTAACATAATGAGAATGAGCCTCAACTGCAGTGCAAGAACTGCCTTGTAACAAAAATGGAAATGCAAACGCAGTGACAAAACCAAGTCCTACAAAGCTATTTTTTATTAAAAAGAAATCCTGCAGGTTGGAAAACTCACCTCATAAATAGCCAAGTCTATTCCAGCATAAGGGATGATGCCCAGCATGTTAGGAACGTAGCCTTTATAAAACGCTTTAACTCCCTCCTTCTTAAATATGTGCTTTGCGCAGTCAAGCATTCCTGAATACTGTCCAGTTTTCCGCAATGCCAACCTTGTCTTTAACACCTAAAGTGAGCAATACCCAGGATTATAACCAAAAGCACAAACAGAAAATGTGTTTTAAGTATAGAAGTGTAAATTGAGATGGGGATTATAATTCCAAACCAAGTCCCATTACCTCCATAGGGTAGATTGTACTCTGTGCAATTAGTCCAGCCAGTGATCCGGCAATCAATCTCTCCTGAATTCCCAAAGGCTGCTGGTCGCTACCAATTAATCTCTTTATCTGCAAGAGAATGTTTGCAATTAAAGTAACGGACATATTGAACTGTATGGATGGAAACATCATGCTCAAACTCAAATTTTATGAGCACCATTTTTAAAAAAAGAACTCTCTTGCTAGTTTAACTGGGTTTATTAGCAGCTTTTATAGCAAGATTATGTTTAACATGGCAAAGTAAAAAAAAAAGTCAGTCATTAAAACTACTGATTAATATATTTCTGACTTGGATTTCTGCCACCTACTCCATTCTCTCACCTGCTCATATGCCATAAATTTGAGTGCAGATTCTGGTGCAATTTTGATTGCATTGATTCCATTTCCTCTCCACAAAGACCGGAATCCTCCTTCTTTAATCATGTGGCTAAATCCTCCTGCGATGCACATATTGTTTGATTTGGAAGCATGAACCTGTTTAGTAAAAACATATGAACATTGTCTTTAATTATCAGCTATCATGCCCTACGTGAGCGGGGAATTTCACAGTAACATCATTGCAGTGTTAAAGTAAGTCTACTTGTGACACTAATAAACAAACTTTGTATACAGTCCAAGCTACTGGAAATACAGAGTAAGGATTTGAATTTTTTTTTTGTTCAAGTGCCATGGATGAAATGGTCCCGTCGTAGCTTCAAAAACACTACCTCTCTCTGCCTTCCCCCCACCACCACATAACCAGATATATCAACATTGCAAATCCTGCATTGAAATTTCTACATCTTCTTTAGGCATTACCCCTCCATTGGGACATTTTATTCAGTGTAATCACCTGAGCCACATAGTCCAAAAAGAGTGTGAAGCCTGATCCCAGCCCATGCCATGTTTTGCACAGAGTACAAGTGAAGGGGACAAGATTCAAAGTCAACACCCATGTTTCAGGTAAGAGAACAAAGAGTCATGGGTCCTAATTGGCACCCATCACGTGCAAGTTGGAAGTGTACATAATGAACAAAATCATAGAATCCCTACAGTGCAAGAGGAGTCCATTTGGCCCGCTGAGTCAGCACCAACCACAGTCCCACCCAGGCTCTATCCTCATAACCACAGGCATTTACCGTAGCTCGTCCCCCCGACAATAACGGGCAATTTAGCATGGCCAATCCACCTCACTCGTGCATCTATGGGCTGAGGGGGAAACTGGAGCACTCAGAGAAAGCCCACGCAAATACGGAGTGAATGTACAAGCTCCATACAGACATGACCCAAGTCAGGAATTGAATCTGGGTCCCTGAGAGGCATGATGTAGAGAGGCAGCAGTGCTAACCACTGTACCGCCCCTAGGGCCAAGAGTAATCAAACGGCCTGCTGACACTAATCTGGAACGATAAGTCTCCAAAATTTCAAACCCATTGCATGAATATTGCAAATTAAGCTTTAGCAATCCTATTGATGCACCAAGTATCAGTTATTGGCAAAACCTGTGTCTATGCCCTGGTTTTATTTTAATGAAATAAAGTGAATCTGGGTGCAATCTTAATGTCCCTTCATGCCGTGCTCCCGCTCCAGCGAAGACAGAAAATTTGGGAAACTCACCTGCATGAGTACCTTGAGCCGGTCAAGTGGAGCAGTGCATGTTCTGGACACAGCACCCGCACCTCCTCCCGCTACCAACTGTCGCCACCACATCCCAGTTTGTTTTTCTTCCTCTGTGAATTCATCCGGAATCGTTAAACTCTCACCTACATCAAAGATCTGAAACACAAGTTGAAGTTTTATTACTTCACAGAGCTCGGCACTTATAAAAACAACATATAGATACAGCAGCAATCGATGCAACAATCTTTTTCAGTTAATGGAATGGAAAATATCTGCACCCGAACTGATTTTACTGATTTCGGACAGAGTTTTATTTAAAGTAAGATGGAAGCATTCTCAAAAGGTTTTCTGTTACAAACTATAAATCCATCTGCTGATGTCCAAAGGTTATTTGAACTCAGATCTGTTGCTCAATTCAACTGCTGAGCAATGGAAATTGTTGCTCCACAACTAATTAATGATTCAGAGTACGTTTACCAGTATTTCATTCTAAATTATTAATGTTTAAACAAGGCTACAATGGAATTTTACATGTGAAACATCCCCTCTATTAAGAAACAAGAACAATTATAAATTGCTAAGATTCGTGTTATATACAGATCACCTCTGCATGATTACAAGTGCAAAATGCCAATAATTAATTAAATTTGGATCTGGAAATTACAACTTCAAACAAACTCTATTAAACAGCAAATAGATATGCTATATAATGCTAGTTATTTGAATTTGAACAAGAGTGGCTTGGATATAGTAAGCACTAGCCTCACATTCTCATCAAAAATAGCATACTATCTAGGTGTGTTACAGTATATTAGTACTATAGTAACTGTGGCCTGTAACCTAATTTCCTTGTAATATTGTGATGCAGTTCATTCACTTAAAACAGGCTCAAAGATTATGTTTTTCTCTCAATTTTCACTCAACCCACCCATTACTGAATCAATATACGGTAACATTCAGGGCACCATCATCACCTGAATTAAGTAAGGGCTGGTGAAATCTTGCTGCCACTCACTCACACCTGCAGGGTCTTACAGTCCCACCAATGGCGTACCCCACTGCGGGTTTCCCAGTGGCAAGGGGTATTTTCATTGGAATCACCATTGACAATGGCTGGACCATAAATTCTACTGTCATCAAGCAGCGCACCACCTCCTGCCACCTCAAAACATGCCAACAAGGGGAGGAAAAATCCCACTAGTATATTGCAGAAAAGGGTGCAACAAAAGCAAGACTACATATTACAGCCAGTGAGAAACAAGTTTGATACTATCCAATATAAAATCTGCATGAAGCACTGGGTTCCAGGATCTTAGAATCATAGAATCCCTGCAGTGCAGAAGGAGGCCATTCGTCCCATTGAGTCTGCACTGGCCACAATCCCACCCTGGGCCCATTCCTATAACCCACACAAATACCCTGTTAATTCCCTGACAGTAGGGAGAATTTAGCAGGGCCAATCCACCTAACCTGCACACCTTTGGACTGTGGGAGGAGATGGAAACACCAGGAGGAAACCCACGCAGACAAAGGGAGAATGTGCAAACTCCACACAGACGGTGACCAGATCCCTGGCGCTGAGAGGCAGCAGTGCTAACCACTGTGCTACCATGCTGCCCCCATCTGTTCATTAATGAAAAAACTTGTGAATAGTGACCTTACCAATGTTACCTTAAATATGCTAAATCGTTGCTGAGTTACAGTGCCAATTTGTACGTGCCAATAGTTAACTTCCCTTTGGCTTCTATCTGTGGAGGTCGCTTTTTGCGAACAAAATGCAAAGAGCTCTACATGTCAAAATTGGGACATCTGACATTGGCATGTTGTTAAGTGTTAGTTTATGGACTCAAAGGTTGCATGAGCAAGTGTTGTAATCAATGCAAAAGTCAAAGCCAAAAATTCCACTCAATCGAGTCACCAGATTACTCCAGCAAAAAACCAGAGCAATCTGCAGCTCGGTCCAGCTTACTTGGACTGAAAGAGGAAAAAGCTCAACTGGGCTAGATAAAGCTATGCAAGGGCATGAAACCAGACTAAGAAAGGCAAACGAAACCAATCGCAGAATTTAACAGCACACAAGCAGGCATTTTGTCCATTGTAACTGTGCTGACTATTTGAAATACATTTTCCCTTAGTCTCATTCCCTTGCCTTTAGTCCATATATCATATTTTTTTCAATCAAATATTGTCTATTCCCACATTGTAAGCTATTGAAGATTTTGCTTCCACCTGTGCAAACATATTTGCAGAGGCATTCCTTTCTCTTTTAATCTTCTGTACGTCCAAAAAAACCTCCCACACTCTTCTTTCATTACTTTGGTGATTGATGCCTTTGAATTTCCACCTGCTAGTTATCAAATTAATGATCATCACAGATAATTTCCCCCTATTTACCTCATCAAAAAATTTAAATTTCAAACACTTGTATTAGATCTCAATTATATTCATTCCAATGAAGTGCCCAGTTTCTTTAATCCCGTTTCAAAGCTCATCCTTTGGATTATCTCAGTGAATCTCATCTGCACCCTTTCTACATCAATGTTTTTTCAAAAATAAAGATGAATTATTCTGACTCTGGCCCAACCAATGATTTATATAGGTTTAACATCATTCCATATATTTTTCAGAATTTTCTTCTTAAATAGATACAAATGTGAAATTCAGAAGGCACAAGTTTATGTGCCAACACAATGTAATACAGGAAAAGTTTTAAAGTTTATTTATTAGTATCACAATTAGGCTTACATTAATACTGCATTGAAGTTACTGTGAAAATTCCCTAGTTGCCACACTTTGGCATCTGTTCTGGTACACTGAGGGGAGAACTTAGCTCAGCCAACGCGCCTAACTAGCATGCCTTTTGGGCTGAGAGAGGAAACTGGAGCACCTGGAGGAAACCCATGCAGACACGTGGAGAACGTTCAGACACAGCACAGGCAGTGATCCAAGCGGGGAATCGAAGCCAGGTCCCTTGCACTGTGAGGCAGCAGAACTAACCACTCTGCCACCCAAGGACAACTGATGACAGAGAATGAGTTAATCCTGAACATTAATGGACATTTCTCAAGTGTTTGTTATTCACCGCTATTGATTTTATTGGAGACTTGTGCCATGCTCACTTGGCTCACTTTGCAGGGTCAAGAACAAGACATTGGATTAGGGGTGTATGCGCTGACAACACATTAAGCTGCAATTTTCTAACTTCGGGCTGTCATCCTCAATACACTGCCTGTTGAACTTACCGTGGAGTGCTTCCAGTACAGGATTATTTCAGGAATGTTGTCCGCTGGATGTAGAAGGTGATAATCTCGCCATTCATTCCAGTCAATTGTCATTGTTCCATTTTTATCCATGCTATTAAAAAAACAGAGCAAGACAACAAAAGCATAAAGTTAAACTGTGGTTGCCACATGTTTAAACTCTACTGTTTAATGCAAATTATGATCTGAGTATACATGTGATAGAGGGATCCAATATTTTAAACAGCAGAAACTATTGCTGCAGGAAGGGGAGGGGAAGGTTTATCAGCATGTAACTGACTAGCATTATAGGCTCATGAGTTTGTGCAAGGACAGTTATTCAAACCCATTTTACAAATCAGGGAAGGGTGAAGCTGCACAAGATGGAAACAAGATGTGTTTTTATTAATTTCTATGAAGGGAAGCACATAGAAAGTAGACAGGCATACACTGATACTTACTATACAATAGGGCCCCAGAGGTGCCCTCTCCAAATTCTGAAGACAGAAAGCAAAAGATGCAGAAAACAGCACAGATAAAGCATTT
This sequence comes from Sphyrna mokarran, assembly GCA_024679065.1. Classification (NCBI taxonomy): domain Eukaryota; kingdom Metazoa; phylum Chordata; class Chondrichthyes; order Carcharhiniformes; family Carcharhinidae; genus Sphyrna; species Sphyrna mokarran. Next base: position 5,903,887 of record JAGIQG010000025.1, on the reverse strand, counting down.
TGTACATATAACAGAAGACAAAGAACAAACACACTTTGCTGTACCACCTCGCCCTTGTCACTACAAAACAGCACAATCTTTCCTAGGTAAAGCTTTGATTCCCCCGATATTGTTTAAGAACACACACAAATTCAGCTTTAAAAGTTATTTTTGTTACCTTCCTCAATTTCACCTCAACATGTAATTTGCAGTCTTACTAGCTCATTTTCTCATAGCCACTGTAGAGATATAATTCCACTACGAAACTCCGCAGAGGATACTACCTCAGGGGCAAGTGACAGGAATGTGGGGTATTTTTATTTTGGAAAAATGAGTATTACAGGCTTTGTCATTAGGCTAAGTGACACAAGCAAGCATCAAATAGAGCCCAAAATATTCACTTGCCAGTCAATCTTGTCAAAAAGGGTTTTAAAAAGCGACATCATGGATTCAAAAAGATATTTTTGTTTGAAATTTTCTACAATAAATACAGCAAGAGTTTCAGACACATGCTTCAGCATCTGCAAAAAAATGCTGGAAAATTTCAGCAGGTCTGGCAGCATCTGTGGAGGGGGAACAGAGCCAACGTTGACTCTAGATGACCCTTTGTCATTTTCTGCTTTTGTTTCATACTCCAGTATTTTGCTATTATTATCTATCAGTATCTATATATTAACATGCAAGGCCAAAGATTTCCAAGGCTAAGGAGCGGAAAATATTGGAACATGTGAAATTGAAGGCTGCGCCATAGCACTTTGTTAACATCTATCAGCAAGCCAATGGGTGGATTGAAGGTTGATCCTAATTTTACAAAGTTCCACTTTTAGTCTTAATGCATTGGGAGGGACGAAGTAGAGGCCTTATGCCAGATGAGTGAAAAATGGAAGGATATGGGACAATACTTGTGTATCTCTATCCAAGCGAGATCAGGTGTATAGTCAAAGTATGGAAAAGGGAAGAAATAAATTCTAATTGCATAGAAATTCCTAAATAGAAAGTTTCAAAAGGAAAACTTGACAAATTGGTAATAATAGTGCACGGCATTTATAATGAGTGACTAAAAACAGTGACAGTTTATCTATGTAACATAACTCACCGCTTCAGGATCTTTTCTGCCTGTTGTTCTGAAATGTGGACTCCAAGGTCTCGCAGCGACTGCATGATTTCTTGTGCGTCAATCTTACCTGAAAGGTTAAGAAGAAAGAAACTGATTGAGCTCTTTACTTGACAAGATGAAATCGTGTAGTTATATTTCTTCCTGGGCCATAAAGATGTCCAAGTCACACCACAAGCCTTACACAGTAATGTTACATTGCAGTGTTAGGGCCTTTGGAATTTGCTTTACTGTGTGTAATTTTTTGAGATTACTGTTTTGTATGCAGTGGCACAGTTAACAATTTAATTCTTACCATCGTTTTTCTTATCCAAGCTTTTGAAAACCAATTGGAGTTTCTTTTCATGATCTTTTAAATAATGAACGAATTCTTCAAAATCCAGTTGGCCATCTCGGTCTTTGTCACCAGCTTTTACAACTTTCTGTTTCAAAAGAACAAAAAAAGATATTTTACAGACAATTAAAAAAAGGATGATTTTTCAATCAAAACTCCATCGCATCTCCATGTCTTTTGTGTGGGCAATTTAATCTTGAAAGCGGGGTGGTGGGGAAGATATACCTGCCATTTTAGAGCTCTTTTTGTGATAATTTTCATTATTATAATTTTGTTCAATGCCTATTTTACAGATTTGCCTCAAAGTCCTATAGTACAAAGGATTTTCCTTTCATATGAGCAGATTTATGAAGCTTTAAGCCAGAAATATTAGATTACAGGCTTTTCTAGGATTCATCTCAACAACAGCTTAGGCAAATTAAGACTCCCGGTCCATCATACGATTATAAAAATTACATTCTTAGCACAGATTATTAAGATATTGTGTGTCTTATTCATTAAAAACAAACTCTACCCATACTTGAACAATGATAGACTATCATTTGAAACATTTCATGTTAGTAACTGAACTTTTTTTTTTACTCAAAGGGCAATAAGCTGACCTGTTTCAATGTAACTAAGACCATCATTAGTAGAATTTGGCCACCTTGGGTTCAAACCATTCACACATGCTTTGAGTATAACATACATTTATACATTTTATTTTCTTAAAAGAAAGATACTCAAATGTGAAGCATTTCATTGATACTTTTAAGTTTTGTCACACTACATACATATGATTGCTTGGTAGTACAGTGAACCAAAGGCATATGATATTGTGTGCAGTTTTGGTCTCCTTATCTGCTCTAGAGGAGGGTGCAAAGAAGATTTACCAGAGTGATTTGTGGGACGGCAAGACTGATATATGAGGATAGGTTGAGTCATTAAGATTGTATTCACTGGCGTTCAGAAGATTGAGTGGAGTTGGGGGGGGGGGGGGAATCTCATAGAAATCAATAAAATTGTAACAGGAGTAGGCAGGGTAGCTACAAGAATGATGTTCCCGATGGTAGGTATTCAGAACCAGAGGTCAATCTGAGGATACATTTAGATTAAAACAGACAAGAAGAACTTTCTCCACCCAGAGTGTGAGCACAGCCTGTGGAATTCGCTACCACAGAAAGTAGCTGAAGCCAAAACACTAAATATTTTAAAGAAGTAGTTAGATATAGCATTTGAAGCCAAGGAAATCGAAGGATTGGGGGGGGGGGGGGGGGGGGGTGTCAGCCATGATCATAATGAATGGTGGTGATGTAGGCTTGAAGAACAGAATGGCGTCCATCTGCCCCTATTCTTCATGTTTCTATGATTAACTTAATGATTCTTCCACAGTTGACACAGCAAGAAGCTAAACAGCCCCTCTTTGTATCTCTAAAAATCCAATAATTACAGCAGAGATTATATTTCCTTCCCACGTTTGAAAATGTACATTTTATCAAGGTGCACTTTGGAGCATGACTTTTAAATAGAGTTAGGGTTGTAATTACACCTGATACCAAAGGTCAGACTTCAACAAAAATTCTGTATGCAGGGATCAAGTTTCTCAATAAGCTGAGAGCAATGTCAGCTGATAGTAAGCAGAACTGTTTCAGCAGCATTCAGAAATCCTGGCAGCCAGGATGACCGGTGGGAGAAATACTAGCTGGAATTCTACAGCCGTTCACACCTTGCCGTCAGCAAGAACAGAGGACATAGCACTCAAATCTCTACTCACTGCAGTGGGGTTGGAGAATCTCGGTTGCAGATGAGGTCGGAGAACCCAGCTCATTTTAACTAAGGTTTTGTAGTCCCTCATTTCAAAGCAAATGTATAGGTACAAAGTTGGCTCTGATAACCACTGCCAATATGATGCCTTTAAGTCACCGAGTACTCCAAAATTGTGCCGTCTCATATTCGATGTGCAGGGGACGAGTGGGAAGCAATTCCCCAATCTATTCTGGACAGCAAAGTCAAATTTCAACCACTGAGGCAATGTGGTTTAGACACACCTCTAAATATGACATTAGAGAAAATGAGACATGCCCTGCAGGAGATGTTTGACTGTCTTCTTGATCAAGAAACAACACCAGAAAAAGAGGACCATTTCTGTAAAATATTTCTCATTAAGTTACTGATGTAAAGGTCTGCAATATCCACTTGCAGTGCCAAATAGAGCCCTGCAACCTGCACTGTAATTTCTTTCACAAAGTTTCAAATAAGGTATTTCATTGCTAGACTGCTGAGAAAATAATATGTGATGGTTGTAGGAAGCCTGGACTCCAGCATGTATTGTAAAACATCTGTACTGAATCAAAAAATCCCTACAGTGCAAAAGGAGGCCATTTAACTCATTAAGTCTGAATCAACTCTCAGAGTATCTTACCCAGGCCCTCTCCCCTGTTCTATCCATGTAACCCTGCACATTTGTCATGGCTAATCCATCTAACCTAGACACCTTAGGAGACTAAGGGGCAAGTTAGCACGGCCAATCCACCTAAGCTGCACACCTTTAGCTTGACGGGAGAAACCGGAGCACCAGGAGGAAATCCATGCTGACTCAGGAAAAACATGCAGACTCTGCACAATCACCCAAGCTGGAAATCAAACCCTGATTCCTGGTGCCATGAGGCAGCAGGGCTAACCGCTGTGCCATCATCTACCTTTGTTTAGCAAAGCTAAATTTCAAAATACTAATTATTGTTAAAAAGTCTTATTAAAGATGATAACCTAATAGGAACCCTTTTAATGCACGAGCAATCCTAAAATTCATGTTTTGGTCACAAAAATCCTCAGTAATTAAAGAATTTTTGGAAGCTTCATCTTAGATATTACAATACTGCTGAGGTAAGGATCCGGCTGCAAAGTTAACTTGCAGTAGATAGAACATCTGCTGTGCTTCTCAATTTTTATATTTTTCAAATTTCCACCACTGCCTTGGCCATGAAGCAATCCTTTAACAAAAAGCAAGTTTGCAATATTGCAGCATTAGCATTTTAACAGTAACCTCCACCTTCTTACAGGCACAAAAGAGAAGATAAGATAAGAACAGAATAATGCAATACGTTGCACAGACTAACCAGCCACTCCGAATTCTTTTCTTTTCCTGAGCTGTGCTGTTTTGGGAAGAGATTTTGCTGAGATATCGCCAGCCAGCTGACCCAACCAGCATAAAAATGATGACATTCACAGGAATTTGTAAGTGGGAAACTTTAAAGCAATCCCACTGCCACTGCTAGCATACAGAGGGTGAGTCATTCAGAAGGAAGTCAGTTGAACATTGTCGAACAGTTAAAACGTGGAGAAAAATTGGGAGTATTTTCAGAGCGGCCATCAAAAAGCACAGGACCCCCAAAGTTTAAAATCCTCCAAAATACCAATATAAAGCTCCATCAAACTTGAAATACTTCAGACTGCACTGCAACTTACCTGTCTCCACTGACGGTAGGTTGACAACTCTTGTGAAGGGATGAAAAGACTGAGCCGGAACAAAGATTTCAGCTCAGCAGGCAGTCGTCCTGATTCAAAATATTCAAATTCTCTTTCCAAATTATCACGTACCGGTACAGTTAAACATAGGCACAGCATACTGACTTGTGTTTCCGTCAAAAGTATGATTCAGATGTATAAAACAAATAACTTAAATAAGTTAGAATTACTACTCTGAGGCAGCCACAACTGAGGCACTGCTGAAATGCCGGCTGACTGAGTATCACATTACTGGAAGTCATCTACGTCATTCTTATAGCAGCGATCAGTTTCCTCTCCCCTTCCTGTCTACGTAGTCTCATGACACCCTGCATTCTAACCAGCCTCAAGCGCAGATCGACATACTTAATATAGCCAGCACTCAAGTTAAGCTTTGCTGAGGATTTGATAATGCAGGATTTTCAACTAAAATGTACTGGTCAATGCAAAATGTAATACCTGTGCTTTGTTTTATATTACTTGATTCAGCGTGTGCGTTGGCCAATAAGTTATTGATTGCTAACTGATCATTAATTTGTCTGGCAATCCTCCAGAGCAAATTGACGTTCATACATACGCAAATGAATAAAGTTCATCAGCAAGTTCAAATAGTTCAAGATCTTATACTTTAAAAGATGCCATGAACTTTCATATAACTGAGGATAGGTACACTATTTCAAAATGTATACTTGAACTCCCCTAAGGTCAAGTTTGACTATAGAAGTGATGTAACAGCACTGTGCACTGAACACCAATGTGGGATAACACAGATGAGGCTATTCCGTAGCAGCAATAACTGTGCCTTGGGACCAAATGGATCAGTATTGGCCCTAGACTGCAAGCACATCTTTATCTTGACCAGATGAGAGGACAGAATGGAGGCATGCTCATTTCACTCCTTTCTATAGACGAGTGACTGTTACATGAGACCTAGACACTGATCAAATTGCGTACATTCTTTCAGTGCTAGAGCTTCCAAATAGAACAGCCTTTAAGATCACCAATTTTAGAAACACAAACTTTATATTTACATTATAGAACATTGTAAATGAAGACCTCACAGCCTTGTCCTGGCAATAGTTGAAGGAGAAATTGAAGGTAACAGAAGTGAAAGCAGATGGGTAGAGAACACAGATGTGGACTGATACAGGAGTGAGGCTTGAAGCAAACCAGAAAAGAATCAAGAGGCTAACAGGCCCATTAAGGCTATGGTGAAAACGGCAATAACTAAAAATTAGCACAAACCAAAGAGTCCCAGCGAACTCGGAGTAAATTTGTAACAGCCATATAGACCAGGATACTACCTGTCTTGAATCCTTCATAAGCAAAGTTGGGGGTTTTCAGCTATAGAGGGAGAAAGTAAGACAATGACAGTGTTTACTTTTAATCAACTATTTAGCAACTGTTGCTCTAAAATATATAGCCAAAGATGGCTCCAGTAAAATGGAACTGGTTGTAAATTGGCACTGTTTTGAGTGTTATAAACTGCTACTTTGAGTTTAATGCAGTTGGTAGCAAAATCAAAGTTGATAGGCAACACCTATGACTGCTGTTAGGATAAAGTGATCAAAACTGTCTCAAGAAGCCAGCTTACAAACTTTAGTCTCCCAAAATCCATCTGAAAGCAGCTTTGAGCTGACACTTTCAGCTCAACAAGAATAATGGTTGCTTCAGTGAAATATCAGAGGGATAGCAATGTCCATGAGACTAAATCCTGGGTCAATCCCCTACCATTTTAGATGGCAGAAACTGAGAATGTTAAAAAAACAACAAAATGGTAGCCCTGACATTCCTTTAGGGGTGGGAGTGTTCCACTGTTCTCCACACAACTTCAATAGACCATCAGAAATCCCCAAGAAGCCAATGAGAGCCAGTTGCCTCAAGTTTCTATACATTTCTTGGTGGCTTGAGCAGATGGAATGCTCCGTCTGGTCCGTGCAAGACAAGTAATAGGCTGGGTACACAGGTGATTAAATGTCAGCTGTCATGGGACAGGCTGGCACCAAAACATGCAGCTTAAGTAACACTTTCCTTCTTAATCCTGCAAAGTCCAGTAGGGATCAGGAAGAAAAGATACAGTGCTGATGAAACGGTCAGGTTGAGTGTGGAATTTCTAGTCTCCAGGACCCACCCCGTTGACTAATAATACCATATTAAACCATACCAAACTCGTCAGCACAAAAGAAAAGAAAACAAAGAAAACCCATTTTGCCCGACATGACCATTTTTACGCGATCAATTACATTTCCACATTTCTTCATTATCTCCCTCAATTTTCAGTTCAGAATACACCCAAACTCGTGTGCACGTGTGTGTGTGGTACATCACTAATGAATCGTGGTGGGCTAGAGATGAGGCACTCTGGGACAGGGGGCATGGAGAAGTGGGGGTCAGAGCAGCCTCGGAATGCTCGTGAGGATCATGATTGGGCCATGGGGGTGTTGGAAGTGGCAGCACTGCAGGGGTCCCAGGCTAGCCAGCTCGGTGGGGCACTGCATGGGTACAGAGACCCAGGACTGTCCGCCTCTAGCGTGAACAGGCTCGCTTCCCACAGCTTTTAATTATATTCACGATTGTGATTTTTACATTGTACAGACTATGGGCGATCCAAGTATGAAGTTGCACTGAAAAAACTGATACGATTTACACCAGTTTTCCTGTGAATTTGACAAGTAGAACTTTTTTGGGAAAACAGCAGTCTGGATTTCTGCCTGTTGGGGGAGTGGGTGGGGCTTAGATAGCCAGAAAGCCAGATGATAGCAGAATGCACAATTATACATGTGCAGATCTGTCTGCAATGAACAGCTGAGAGAGCTGTCTCTCGGCCTCTGCTACTTTTAGTTGGTCTCCATAGCCTAAACCCAGCAATTCCTTCCCCACGCATGTGCAACTGCAGGGTTGCGCAGCTGAACTAATCGACACTGTACTCCCTGGTGGTGATGGGTGGCAATATCAGAGTGCCAGGCTGGCACAGCCCAGGATGCACTGCCCAAGGGACACTATCATCTTTGCCCTAATTTCCTGGGGCAGGTCGGGAGGCAGGGCAGATCGGGGGGAGCCTCAATGACCTCCAGTTCTACTGGCAAAGCCATCACTTCTAGTCCCCTTTGCTGGGGATCAGCTGTGATTCTCGGCAGAGAGAACCTCCCATGGTGAGACTGCAGAGGCAAGTGAGTCCGGATGATTGAGTCTCGAGCACATTACTTTATGATTTATTCAGTCTCGCACTGGAAATGGGCACGAGGCAATCGCACTGGTATCCGATGCTGGTAAGATCACAAGAGGTGAGAAAATCAGGCATGAACAGATTTTTCAGCTTTCGCAATCTTAGTCCATTGGCTGGCGAGGCGCAAAGGTAAGATTAGGCCCTTGAACTTTATACAATTTAAAAGTCTTCCCTAGTACCTTACTCCCCCCTTCCCATAAGTACTTTTGACTATTCCGACTGAAAATAAAATCCATTTGACCACCACTCTGAATGTGTCTTCTTGAACATGAACTTTACTGCACAAACACCACCAAATCCTTGAATGCTTCAATTAGATCACTGATAGGTCTCTTTTCAGCTTTAATGTTTCTGTTGCTTAAATTTAAGTATGCCCAGAATCATCTATTGACTAACCACCTAAACAGATCCAGGGGGAAAACTTCTCTATTAATGGAAATTAATATTTTAACCTAAGAGAAAGCTTTCCAATACACCAATGTGACAACACCAGCTGTTTACTCAACTGCTCAATGTTATTAAGTGGTTCTCATGATCAGCCAGCCAGAATTCCATGGTGTAACTGAACGTCCAGTGTTACTACAGAGACCTTTTCCGTGTGCAAAACATTTAACTGTAACAACGAACAACACAAAAAAATCATGAATAAGTACATAACTCCCTTTCCTACTCAACGTGGTTGTGAAAAACCTTATACAAGCTATAGGAAGTTAGTTAGCCATTGGGTGGAATTTAGCAGGAGAATGCCTCCTGCAAAGTGATGGTCTGCTGTGTCCTACATAGCTTGGCACTGCATCCACTGATGAAGACCTGGAGAAGTAGAATATTTCCTCACGTGAGGAGGAAGAGGCCGGAGAGGAACAGGAGGGATTGTGAACAGGCATGGCAGGACAACCAGGGCTACCCTCGTTGCATCCGGCTTCACACAGTGGGAACATCATGTTATCCAACAGCTAAAGAAGCCCCTACCCCTACCAACACCTTGCTAACCCCTCCATAACTATGGGAGGAGGGTCACAGTGAACCTTAAGTTATCAGAGTGTGTGCCTGGGCAGTCCTTGTGCTTGCTGATTGGAAAAATGCAGGAGATAATGATGAATTGCATTGAAGAAAGCTCTGTGATACACCTCAGCTAATGCTTATGTCTGACTTCTCTACATCTATTGCAAGCACAATAACTCCCCCACTCATGCGCAAGTAAGTTTCGGCCCTACAGCTCTTTAGTGATTAGCACTAGAGGAGGTTTTGGGGGGGGGGGGGGGGGGGGGGGGGCAGATGTATTAATAAACACCCGACTCATTTTAGGAATTATATAGTTGTCGCTTTGAGTGGGCCTAACAGCTCTCCTGTGAGGCCCAGATGAGGTGAAATGCTATTCCACTGGAAGAAGGATTAACAAAAGTTAAGGTTGTGAAGAACTAGAGTTTTTATAAGGGTTACACGTGCACTTGTGACATTTGATAAAGACCCCCAGCTCTCTGCACCCAATTCCACCTGTGCCTACTGTGTCCCTACAATTCCTTCGGCTTGCAAACTTTGTCATTATGTCTCAGTGTACTCTCAGGATGCACATCAGGAATGGAGGTAGCTGTCGCATTCTGAGCCTTGTTGCCAGAAATACCCTCGGCTGGCATCCGCTGGAGGACCAGGACCTGGAGGAGCCCGGCCTACACTCGGGTGACAGTGGCGTTGCCATGTCACTCTATTCCGAGCACTTCCCCAAGCCGCTATCAGGATACAAGAAAGTTGGTTACTCCCAGGCTTTATTGGGTTGGACCCGAGGAGTGCTCCAGCAATCTCTCCTCATTCTGGGTATTCATGAGTACTCCATGAGACAGAGGGGCAGCTGGAATGAGCGCCGGAAGCCTCCTCATCATTGGTCCTGGAAGCCGGCCAATGTTTGGACTCCTCAGCTATGGTCCTCTGGGACTGAGCCATGTCCTGGAGTTCAGCAGTCATTGATCTAACGTCTTGCCTCAGGCTTTCCAGCACAACCACCATCCTTATGTTGTTGGTCTGGGTGTCATTGATCACCGGCAACATTTCCTGTGACAGAAGGCTTTGGGATTCCTCCATTTGATCCTGCAGTCGCAGGAATGTTGCTGATGACCCCTTTTGGTATTCCTAGCTCTGCTTTTGCATCTCAAGCAGCAGAGGTACAAACGTGTCCAGAGACAGGGCACCTGGCTGGGGCACAGCTGAGTCCCAAGATCCAGCAAACCTCCGAGAGTCCAATCCTTTGAACGTTACTGCCTCAACCTGATGTGCATCACAAACTATGTGGTGCTCACAGAAAGTGACTCAGAAGTCTGTCGACTTTGCCCACCAAGCTGTCTCTCTCCGTAAAAGGTGGATAATGTGGGTGCAAGCTGGGGCACTTTATCCGTGTCCTCCTCCAAGGTGGATCTTTACAGGTGCTAGATGATAGGCCAGGTTCTTTGACTGCAAGGCATGGGACATTGTTTTAGTACGTGGTCTGGTCAAGGATTTAGGCTACACAGAATCCACTTGAGACTGATCATGAAGATGGAGGAGAAGTGATTTCTCACTTTTTCAACCTTGCTCTCAGTGCAGGACTCTCCTGCTTCTCCCTTGCAAGCTCCATGGTTCTCTGCTGATATGAAGTCAGAATCATTCAAGCATTCCACTGCCCATTTTCTCTCTCTGATTGTGGGCTATCTGCTTCTGCAGGAACACAAAAGGGGATAACGTGAGCTGGGCGTCTGGTAGGTCAAAAATCAATGAAACTGGTATGTGTGGGTACTGTGCCTAAGCAGGAACAGGTTCTGATGAGGAGTGCCAGGGTGTTGCTGGAATGTCGGTGGATGCTGGGAACCTATGAGGTGGCGGATTATGGATTCCAGATGACATTCCAATGGTGACGCAAGGGTAGAGTGCTAAAAAGAGACAGGGACACTTACCCTTGTTGATCATAGGTCATTCTTCTTCTGATATGGCACTCCCATCCTCTTGGTCAGTTGCCTGGGAAACAGCAGCACTGTTTAGTGCTTCTGTTTCCCAGTGGAATTCATTATCTTGTTGGAAGGCCTCCTGTCAATCTAAGGGTATGTTGTTGCTCGCCGCTTTTTCATGGCATCCAGCATATGGATGAGGACCTCCTCTGCGAATTGAGGAGCTGGTCTCCTTGCTGCCATCCTCCTGACTTGAATGAGAGCCACGTGCTGTGGAGTCATTTAAATTGAAGTGTTCAGATGATTCTCTGGGCAGGTGAATCAGATGCTTTGTGTCTCTGGGGTAGCGTTTTTCCAAGTTGAGGAAAAAGAAATTCCAATCTGGATCATGCCACTGGGACCTGTGGGATTCACACCAATTTTCTCACCAGAAACAGGACTTGTAATTTTTTGGGAAAATTTGGCCCATTATTGCTTATTTTTCAAAACAAGATGCAAAATTTTATTGATGTGAACTTGAAATCACTTCCCAGCATAGTATTAAGAGGAGATTCATTTCTCTTTTTTTGAAAAGCCTGATTGGTGGGATGCTGACAGGTTTGGCAATTTTTATCCATTTCAAGTTGCCCTCAAGGTGGCAGTTCTGGACTTTTTGAACGTCTGCAGTCCATGTGATGAAGACACTCCAAAAATGCGGTTTTTGAATTTAACAACAATGAATGAACGGCGGTGCGTGTAATAAGACTTAGGCTTGAAATAGGTGGTGACCGTATTTCCATGTACCTGCTGACCTTATCCTTCTAGGCACGGAGGTTATGGGTGTGAGTTGCGCTGGATAAAGCAGAACATCGTGTAAAATAGTAGGTATGTTTTGTTGGTGGAGGGAATGATGTGCGTGCCAGCGGAGGTGTCAATCAAGCAGACTGCTTTGTCCTAGATGGTGTTCAGCTTTCTTCAGCACGAATGGATGCGCATCCATCTGGCAAGTAGAATGCATTACATCATATTTCTGACTTGTTTATTGTAGGTGGTAAAGTCTCTTTGGGAAATCAAGAGATGAACCATTTGTTAAAGAACACCCAGCCACAGCATTTAGTTTCTACTCAGTGGTGGCCCACAAGATGTTGTACAGCTGTGCAATAGCACTAAATGTCATGTGGTGGCAGTCATACTCTCGCTGAAGAAGGTCATTACCTGGCACTCGTGTTATCTAGCATTTATTAACCCAAGGCTAGCTGTTATCCAAGAATTGTTGCGTGCAGGCACGAACTGCTCTCTCCTTTAAGGAACATGCAATCATCCACAATCATCAGGCCTTATGATGGATAGAAGGTTATTAATTGAACAACTGAAGTCAGGTGAAGAGGATAGCCTCAAAAGCTTGTGAGTTTACTATCAAATAAATCGGTTGGACTTAAATCTGGTATTGTCAGACTTCTTACTATGTTTACCCTAGTCCAACGCCAGTATCTTTACATCAAAGCTGATACAAACAGTAATGTGATAATGACCAAATAATATTGGCCAGCTATCTGGTGACATTCCTCTCTGGGTATTTCACTCTAGGCATTAACTGCTTATTTCAAGAAGGATTCACGGAAATTAAATGTCGTGGGTAAGTTAGGCAGTCATTCATTAATATTCAAAACTATTTTCCAGGCTTCAGGATTTTTGTCTGTTGAATTCCACTTCCCACCCCAGCTTCAACTAAATTTCCAACAGAAATCCAGTGATACAATGGGGCCACGACTAGCTATAGAACTGGCACAGGACAAATGTGCTATAACAAATTCAGTGAATTGCACCCAGATAGTTAAAAGGGCATTCTCTGTAAAGGTGGAAATTTGCACGAAAAAAGTCACACGGAAAGGAACAGCAGAATTTACCCAATTCAAGGGATTAAAATGATCAGTCGTGGTATTGAATAAAAATATGATACTCAAAGCTATTTCTAGATGAATTGTCAGTTTACCAATTAAAATATTTTACCTCAACCAAATTTGACTGGTCATTAATACACTTGGTCCAAATCCTGGAACTCCAACCCTATAGGTTTTATCTATACCATATGACCTGCAAAAGTCAAGAAGGCTGCTCACCACCAACTTCCCAAACGGCAATTAGGGATGGACAATAAATGCTGGCCTTTCCAGTGACACTTACATTCAAAGTGAACAAATAAAAAATACAATCAATAGAAAATGGAAGTTAGACACTGAACATGTTTAAATTAATACACAGTTAGAAAAACAAATAGTTCTCCTTCTTTCACTTACTTACAGATCTTTGTTTTTTTTATTAAGAAACCAGTATTCTTACCAACAGACTGCTTGCAGTGTGGCAGGAGGCCATTCGGCCCATGAAGTCTGCACCAACTCTGATAGAGCTTCTTACCCCTGCCTTATTGCCATAATGTAGAGATGCCGGCGTTGGAGTGGGGTAAACTCAGCAAGAGGCCTGACAACACCAATTTTAAATCCAACCAATTTATTTGATAGTAAACTTGCTAGCTTTCGGCCTTTGTGCCTTCGTCAGGCGAATGAGGTGTTCAGGTCTGCAATAGCACACATATCAGCACAGACAGTTTACAGATTGCTGATTAGAATGTGAATCCTTACAGCTAACCTGCTATTCAAGTCTTAAAGTGGCTAACAATGTGAGTGGAAGGAGCACTGAGCACAGGTTAGAGAGATGTGTATTGTCTCACGGCAGCACAATAAGTGAGGTTTTTTGCTAACCCAGGCAAGTCATGGGGGTTACAGATAGTGTGACATGAAGCCAAGATCCCTGTTAAGACTGTCCTCATGTGTGCGGAACTTGGCTATCAGTCTCTGCTCAGCGGCTCTGCGCTGTCGTGTGTCGTGAAGGCCCCCTTGAAGAACGTTTACCCAAAGGTCGGAGGCCGAATGCCTGTGACCACTAAAGTGTTCGCCCACAGGAAGGGAACTGTTTTGCCTGATGATTGTCAAGCGATGTTCATTCATCCACTGTCGTAGTGTCTGCGTGGTCTCCCCAATGTACCATGCTTCGGGACATCCTTTCTTGCAACATATTAGGTAGACAACATTGGCCGAGTTGCAAGAGTATGTACCGTGTACCTGGTGAATGGTATTCTCACATTTGATGATGTCATCCATGTCGATGATCCGGCATGTCTTGCAGAAGTTGCTGTGGCAGGGTTGTGTGGTATTGTGGTCACTGTTCTCCTGAAGGTTGGGTAGTTTGCTGCGAACATTGATCTGTTTGAGGTTGCACGGTTGTCTGAAGGCAAGAATTGGGCGTGTGGGGATGGCCCTAGCGAGATGTTCATCATCATCAATGATTATGTTGGAGACTCCGGAGAAGATGTCGTAGCTTCTCCGCTCCGGGGAAGTACTGGACAAAAGGTACTCTGTCCACCATGTCCTGTGTTCGTCTTTTGAGGAGGTCAGTGCGGTTTATCGCTGTGGCACATCAGAACTGTCGATCGATGAGTCGAGCGCCATATCCTGTTCTCACGACGGCATCTTTCAGCATCTGGAGGTGTCTATCACGATCCTCCTCATCTGAGCAAATTCTGTGTATTCGGAGGGCTTCTCCCTAGGGCATGGCCTCTTTAACATGTTTAGAGTGAAAGCTGGAGAAGTGGAGCATTGTGAGGTTGTCTATCGGCTTGCGGTACAGTGAGGTGCTGAGGTGACCGTCCTTGATGGAGATGCGTGTGTCCAAGAATGCAACTGATTCTGGAGAATAATCCATGGTGAATCGGATGGTGGGATGGAACTTGTTGATATCATCATACAGTTGTTTCAATGATTGCTCACCATGAGTCCAAAGGAAAAAAAATGTCATCAGTGTATCTAGTATATAGCCTTGGTTGAAGATCCCGTGCAGTGAAGAAGTCTTATTCAAATCTGTGCATGAAGATGTTGGCATATTGAGGTGCAAATTTGGTTCCCATGGCTGTTCCGTGTGTCTGGATGAAAAGCTGATTGTTGAAGGTGAAGACATTGTGGCCCAAGATGAAGCAGATAAATTGTAAAATTGCATCCAGAAACTGGCAGTTGTTTCACAACACACAGCGCAGAGCCGCTGAGCAGAGACTGATAGCCAAGTTCCGCACACGAGGACGGTCTTAACAGGGATCTTGGCTTCATGTCACACTATCTGTAACCCCCATGACTTGCCTGGGTTAGCAAAAAACCTCACTTATTGTGCTGCCGTGAGACAATACACATCTCTCTAACCTGTGCTCAGTGCTCCTTCCACTCACATTGTTAGCCACTTTAAAACTTGAATAGCAGGTTAGCTGTAAGGATTCACATTCTAATCAGCAATCTGTAAACTGTCTGTGCTGATACGTGTGCTATTGCAGACCTGAACACCTCATTCACCTGACGAAGGCACAAAGGCCAAAAGCTAGCAAGTTTACTATCAAATAAATCGGTTGATTTAAAATTGGTGTTGTCAGACCTCTTACTGAGTTATTGCCATAACACATACATTTACTCTGCTAATCAATGCATCTTTGGACACCAATTTAGCTTGCCAATTCATCTAACCTGCATATGATTAGAGTGTGGGAGGAAGCCGGAAACATCCAGAGGAAATCCACACAGACATGGAGAAAACGTGGAGACTCCACACATACAGTCATCTGAAGCTGGAATTGAACTCGGGTCCCTGGTGCTGTGGGGTAGCAGTGCTAACCACTGTGCTACCATGCCAGCCAAAAGATTATTCATATTAAATAAATGATTACTTATTAAATAAACTGTTTATGCCTGAGTTACAATGTAGAAAATATGGAATCTTTCACTTTATACATGGGGTAATCTATACATAGCAGCAACCAGCTTCCCAGACAAGCTAAATATTTGTATCAAAGTGCATATTTTGACGATTCTGTAAGACACATTTGCACAAAAAAAAAAAAGAGGTTCAGCCCTAAATAAAGCTTGCTCCCAATCAATGCAAAATTGTTGTTTCAAGGGCAGAACATTTACAGAAAGATGGGGAACAGAAATGAGCAGCATAGGGAAGCTTTTTGGGAAGTAGGATCAATTAATAGCATAAATCCTTCTGTAATTTGTCAGGCACCAAGAGAAAATGACAGCGCCAACTAATGAATCACTCAGTTTACTGATTAGCTCATTCTATCCCAGGAACAGAATTCTTTTTCACTCCAAACTAAGCTGCAGGCATTCCAATTTTGAACAAAGGCCATTTTCTACCTTGGTTTCAATGGAAGACATAAATCAAGAAGAACACAATGAGTTGATCCAAACAGTTTAAAATAACTCAACAGCGACCCAGATATTCTTGCAATACTACTTACATGGATTAAAGATGTAGAATTCAGGACTTCACCTTTGTCAGTTTGTACTAGCAAATTGCTGAGACACACCATCATGACTGCTAATTAGCAACACTTCACTCCATTACAACAGTGACCACACATCAGAAAGACTTCAATGGCTGTAGTGTGTTTTGGGACATCCTGAGACTGTAAAAAAACAGTATTTACACAGCACAAGCTCTTCCTTCACAGCTAAAAATCAATGGTTGAATGAGGATATTTTAATCAATTGTGTTGCCATTGGTTCAGGTGATTTTCACATGAACTAAATTACAAAAAGGATCCTTATGTTCAGCAAAGGTTAGCTGAAGGGGAAACTACTTCAAATTATTTCCACTTCCAAAGAATTGTGTTCTACAACCTCCAAGCTAACATGTCCAACAGAGGCACTAGTCATTCAAAACCAGCTCTGTTCAATAAGACATATTCTTTGTACACCTGACACTTTTGTATCCCAAAGCAACTGTCCCACTTGGAACTTGGTTACAAGAGTCTCCCAGAAAGACAGCAGAAACTCTTTAGGGATGTCCCCACTGCATCCCTGAAGAGACAAATGTCCCCAGCATCTCACCGGAGTCCCTGATTTGACCAAAACTGGAGCTGTTTCATTCAAGAAGATACTAGACACCCAAAGACTTAGTCAGGAACACACAGAGATAAAGTCAAGGTGTTGAAGACAGTGCAAAAACCTACAAACAGCTCATTTACCCGATCTTCATGCACTGCTTATCCGTCACATAATGGGTTTGCAGACTGGTTAAATTCAATGCACAGTCATCCCAGAACAGTAATTACAGTGAAAGCAAGTCACCCTCCATCCCGAAGTAATACCTCAGTAGGAAGGGTTACCTCACTATAACTCCCCAAACTACTTTAACATGTCAGCAAAAAGAGCAATCTTGTGTCAGTCACTGTCTATCTGGCCATAAAAAGACACTAAAGATTAATCAGTTATTTTCCATTTCATTGATCTATAACACATGCTGCAACAACATTTATTTATGTAATGCCTTTAAAGTAAAATAAAATCCCAAGGTAAATTCATGTTACAACAAAACAAGACACATGCCAAACAAGGAGACTTTAGGTCAGATGACCAAAGAGGAAGATTCTAAGGAGCATTTCAGAAGAAAGAAAGCAAAGTAAAATAAAGAAGAAAATTATATTTAATTTACTCAGACATCTCATTTTATTACCTAATCCACAGTCCAGCTCCCTCAATTTCCCTTGATTCTAACAAGAGACTTCAGCACAAAATCTAGTACCCTATTGGAGGGATTCAATAATTTTATGATTCTATGAGAGCACAAAGTGGCACAAATTTAAAATTAAATTGTCATATTTCACATAATATTTGTTCACCTTATTCATGCTTATTTGTTGAGACTAGCTTTGTCAGAAAACTAAACACATTGGCACACCTCATGAGTGGCACACATTGATGGTTACAATGGAATTAGGGCCATTCCCTTTATTGGAGGAGGTTGGGAGAAATACGCAAATATTAAACTGTGAAAGCTAAAAGTTTGACTTAAAAACTGGATATTGAAAATATTTCATTTTAAAAACAAAAACGTTGAGACAAGAAAGTAGAGACAAGCAGCAAAGTACAAAAGACTTCCAAGAAGGTGAGTCGGGGACAGCTGAAGGAGGGGGTACAAAGAGATCAAAGTATACTGGAGAAGATTTGAAAAAAGATGTAGTGAAGCTATGGAATGATTAAGGCAAAGACAACGGTCTTTAAACTGGGCCCATGAGAAGTTAGCTGCTTATATATTGCTAAGCACTAAGACTTGAACACATTGGGAGTTTCCAGGTGGATAAACATTGCAGAAATCGGGAAATCCTCATGCTCTGAAGATGAGGACAACCCATAGGCTGTCGATTATCAAGGGCCAGAAACTGAACAGGACTAGCCACATAAATACTGTGGCTACCATTTCCGTGCTGCAAACCTCCATGAATCTATAAGATCATGTCATAAGCAGTGAATTCTGCTGAGAGTAATCTATTCCCGACTCCCCAAAGCCAGTCCACCATCTACAAGACAGAAGTCAGGAGTGTGATGGAATACTCTTCACCTGCTTGGATTAGTGCAACTCCAACAACACTCAAGCAGCTCGACACCTACCCAGAGCAAAACATCCTCCTTGATTGGCACCTAATGCACCACCTTCAACATCTATTCCTTCCACCACAGGTGCATAATGGTAACATCTACAATATACACTGAAGCAACTCACCATGGCTCTTTCAACAGCATCTTCCAAATCTGCAATCTTTAAAACCTAAGTAGGCAGCAGATGCATATGAATATCGCCATCTGAAAGCTTCCAGTCAAGCAACACACCATCCTGATTAGGCACAGTGATTAGCATTGCTGCTTCACAATTCCCAGAATTTGGACTCAATTCCGGCCTCAGGTCATTGTCTGAGTGGAGTTTGCACATTCTCTCACTGTTTGCGTGGGTTTCCTCCAGGTGCTCCAGTTTCCTCCCACATCCAAAGATACACGGGTTAGGTTGATTAGCTCATCTAAATTGCCCCTTAGTGTCAGGGGTCTAGGAGAATAAATATCTGAGTTACAGGGATGGAGCCTGGGGGTGTGATTGTCGGTGCAGGCTCAATAAGCTGAGTGGCCTCCTTCTGCATTGTAGGGATTTTATATCTTAAGGACAGAACAGGGCATAGGGGTCTTGTAATCCTGAGACTAGTGGACTAGTAACTCTGAGACCTAGTCTAATGCCCTGCGTAGACAGACAGGTTCAAAACCCACCATGTCAGCTGGTGGAATTGAATTTCAATTTCACAAACTGGAATAGAAAGCTAGCCTCACGATCATGAAACTACCATCAATTGTCTATTCTAATGAGCTGTAGGGAAAAACTCTGCCACCCTTACTTGGTCTAGTCTCTGTATGACTCCAGACCACAGCAACACGGCTGGCTTGTAACTACTCTCAGGAACAACCCAGAAAACCATTCAGTTCAAAGCAATTTGGCATGGGTAACAAATGTTGGTCTCATTAGCAACATTCACTAACACCTTCTCAAGGTCATTTAGGGATGGGCATTAAATGCTGGCTTAGCCAGTAATGTCCACATCCTGTGAATAAATAAATTTAAAGATGCAGTGTGCTCACTATCCCAAACTGAGATCATTGAGTTTTGTATAGTTCAAGAATCAAACCTGTATGTTTCAGTACAGAGGTGACATAGTAAAGTGCAGTATTTATTGATCATTTTCACTTGTTTTCGTACTTGTTAATGGTTTCTTAGAAAGCACTTTCATGGAATAGCAATGTACCTGAGCACATCAAGTCATTACTTCAAAATGACGCTGCTACAATGACATTAATACCCTTTTGCCAGGTTTGGGAAATACAAACATAGTAAACTTGGTGACTTGTTATAGTGTATTCTGTAGCCACAGCTAGTAAGTCAGTGCTTGGAGTAAACACAGAGTCCAATGATCGGGGTACCAGTCAAGAGTACTGTTTTGTTCTGGATGGTTTTGAGTTTCTCAAGTGCTGTTGCATCTTAACCAACCCAGATGAGTCATCTTCATTGAATTCAGAAATGTAATTGGAGATTAGAGCCATGAAACAATGATAGCCACCTGAGTGCACAAAATCTGCCAGGTACTGAATTATAGGCAACAGACCTGATGTGATAACTTTAAATACCTTTTTTTTTTAAAAAGTTGCATTGGGCCAGGAATACTCTAACTCCTCCAAACCTCATAGGAAACCTGGGCCTTCTTTGCCTGACCATCTTTTACCCCACCACCACTAACCTCCCAAACACCCCTTATGCAATTTCCAGGGGCTATATTTGTTTTACTCATTTGTGGGACATGGGTGTTGCTGGCTCGCCAGCATTTATTGCCAATCCCTAGTGCCCTTAAAATGGAGTGGCTTGCTAGGTCATTTTCAAGGATAGTTGAGAGTCAAACCACATTGCTGTGGCTCTAGAGTCACATGTTAGCCAGACCAGGCAAGGACAATAGATTTCCTTCCCTAAAGGGCAAGCGAGAGCAAAGCAAGTGAGTTTTTCTGACAAATCGACAATGATCATTAGATTCTTAATTCCAGATATTTTTATTGAATTCAAATTCCACCATCTGCCACGGCAGGACTCAAACCCAGGTTCCAAGAATGCTACCTGAGTTTCTGGATTAATAATCCAGCAATAATACCACTGGGTTATTGCCTCTCACTATTTGCACCTGAGCAACGTCTTAGCAATGGCCTTTTAAAATCTGAATTCCCCCACTAATTTGATCACAAATCCTGCTGGGCTTTATGGAAATCTTGCCCAAAATGTTTAAATTAGGCTTGGGGTCAAACTAGCTCTGGGTATCAGCCTGCTCTTCACACACATCTCCTTCCATCCTGGCTGTGAGTTGAAAGAAAGCAAGCTACTTTATACAGGAAACAATACTGGTATCAACAACTGGCACTACATGACATTGCAAATTACTGTAGACATCAAAAGGTAAAAAGTAATTTCATAGTTTTTATTGATGAATTGCTTTTGATTTGAACAAACAGTAGCCTTAAGATAGGACTCTCATTTTTTTCAACCATGTCAGTGGTAACTGTCTCACTTTGAATGAATTACCAATTTACAACCAGAAAACTCAACAGATTGATTCCAGAGATGAGGGGTTTGTCATATGAAGAGAGATTGAACAGCTTAGGCCGACACTTTCTGGAATTTAGAAGAATGAAGGAGATCAAATTGGGGTATACATGATGATTAAAAAGTATGGATAAAGTAGACATGGAGCATATGCTTCCTCTTGTGGAGCATTCAGGACAAGAAATCATAATCTTAGTATAAGGACTGATAGAAGTTGAGGAGAAACTACTTCTCTCAAAGTGTTGTGAATCTGTGGAATTCACTAGCCCAAAGTGCGGTGGATGCTGGTACAGTGAGTAACTTTGAGGACGACAGATTTTTAATTGGTAATGGGTTGAGGGGTTATGGGGAGATGGCAGGAAAATGGGGAAGAGGAGCACGTCAGCCATGACCGAGTGGGCTCAATAGGCCGAATGGACTAATTCTGCTCCTTTATCTTATGAACTTATGAAAACTGGGCCTCATTTTCCATTTACTGTTAATACAGTAGTAGTCCACTTCATGAATGCAACATAACAGCAAAAGATTCAAAATTCTCATGTTCCTTTACAAGTCTTAGCTGCTTCCCAACCAGAGACTCAAATTCTCTGAAGTGATGATGTTCTCTACAATTAATAGACCATGAACAAATCAGCTTTGGAACATTCAATTTTTGAGGATGCAATCTCATTAGCTGTTTATCATGATGGAAATTTCACTGAGGATTTGCATTCCTAACAAAAATCCATTACTTTTGGGTGTGCTTTCAGTACAATTTCACTATAGGTAATATTAATTTTAAAAATTGCACAATTAGCTTCCCCACACCACATCCACCAAAATAATACTGAGACAAAACAGGTGAACGTTCATGAAGTTCACCTTAGTGATGGACAGGGATAGGCATGAAGCTGGGGGCAGTAGTAATAGCTGGGGGAAGGGTAATTATGAGGCCATCAGGAGAGAATTAGGGTGCATAGATTGGACTAGGGAACTACAGGGACTGGGAACATCTGGAATGTGGTGCTTCTTCAAGGAGCAGCTGCTGCGAGTCCTTGATAAGTATGTCCCTGTCAGGCAGGGAGGAAATGGACGAGTAAGAGAGCCTTGGTGTATGAAAAAAGTTGATTTGCTGGTTAAGAAGAAAAAGGAGGCTTATGTCAGGATGAGGCTTGAAGGATCAGTTAGTGCAATGGATAGCTATAGATTAGCCAGGAAGGAGGTAAAAAGTGAATTGAGGAGAGCTAAGAGGGGACACGAGAAGATGTTGGCTGATAGGATTAAGGAGAATCCTAAAGCTTTCTTTCGATATGTTAAGAATAGAAGATTGGTTAGGGCAAGAGTAGGGCCAGTCATAGACAGCAGTGGGAAGTTGTGCGTGGAGCCTGAAGAGATTGGTGAGGCACTGAATAAATATTTCTCTTCGGTATTCACGCAGAGTGCTGGAAATGTAGCTATGGAGAGCACTGAGGTACAGGGTTGAAAATTGGGAAGTATTGTAGTAGATAGGGAGGATGTGTTAGAAATTCTCGAGGGTTTGAAGTTGGATAAGTCCCCTGGGCCGGACGGGATTTACCCTAGGATTCTCTGGGAGGCAAGAGAGGAGATTGCAGAGCCTCTGGCTGTGATCTTCAGGTCGTCGTTGGTTACAGGTGTGGTTCCGGAGGACTGGAGGATAGCGAATGTGGTCCCATTGTTAAAGAAGGGGAAGAGAGACCTTCCAGGGAATTATAGGCCAGTGAGTCTTACTTCTGTTGTGGGCAAGGTGTTGGAGAGAATTATTAGGGATAGGATTTATAGTTATTTAGAGAGAAATGAATTGATTGGGGATAGTCAGCATGGTTTCGTGAAGGGTAGGTCATGCCTTACTAACATCATTGAGTTTTTTGAGAAAGTGACCAGAGAGGTGGATGGGGGTAAGGCGGTTGATGTAGTATATATGGACTTTAGTAAGGCTTTTGATAAGGTGGCACATGGAAGACTTCTACAGAAAATGCAGATGTGTGGAATAGAGGGTGATTTAGCTAATTGGATTAGGAATGGGCTGGCAGATAGAAGACAGAGGGTGGTGGTTGATGGGAGATATTCATCGTGGAGTTCGGTGACGAGTGGTGTGCCTCAGGGGTCTGTTTTGGGGCCCCTGATGTTTGTAATTTTTATAAATGATCTGGATGAGGGTATTGAGGGATGGATCAGTAAATTTGCAGATGACACTAAAGTCGGTGGAGTGGTAGATAGTGAAGAGGGGTGTTATAGTTTACAGAGTGACTTGGACAAGTTGCAGAGCTGGGCCGAGAGTGGCAAATGGAGTTTAATGTGGAAAAGTGTGAGGTAATGCACTTTGGCAGGAACAATAAATGTGTAGAGTATAGGGCTAATGGTAGGGCTCTTAATAGTGTTGAGGAACAGAAGGATCTTGGTGTATGTGTCAATAGATTCCTGAAAGTAGGCAGTCAAGTGGATAAAGTTGTTAAGAAGGCATATGGAGTCTTAGCTTTTATTGGCAGGGGGATTGAATTTAGGAGCCGCAGCATCATGTTGCAACTGTACAAAACTCTAGTGCGGCCGCACTTGGAGTATTGTGTGCAGTTCTGGTCGCACATTATAAGAAAGATGTGGAGGCATTGGAGAGGGTACAGAGGAGGTTTACAAGGATGTTGCCGGGTATGGAGGGCAGGTCTTATGAAGAGAGGCTGAGGGATTTGAGGTTGTTTTCGTTAGAAAGGAGGCGGCTAAGAGGGGACCTAATCGAAACATATAAGATGATTAGAGGTTTAGATAGGGGGGACAGTGATAGCCTTTTTCCTAGGATGGAGAAAGCTAGCACGAGGGGACACAGCTTTAAATTAAGGGGTATGAGTTATAGGACGGATATCAGAGGTAGGTTCTTTACTCAAGAGTGATTAGGGAGTGGAATGCCCTGCCTGCAGCTGTTGTAGATGCGCCAAGTTTGGTGGGGTTTAAGAGGTTAATTGATAAGTATATGGAAGAGAAGGGAATGGTTTAGTTTGGAGGGGCATTGCTTTTTATTTTGGTCGGCACAACATCGAAGGCCGAAGGGCCTGTTCTGTGCTGTTATGTTCTATGTTGTAAAACAATTGTGTGGAAGAATTCTAAGCCTAACTCATAACTTTTACTGAATATAACTACAATTTTCATATCATAGTTTAGAAACACGAGTTCCACACAAAATTCTACCTCACGTTACATTAAACGTTTCTTCAAAAAAAAAGTACAACAAAAAAAAAATCAATTTTGATGTCTTTAGTTCAATTGGATTTTACTCAATCTGAGAACTCCTTCAATCCAAAAGATTAAAACAAACCATCTAAGTAATTCCAGTATTGCAGTGGAACAATACAGTAACAGGCTAAGCAAACCCATAGTAACATTATCAAAAACCACAGTACTTATCTATTCAAGGTAAGGGGTAGTTTACACATCAATTTATACAGATTCAATACTTGAAGGATTGTTACTTGGAAAATGTTTGCATCCCGTAACTCCAGATCTCTCAGAATTAAAGTAACAGTAATATTTCATTACACTCACAAGGAACTAGCTACATTTTAGATGGAAATGCTGTTTCCAACTGCCCAAAAAGATACATTTAGATGTTATCTCATTTTAATAAATAAACTTTAAAAAGAATTTGTACAGATCAGAAGTAGGTTTATATTGACACTGCAATGAAGTTACTGTGAAAATCCCCTAGTCGCCATCTCTGCCTGTTCAGATACACTGAGGGAGAATTTAGCACGGCCAATTTAGCACCACCTAACGAGCACATTTGTGGGAAGAAATCACAGCACCTGGAGAAAACCCACACAGATATGGGGACAACGTGCAAACGCCACACAGTCACCCAAGCCAGGAATTGAACTCAGGTCCCTGGAGCTGTGAGGCAGCAGTACTGATCACTGTGCCACTATGCCACCTAGCTACTTGCATTAAGAGATTATTTAATTGCATAATCATGCAAAGAATCATTCCCATCCAAATTTAGGTAAGTGAATACAAAACATTCTGAAAAAATACAGCATTATAAAAACACTAGTTTTGAGATTTGTGCAACCAACTTTAAAGATAAAGGGTGACAGCTATAAATGACAATTACACAGTTACTTTAATTAAATTTATATTTTGGAACTTCAATTATTTCTAAAGTGCACTATTAAGGTTAAAAGTAATTTAAGGAATTCTATGTACTTTAGTCAGACCAGCAAGAAAAGATTGCACTTTCAGAATATTTTGGATTTTCTTTGATTAAACCAGTTGGTACAATATTTCTCTATATTCAGCTGTGTTCAAACCAGTTTTCATCATTGCCATCACATTCCTCTTAAATATAAACAGAATACACCAATCAAGACATAGAGATACAGAGATTCATAACATATTCAGCAATTGAAGCAACCAATCGCTGAGGCAGTGTAACTGGTTGCCTCAATTTCCAGATCTTCCAAAAATCCTCCAGGGCAAAATCACAGAGCTGGATGGGTAATGAGGCTCACTTCCCACTAAAATACAACGCAGTAGCTTTTGATTTTGCTGAGGTGGTTACGCTTTTTCCAGTTATGCAAAAAATCTTTGGATGGTGTCTTAGGCAAAGTGAGCACCCTCCATTCAACACTGAAATCTGTTCACAATATTATCTATTCTGCAAAAAAAAAATCAAACCTTACACCCTGAATAAAGGGCACCGCTGACAATGAAAATAAAACCCAATAATGCAGAAATTGTTCCAAGGTAACGCAGGTTTCAAACTGCGAGCCAATGGCAATGGAGACATATTCAAAGGTAAAACAGACAGTACTACACTGGGACAAGCTCCTTTGTTTTACTCAAGTACACTACATCCACTGTTCCAGGGAAAATGTTCTCCAGCAAGCATTTTTCATTACCTGACCAATGAAATGAATAGATTCTTTGTTCACCTCACCAGAAAAAAAATTAACCCACTCTAGATATTTGATGGGACAATCTATTATGGAAAGGGATGAGACTAATTGCCTCATGTATAAACAATTTGCTCCAAAAACCATAAACTGAAATTTACTCCTAAATTAAACCTTTTCCACAGAAAAGTGTGAAGTGGCATCATTTTGCAAACTGCAGTAATGGATTAATAACAAGGACATTCTTCATTATAACAAGCTCTGAAAGCCCTCATTTTAATTCCTTTATTATTAACATGTTTGAACACAATAGTTTTGTGATTGTTTCACAAAAATGTTACTTCCTAAAGAAACTAAAATGGGATCTTGATAAAAACTTTAAAGCAACATCTGTCATGCTGTACATACGGCACTTAACACACTACCTTTACTGGTTCTTGCACAGATTTCTCTCTCTGCCCATCTTGCTTTCCGTCAGCATCACTCCCATCCTCTGTGTCACTGGGGTTCCCCTGTCTTTTAGTTGCATTGTCCAAGCAATTGGTTTGTTCCCTCCCCATTCCTGCATTCTGACATGCCACTTTCAGAAATATTTTACATAAATACTCATATAAAGCTGTTAGCATCCTGTATCTTAATAGTCTAAAGCTAGAAATTTATATGACTTCTATTGGGAAGATGCAGCAGCACCCTACACTCTGCTATATATATACTGAGCCACGGGCCAAAAAGGTATGTGAAAGTAATGCAGAGGAGCCTCATTCTCCCTGCAGTGTCGCAAAGCTTGCAGACTCAATGCAGTATTTTCCTAACCACTCACAGAACAAGATACTGACATGCTTTATCTGAGTACTACCCTACAGCCAATCACATTATAGAATCGGACGCTGAAGCACCTTTGGGGTCACCATTGATGAAAAGCTGCTGAGCAGTTCACATTGATCCATCAATTTCTCACGTCACACCAGAACATTATGCTTTACATACGCACAGGCTCACTGGCAATATTGTGAACCATTAGTTTTAAAGGGATCCATTCAAGAAATGTAGACGGAGTTCATTGAATCGTAACTCCTTTCAGCCCATAACTGTACAAAAGTAATAATTGAGAGGAGGCATTTAGCATCGCCTTCCCCTACCCTAGATCCAAGTTTAATTGCCTCTGCTTTGAACGTGTAGATAACCAGACTGCAATTATGTAACATTCACATAAAAACAAATATTGTCACAAATTATCCATTTCTGGATAATTTGATTCAACACTTCAAATTGGAACAAATCAAAGACAGCTCTTTATTAAAATCAAAACCAAGATAATCAATATATTATGTAGGCGACTGCAATGCATTCCAGTAAAAGCAGTATCAAAATGCAATTCACTTCATATAGAACGAATGAAAAATTAGTAATACAAGATGTTTTAGGATTCCCAATCCAAGTATTTTAGGCTGAACAAGATTAAGCAATAGAAATCATGAAAAAATGAAATGCCCCGTCAATTAGGGGGAAATATTTCTAGCAAAAATGTGTTAAGAGCCCAATCCATCACGCAAACCAGCCTCCACCCCACTGACTGTCTACACTTCCTGCTGCCTCAGCAAAGCAGCCAGCATAATTAAGAGTCCCATGCTCCCCAGAAACACGCTTTTCCACCTTCTTCCATCACATAAAAGATATAAAAGTCTGAGGTCCCGTACTAACCAACTCAAGAACAGCTTCTTCCCTGCTGCTGTCAAACTTTTGAATCAATCTTTCTCTACAGCCTAGCTATTACTGTAGCACTGCAATCCGACTCTCGTTTCCTTCTCTATGCTTTGTCTGTATACAATGCAAAAAACAATACTTTTCACTATATACTAATACATGTGACAATAATAAATCAAAAGAGGTTAATTATGGTTGAGATATTAAAATCACTGTGCGATAAAGGGCATCACTGACAAAACCAGTCTTTACTGCACATCTCTGACATCCTTGAGGTACTAGTGGTAAGTTACCTTTTTGAACACTTGCAATCCATATTGGACAGTTTTCCCATAATGCTGATAGATATGGAATTCCAGGGTTTTGACTGTGCACCGTGTTTCACCATAGACATTTCAATTGAAGTAACACCTGACTAGAGCTGGTGTTGCTGCCATGTACCTGCTGTCATCATTATTTTAAAAATTATTGGATTAATTTAAATAAATTAGTATATATCCAAAACTGATATCTGAGAATAACAACTGTGGAAAAACAACATGTTACAGCACTGATATCCAGGAAGAAGCTGTAATTTCTATACTTCACTAAGATTCATCTTTTTCAATCATGAGGAAACGGAAGATTATATTTGGAATCCAGCATTTCACATTTTAATAATCTGTATCACTGCAAAGTAACCACAACTATGTATGGAATGGGATCACCTCCCAAACTGTCATGATTACTAAGAAAAAAATCTTGCCATAAATGTTAAATTGATTTGTTCAAGATTTGAAAGGCATCAAACTATTTTTCATTTATCCAATTAGAATCATACAATCCTTATGGCGCAGAAGGGAGCCATTTGGCCCATTAGTCTGCATCGCCTACAATCCCACCCAGGCCCTACCCCCATAACCTCATACACTTACCCTAGCGAGCCACCCTGACACTAAGAGACAATTTAGCATGGTCAATCCACCTAACTCATACATCTTTTGACAGTGGGAGGAAATCAGAGCACCCAGAGGAAAGCCATGCAGAAAAGGGAGAGAATGTACAAATCCCACACAGACAGTGACCTAGGAATTGAACTCAGTCCCTAAGTGCTGTGAGTCAGCAGCGCTAATCAGTGTGCTACTGTGCACAGCAAAACTTGCCTTGATATTCTTCCTATATGTAAGAGTATATTGGAGGGAGTCAGAGTTAACACAGTCATCGAGGATGGAAGTTGCTAGACCTAGTATAAGAGAGTAGCCTCACCGTACAGCAGGAACAAATGACATGCTCAAATTGTGCGAGCCAAAATTTGTGACAAGGGAGGAAAATTTAAATGAGGAGGAATCATACCGACCTATAAACACTATTGTTCACCTGATTTTGCAACAGTTGTGGTTTGGAGACAACACACAAGACAGGCTTTGGTTACAAATGAATGGAGGGCACAGCCTCAGGCTAAAGGAATGATCCTTTAAACCAGAAATGAAGAGGAATTTCTCGAGTCAGAGAGTGGTGGATCTGTGCAACTCTTTGCTGCAGAAGATTGTGGAGGTCAGGTCACTGATTGCCTCTAAGACGGAGAGGGATTGGCCCTTTATTAATAAGGGGATCAGGATTATAGGGAAAAGGCAGGAGAATGGGGGTGAGAAAAACATCAGCCATGATTGAATGGCGGAGCAGACTTAATGGGCCTAATTCTACTCCCATGTCTTACGGAACTTTATTGATGGAGTGTGGCCTTTTCCACGGCTGCTTCCTCTCTGTTTCCTGCACTATAATCTATTACATCATTTCCAGTGCAACATTAATATAGCACAGCTCTGCATGAGCCAGTAAGAACAAACACAATTACATAAACTTTCTCCCTCATTAAATTGATTGTTCCCCCCACAACAAGTTTAATGTCTACAACAGTCAGTGATGGTTTGAAGATCATTGCTCTCAGAACAATTGACAACAAACCTCTGGCACCTTTTTCACATTGCTGGGAACTTCTGGCGTCTTCGTCTTTGCACTGACATCAATGGTAGTTGGTTTAACAAGCATCGACGTTGGCACTATAGGTTGACTCTGTGTCTAAGTAAAATGTGAGGGTGTTGCTTTTCTCAATGGTGTAGATGTTATAGGAGGGTTCCAGTCAAGGCATTGTGTGATCCAGAATTTTCAACAGGCTCCAGATTTGGCAGGATCTGTTTTTCCAGCCAATAACTGGTCTGCATGTCTCCTTCAGATGTCATCTCTGGTCTGTGCAGTGTAAGAGACAGGTTCAGTTTGTGCAAGGACAGTGGCTGGAACTCATTTTCTCCTGGTGGAGTAGTTCCAAGCCAAAACTCCTTTTGGGGGCGGGGGTGGGGGCAGGGAGTGGCGGCGATCTTACCATTGCAACTCACCAGCCAATGGGTGGAGCGGGCCAGTAAGATCACAAGGGCCAAGGAATCAGGTTTGTGCCCGAGTTCTCACCTCTGCAAACTTTCCAGCACCAGATATTTGGAGCAAAGCTGAATATATTTAAATTTATTCTGATGCTTAATTAAATGGAATAAGTGAGTCAAGACGGAATTATCCAGGCTTGCTTGCCTATGTGGCCTCGCCAGGCAAAGTTCTCTCCAGAGAGAAACACAGCTCATCCCTCAACAAGGAGCAGATATGATGGCCTCATCAAAGAGCCGCAGGTCACTGAGGCTCCCCCGCCAAGGAGGTTGGGGGACAAAGAAAGGATGCCCCCTGCACACTGCCAAACTGGCACTCTGGCAGTACACACTACGCACCAGTGCACACTGTACTGCGATCAGTAGGAAGAGGGAGGCAATCGTTTTGGACGGGGAGAGTGATAACATGGGAGTGCTGGGCCACAAAGGCCAGCAAAAGCATCAGAAGCAGTGACAACTCCAAAATCCACATATGCACATTGCCAAGCCT
Source organism: Sphyrna mokarran (assembly GCA_024679065.1). Lineage (NCBI taxonomy): Eukaryota > Metazoa > Chordata > Chondrichthyes > Carcharhiniformes > Carcharhinidae > Sphyrna > Sphyrna mokarran. Next base: position 5,873,376 of record JAGIQG010000025.1, on the reverse strand, counting down.
CTTCAGGTCATTCCCATGAATTGTGTTAAATGTGGTAAGTTTCTTCCTTTGCACAAAAAGAATACGTCCTAGCTTTCTCCTCAATCAGTCCAAGTCACTAGAAAAAAGCATCTTGCTATTTCCTTCATCTGTAAAACTCTGAATTGCCCTTGCGTAGCTTTCTCCAACATTTCCTTAATGGTGACGGAGTAATCACTCTGAGCCCCCACAGAATACATCCCGATTGTATTAACAGCTCCAATCTCCTGCAGTAGTAGAGTTTCACGTAAGATGTTAGTTCCAAAGTCTTTCATTGTAAAGCCATATCCATCATCTCAGAGCACAGGATCACTCCGAGTACGTTTTCTCACTTGCCTCAATGTGGCAGGTGTGCTATTTATTCAAAGTACAAGACATTCCCCTTCGAGCAGTCTGACAAGCTGCCTGGTAGTGGGAATCTTCAAAGTCCATCTGCATTACAATACAGACAATATAATATTCCCAATGAGAGATGGCACAATGATTAGCACTGCTGCTTTACAGTGCCAGGGACCTGGGTTCAATTCGCAGCTTGGATCACTGTCTGTGCAGAGTTCACACATTCTTCTTGTGTCTGCGTGGGTTTCCTCTGGTTCCCTCCCACAGTCCGAAAGACGTGCTAATTAGGTGCATTGGTCATGCTAAATTTTCCCTCGGTGTACCTGAACAGGTGCTGGAATGTGGCAACTGGGGGATTTCACAGTAACTTCATTGCAGTATCAATGTAAGTCTACTTGTGACACTAATAAACTTTAAACTTGACTGCTGGTACTTAATGGTATAAATATGTGCAGATAAATCAATGCCCAACTTTACTTTTTATTTGCTGCAAGTATTGGAATTCGCATTTGTGATCCAAAAATGGTAGTAATTGGAAAATGGTCTGTCAACTTTTTCCTGTACAGGGACTGACGGAATTTCAAGAATGCTACTTGAGGGAAGAAAAGTTCACACTTGTCCTTGCAGACTCTGAGACCATAGCTTTCCAAACACTGGAGAGTGGCATCCAAGTTTTGAAAGTCTTCTTCTTCATCTCTTCCAGCAATGAGGAGGTAATGCAGATAGCACTAGACTCTGCTCAATTCACTCAGGATCTGATTCTTTGCCCTCCAAAACAATGCAGGAGCAGATGTGATTGCAAAATGGCAATCTACAATATCAGGACAAGCCTGTGTGTCACATTTGTTAGAGCTTCCTGTGACTTCTTGTCCACATTCATCTGCAAGTAGACCTGGCTCAGACTCATTCTGCTAAAATTTTGGCCTCCTGCCAATCTTGCAAGCTGTCTTCAATGTGAGGTAATGGATAATGTTCAGCAAATAACACTGGATTTACTGTGACCTTGCAGCTGCCACAAATCCTTACAGATCTATCTTTCCTAATGACTGGAACAATAGAAGTGGCCCGTTCACTGATGTTAGCAGGTTCCAAAACTTCAGTCTTCACCAGTCGCTTCAAGTTAGCCTCCATCTTCAGCCAAGTGGCATTTGGTGAGACCTTGCCTTCAGGCATTTCAGTTGGTTTTCATCTTATATTTCCACTTGAATTTCCACTTTATGCTCTCTAATTCTCTATCAAAAACAGAATGTTTTCTCATGAGATCATATTCTCCATTGGTCATCATGTTGACTTCAGCCCAGTTCAGACAAAGCTTTTCCAGTCACGTACAACCCATCAACACTGGATAGGTTCCCTTCATTATGAGTAGCAATAAATCTGCCGTTTGCCCACTGAGTTGCACAGCAGCTTCAATGCAAGCCTTCAGAGGAACCATTTCACCTGTGTACGTCTTCAGCACTATCCTTAAGGAAACATGTTGAAGTTTCTCATTGTGGTCTCTGGAAATAGCTATACTCCTGCCAGTATCAACTTCCTACTGGCTACCCATCCAATAGAATAATCCAGTATCTGTGTATAGTACTAGCAATGTAGTGATAGCTCCTCCTCTACTGAGGGTGTCTTCACTCTTTCTGACCCTGTTGTACAGCATGGACATTTCTTTTATTTTGTTTAAATGCCATCTTACTTTGTTCTTGCTTCTTATTTTTACTTATAACCTGTTTCTTCTTTCTGCAGTACACATTCAGCAGCAGAATGCCCTGGTTTTGCACACGAGCAACGTGGGGTTTCAGTTCAGTGGACATTTCTTCAAACTCATTATTCTGCGTGTCTTTTAAGCGCTGCTACAAATTGTATAATTGACTCCCCATCCTCTGTTTCTTTCAATGGAACCTAAAGGGATCTGCAATCACCAAGTGTTTCCGTGAAAATTTTGCTTGACAAAATATCTACATTTTGTTTGTACAACCTGGTTTATTAAGTTGAACCAGACTGTGGAAGAGGTTAAAAAAGTTTTCCTCCCCACCACACTCAGGACAGTGGGTACATAATATCTTCAGTTATTCTGTTTGCTTGTCTAAAATAGTGAAAAATGATGGTATAAGAGCTCCATCATCCACATTTTCACTAAAAGCTCCAATGATGCTGAACTCCTGCCATTTTTCACAGGCAGGTTTCCCATATGTCCACTTTGCAATTGCATTTCCAGCAGCTCCCTCGATTTCCTTACACAGAAGGTATCTAACTGAACTTTAGCCTCTTATTTTTCACAGCATCTCTATAATGTGCTTGCTGTATTGTTTACTCACATCCACCAAGCCCATTCGTCTCCACAGCACATGAAAGTTTTCTTTATTTTATTATTCTGATTTTTCCTCAGTTAATTTCTTTTTTCCGAAAGCTCATGTTTATAATCCTCATTGCCAGTTTTCGTTGTGCGTTAGAGATGTGATACACCGGACAGACTTTGAGTAAAAACAAAACAGGGCTTCACTGATGATGTACTATCTCTTCATAGAGCATAGAACATTACAGCACAGAACAGGCCCTTCGGCCTTCAATGTTGCGCCGACCAATATAAAAAGTAATGCCCCTCCAAACTAAACCATTCCCTTCTCTTCCATATACTTATCAACTAACCTCTTAAACGCCACCAAACTTGGCGCATCTACAACTGCTGCAGGCAGGGCATTCCACTCCCTAATCACTCTTTGAGTAAAGAACCTACCTCTGATATCCGTCCTATAACTATCACCCCTTAATTTAAAGCTGTGTCCCCTCGTGCTAGCCTCGTGCTGGCTGTTTTTTCTCTTTCCGTTTCCTACACTAGGTCTATTACATCATTTCTGGTGCATAGCTCTGCTTGAGCCATACAAATAAATTCAAAACCACAATAGCAACAGTAGCATTTGCAAGGTTAGACAACTTGTACAAAGCATGCTTATTATTCTATCCTTCAGTCTACATACAGCAGTTAGCATTAAAAACTCCTATGGCTAACTTAGTCAGAGGTTTTTTTTCAAAAAATATACTTTATTCATAAAAATCTCAAATAAATCATTCATGTTTGCATATCTTTGAAATGCAAACAGTGCAGAATTAAAATTTTTACAGTTCTATTCAAATTACAGTCATAACATTTCAAACTTACAACTATATATATGCCTCAAAAATTATTGTGTGCCATTATTGCTCAAATTGGTACGTAGTTACACAGGTCAAAGGTATTCTGCAGTTCCCGAGCCCTCGGTCTGCCTCCGTTAAAGACCTTATAGTGTGGCCTTTCCTCATTGTGCCTTTGCAGCAGCTGCCCCAAGCTTCAGCGCGTCCCTCAGCACATAGTCCTGGACCTTGGAATGTGCCAATCAGCAACACTCGGTCGAGGACAGTTCTTTCAACTGGAAGATCAGCAAGTATTGGGCGGATAAAAGTGCGTCCTTCACCGAGTTGATGACCTTCCAGCAGCAGTTGATATTCGTTTCGGTGTGCATCCCCAGAAACAGCCCAGAGAGCAGAGTCCTCATATAGCTTTACAGCATGGAAACAGGCCCTTCGGTCCAACTTGCCCATGCCGCCCTTTTTTTTTTTTAAGGCCCTAAGCTAATCCAAATTGCCCGCATTTGGTCCACATCCCTCTATACCTTTCTTACCCATGTAACTATCTAAATACTTTTAAAAAGACAAAATTGTACCCGCCTCTACTACTACTTCTGGCAGTTTGTTTCAGACACTCACCACACTGTGAAAAAAATTGCCCCTCTGGACATGTTTGTATCTCTCTCCTCTCACCTTAACCCTATGCCCTCTAGTTTTATACTCCCCTATCTTTGGGAAAAGATATTGACTATCCAGTTGATCTGTGCCCCTCATTATCTTATAGACCTCAATAAGATCAGCCATCCGCCTTCTATGCTCCAGAAAAAAAAAGTCCCAGTCTATCCAGCCTCTTCTTCTAACTCAATCCATCAAGTCCCGGTAGCATCCAGTGAATCTTTTCTGCACTCTTTCTAGTTTAATAATATCCTTTCTATAATAGGATGACCAGAATTGCACACGGTATTCCTCAGGCCTTAGAATAAAATCCTTATAGTGCAGAAGGAGACTCTCTGAATGAGCATTTCACCCAGACCCCATCCTCATAATCCCACATATTTACCCCGAAAATTCCCCTAATATATACATCCTGCAACACCAAGAGTCAGTTTACCATGGTCAATCCACCTAACCTACGTATCTTTGAACAATGGAAGGGACCCAGGGCACCTAGAGATAAATGCATTTTTTTTTTAAATTTGTTCAGGGATTGTGGATATCAGTGGTTAGGCCAACATTTATTGGCCATCCCTAATTTCCCTTGAACTAAGTGGTTTGCTAGGTCATTTAGAGTCAATGACATTGCTGTGGGTCTGGAGGCAAGACCTCGTAAAGGGGTAGATTTCCTTCCTTCAAGGAATTAGTGAACCGGATTTTTTTCTCTTTTACAGCAATTGCTTCATGGTCCTCATTAGACTTTTAATTTTGATTATTAAATTTAGATTTCACCATTGGCCATGGTGGGTTTCAAACTCAGATCCCTGGAGCTTTACACTGAGTCTCTGGATTACTAGTCCAGTGACAATACCACTGTACCACCATTGCTCCACATATCATTCTCCTTCAGCTTTTTTTTACAATTTAAAATAGATGTAAATAGCAAAGAGTCTTGGAACTGGGACAAATAGTGCAAATCAACACCGCCAATTCAAGTCAAGTGCGGTCACAAACAGCCATATTAATAAATAAACAGCAATAGCAATAACATCTTCGACAAAATAGCTGACCACACAAAAGTACAGCAGTTAATAAGAAGCACACAAGACACTAGATTGCAAGTGTCAAGTCATAAGTTACTTCAAAACTAATCACATTCAAATTTATAACTTATCAAATTCAGTGAAGAAAGCAAGTCACTGTATACAAAGAGTTATTTAGGAAGACATGCACCTTGGAATAACTTAAGATTTATGCAAAATTATTGCCTCTATTCATCAATTAGTAAATTAACAACCTGACTGAAGCAAAAAATAATCCCAGCCAATGTGTCCTGCCACACAGCTATTTTTTCTTTAATATTCATTTTGTGAGCAGTTTTGTTTTTCTTTAAACTTTTGAACTATATGAATCTAAACCTATATTTTGTAAAATCCACTATGACCACAAATGTTGTTCATGTATAATTCAGATCTCTCCAAGGAGCAAATTTCATCCTGTGACTACTTGAACAACTCGATCCAACAATACCATTTTTTTTTGTTTTTATTCCAACTGAATCCAATCAAGTTCAATTCAGAGTCTCAACAAGTTGAGACATTCCTGATCCAACCTGACAAGACATGGCTTTGACCACCTGTTTTTGAGTTTGATCTAAATGATCCAAGCTGATTGGAGTAGGTATAGCTCCTCCTCCAAGGCTTGATCTCATTTGCATCTTTGCCAAAAGGCTTTTAAAAAAACTGCTTCAAATGAAGCTGAAAATATAACCTAATGACTTCAACCAAGCACAGCATATTGATACTACACTTGATCTTAGCCAAAAGGCCAAGTTAGGAAGGACAAAACCTGAGTTGCATTTGTGGAAAATATCAGGGTGAAGTATTAATAATAAGGTGGAAAAGTAGTTAGCACTATTGCCTCACAGCACCAAGGACCCGGGTTCAATTCCAGGATTACTGTCTGCGTGGAGTTTGTACATTCTCCCTGTATTTGTATGGGTTTTCTCCAATGCTCCAGTTTCCTCCCATTAACCAAAGATGTGTTGGTTAGGTTAACTGGCCATGCTAAATTCCCTCATAGTGTCAGGCTAAACATGTGGGGCTACGAGAATAGGGCCTGAGTGGGATTGTGGTTGGTGTAGATTCGGTGGGCCAAATGGCCTCCTTCTACACTGTAGAGATTCAAAGCAACAATAGTGTGATGAACTGAGCATCACAGAATGCTACATACAACTTTTCATAGCATACACTGAAATGAGCCAAGTGACTTTGTGGATTGCAAGTTAAACCATGGGAATTCTATTTATAGTGCTTTCTACCATTCTTGCAAAGAGCAGGACTCTTCTTTACACGTGCAGATTGAGAAAGATGACTGTATTTAGATAAGCCATGCACAGCACAAAGCTCCAGTCTTGTTCCAAGTACTCCATATAAAGTACAAACGTGTGTTAGTCACTACCGAAGTAATCTCATCCAATTGTTCAGCATAACAATGGAGCAAAGCTGAAGCATTTCATAACCAACATTTGATTCCCAGAATGAAATTACATACTTGAAATCATATACAACAATCACATTCCATGGTGGTTGTGTTTCATTTTAGGAACTTCCCTGCCAAAACTAAAGTGCCACAACTAAAAAAAAACACGAATCACAAGAGAAAAATCATGAGATCTGCTGTCGAAACAAAAGCCGGGATGAAATCATGACACCTTCCACTAAAACATTTGGGGACATGGGCTATCTTATAACCCACAGAGGACAGAAAAGGTTACAGTCGCCTTAGTGTTATAAAAGAAAACTTAATAAATGTGACACATTTTAAGGTTTCAAGTTTACAATAATTTTAAGCCATTTTACTGTAAATGATACTGTCTATCCCATGGTATTTAGGCTGTTTTTGGTTCTGATGAATGGTCATTTCTCATTTAATTATGGAGTTCCTACCAGCCAAATGAAATGTGTCATTGTGGGGCTTCGAGTGAGAAAATAAAACATCTTGATGCACTTTAAAACTGCTGTACAATTCTATGTTAGAGTACAAAGTAAAGTTTATTAATTACAAATAAGGCTTACATTAACACTGCAATGAAGTTACCGTGAAATTCCCCTAGTCGCCACAGGCCAGCACCTATTTGGGTCAATGCACCTAACTAGCACATACAAAGAACAAAGAACAAAACAGCATGGGAAATAGGCCCTTCGGCCCAAAGAGCCTGCGTTCCCACCTCTACCCACGATCCCTGTCCATGTTTGTAGATCCATGGATTAAAAACCAAATTTGAGACAATTTAGGGAGAATTTGTTTTGCCAATTAGCCTAAGAGCACATCTTTGGGATGTGGGAGGAAACCGGAGCACCCGGAGAAAACCCACGTAAGCACGGGGAGAATGCATCCCACAGACACAGGCCCAAATCCATGTATCTGCACAGCATAGTGATAGTCACTGAGCTGTCGTGTTGCCTATCAAATGGTCCAGGTCAAGCGTACACTAACAACGTGAAGCACTAGGATACTCTCAAAAAAAATCCAAGAGCAGTCCTCTCACGACTCATCGCGTGTATGCCGTATGTCAGGCAACAAGGTGGACCAAAGCACCTGTAGAATAAAAACAAGTAAATCAATATCATCATCTATTTACACACTTCCCAGGGACTCCCAAGGCTCATGATCCCTATTTTAAATCAACTTTCTATACCCCTCCATTCCCATTCTGTTCATGTGCCCATCTGTGTGAAAAAACTCCCTCTAGCATCCAAATTATATCTTATCACTCCTCACCCTATGCCCGTGACCCCTCGTGCTATTCGAGTCCATCCTAGGAAAACGCTTAACCCTGTTTACTCTATCTATACCCCTCATAATCTTGTACACCTCTATTAGATCTCCTCTAAGTCTACGTCTTTCTAAGGAAAACAGTTCCAATTTGCCTAACCTCCCCTCGTAACTCAGACCTTCCATACCAGGCAGCATCCTGGTAAACCTCCTCTGCTCTCCAGAGTCTCCATGTCCTTCCGGTAGTAGGGCGACCAGAACTGGACGCAGTATTCCAAATGAGGTCTAACCAATGTTTTATACAACTGCAACATTAAAGGCCAGCTCTTGTACTCTATACCCCTTCCTATAAAGGCTAACATACCATATGCTTTCTTCAGAGCCTTCTCCACTTGCTCTGCCACCTTCACAGACTTGTTCACCTGCACTCCCAGGTCCCTCAGTTTCTATACTCCTAATAGGTCTACCCTTTATCATATACCTCCCTCCTACATTCCTTCTCCCAAAATGCATCACCTCACATTTATCAGGATTGAATTCCATCTGCCATCTGTCTGCCCAAGCTACCAGCATATCTATGTCCTGCTGCATCACCTGACAATGCTCCTCACTATCCGCAAGTCCAGCCATCTTTGTATCGTCTGCAAACTTGCTGATCACTCCACTTACTCCCTCTTCCAAGTCATTTATATATATTACAAATAGAAGAGGTCCCAGTACCGAGCCCCGCGGCACACCACTAGTGACCGACCTCCAGCTAGAGAAACACCCTTCCACTATTACTCCCTGTCTCCTATTACCAAGTAAGAATTTAGCAACACCAATTATTAATCCAACCGATTTATTTGATAGTAAAATAGCGAGCTTTCAACACTCCCGTGTCTTCATCAGGCAAGTGCAGTGTTCTGGTCTGCAATAGCACACATCAGCACAGACAGTCAGAGATTGCTGATTAGAATGCGAATCCTTACATCTAACCTGCTATTCAAGTGTTAAAGTGGCTAACAATGTGTGTGAAGGGAATCCTGAGCATTGTTAGAGAATTGTGTATTTTCTCCAGACAGCACAGTAAGTGAGGTTTTTTGCTAACCCAGGCAAGTTACGGGGGTTACAGATAGTGTGTCATGAAGCCAAGATCCCTGTTAAGACCGTCCTCATGTGTGCGGAGCTTGGCTATCAGTCTCTGTTCAGCGACTCTGCGCTGTCGTGTATCACGAAAGCCCCCTTGAAGAACATTTACCCGCTGTCTACCTAATACGTTGCAAGAAAGGATGTCCCGAAGCATGGTACATTGGGGAGACCATGCAAACACTACGACAGCGGATGAATGAGCATCGCTCAACAATCACCAGGCAAAACAGTTCCCTTCCTGTGGGTGAACACTTCAGCAGTCATGGGCATTCGGCCTCCGACCTGCGGGTAAATGTTCTTCAAGGGGGCTTTCGTGATACACGACAGCGCAGAGTCGCTGAACAGAGACTGATAGCCAAGCTCCGCACACATGAGGACGGTCTTAACAGGGATCTTGGCTTCATGACACACTATCTGTAACCCCCGTAACTTGCCTGGGTTAGCAAAAAACCTCACTTACTGTGCTGTCTGGAGAAAATACACAACTCTCTAACAATGCTCAGGATCCCCTTCACACACATTGTTAGCCACTTTAACACTTGAATAGCAGGTTAGATGTAAGGATTCGCATTCTAATCAGCAATCTCTGACTGTCTGTGCTGATGTGTGCTGTTGCAGACCAGAACACTGCACTTGCCTGATGAAGACACGGGAGTGTTGAAAGCTCGCTATTTTACTATCAAATAAATCGGTTGGATTAATAATTGGTGTTGCTAAATTCTTACTGAGTTCTTACCACTCCAATCCAACGCCGGCATCTTTACATCATTCCTATTACCAAGTCAGTTACTTATCCATCTAGTTAACTGTCCTTGTATCCCAAGAGCCTTGACCTTCTCAACTAACCTCCCATGGGGGACTTTGTCAAATGTCTTACTAAAATCCATATAGACGACATCAACGGCTCGCCCTTCATCCATCGTTTTCGTCACCTCCTCAAAAAATTCTACCAGATCTGTAAGGCACGACCTCCCCTTAACAAATCCATGCTGCGTATCCCTAAACAGATTGCAACGCTCTAAGTGCCTATACATCCTATCTCTAAGGATCCCCTCCAACAGCTTCCCTACCACTGACGTCAAACTCACCGGCCTATAATTTCCAGGGTTATCCCTACTACCCTTTTTAAACAATGGTACAACATTAACTATTCTCCAGTCCTCTGGGACCTCACCTGTGTCCAAAGAAAAGACAAAGATTTGCGTCAGAGGCCCAGCAATTTCACCTCGCACCTCCCTAAGCAGCCTGGAATAAATGCCATCAGGCCCCAGAGATTTATCAGTTTTAATACTATCTAGAAGCTCTAACACTTGCTCCCTCGGTATGGATATTTCCCTCAACTCCACAGAGACAGTGGCTCAAGCTGGGAATTGAACCCAGGTCCCTGGCACTGTGAAGCAGCAGTGCTACCCATTGTATTACCGTGCCATTCCAATATAAAGTGGTACTGACATCAATTCAGAGCAAAGAAAAAGGCAAGAATGACAAGTACTATCTGAAATAAATTCACTACTGCAAGCCCATTTCTGTCCAGGCAAACAGATTGACATTTAATCCAGAACAAGGAGGCAATGTCTTAAAATTAAAACTTGCTATTCTGAGTGAAATTAAACATTTTTTTCACACAAAGGGTAATGGAAATTGGTACAAAAACACCAATCATAAGAGAAATATCATGAGACATGCTGTCAAACCAAATAAAACACCTTTCCCACAGAAAGAGTAACATAAATCTGGAACAAAAACAGAAAATGCTGGAAAATCTCAGCAGGTTTGACAGCATCTGTAGAAAGAGATGTTTCGAGTCTGGATGACCCTTTGTCAGAACCCGTGGAAGTCTCTTCCTGGGTCAACTGAAAATTTGTTTATATAAGGATACAAAGGCAGAAAAAAATTCATGAGGATGGTTCCAGGAATGAGGAACTTTGAAAATGAAGATAGAGTGCAGAAGTTGGGACTGTCTTCCTTGGAGACAAGAAGGCTGCTTTAATAAAGAGAGATGTAGTAAAAACTGTTCCCGTTTGTAAAAGGATCAAGAACAAGAGAGCACAGATTAAAATTAATTAATAAAAAAAGCAAAAAAAGTGATACGAGAAGATAAGCAAGGTAAGCAGCAACCAGAAACAGAGATGTTTATCAGACAGTTTTTAAAGCCAGTGATTTTAAAAGTTTCATCTTCTCTGATTTGGTGAATCCTCCAGAATCCAGCAGATTTAAAATGACTTCAACGTTCAGACCTGCTTAGTGTTTATTTTTGGTTATCTTATTTCTGGTGTCCATTTATATTTGCTGTGTTGATTTCCTACCTCCAGTATTTTTTTTCATGAGCGCCAACCTGATCTAATTCAAGTTTTTGCATATTTCCCTACAGATTGCAGAGATCAAGGACACTCTTTTAAAGAGGAAATTTCAAATGGCTTCATTTGAGTTTTGTAAATAACATTTACACAATGTGCAAAAGTATATTGGGAGCAGGTACGACAGCAGCAGTTAAGGGGCAACTAGATAAATACATGAATAGGATGGGAATGGAAGGAAATGGATTCTGTAAGTAAAAAGTGCACATGGTTTTAGTTTAGGTAGACATCATGATCAGCACAGGTTTAGGGGGCCAAAAGGCTTGTTCCTGTGCGCGCTGCACTTTACTTTGTTCTATTCTGTTTACAAGCACTCATTGCGTGTGAACTTCCCAAGTTCGAGGGTTGTTTAATTAAGCTGTCAGTAGTCTGTAGGGAGGATGAGTCATAAGGAAGAATTGTAAATTAGAAGAATTGAAAATAAGTCATCAACAGGCACATTTCTTTCCCTATCTGGTCTTTGCAATTCCAAAGATTCTTCTTGTTGGATGTAATTTGGATTCTGAAGCTGCCTCACTCACCCAGTTTCTGTGCCCCAGAGTCTCCCTCAATTTCTGAATCTCCTGAACCGTGGCCTGTAGCAGGGAAGAATCCTTGAAGCTGCAAATATAAAGGTTTTATCAGAAGACCTCCCTTCCAGAAAGTGCAGCAATGTGGCGCCCTGGCTGCCCATCCACTGTGAGGCCCAGAAACCAGGTCAACAGATTCAGAATCAAAGTAAGTTCAAACTGGAAATGCAACTCATGCAATGTGGGTTCACGATGAGGAGCAGGAGGCTTGAGAGGGGGCGAGAAAAAAAACATTTTTATCCAGAGGATGAAGAAGTCTGGAATGCACTGGCTGGGAGCATGGTAGAAGCTAGTTCCCTCACATTCTTTAAAAAGTATTTGGATGAGCACACAAGGTATGTCATAACATTCAAGGTTATGGGCCAAGGACTGGTGTAGACTGAGAAAGAACAGCTACAACAATAATGGCAATAGTAACTTTAAAATGACTATTCTGACTGACAGCTAAGCATGCTGGGATTTTTAGTCAATTTATAGATTAAAACCCAATACAGGTTATAAAGAGGCTCTGGTCTGGGAGCTGCAATCTGAAGCTTCCCAGATAAGGGAAGTTGTTTACATTAACCAAAACACCATGGCTTTGATTTATATGGCTGCTACGTATGGTATACGTCAAATGAACTAAGCATCAGGGTGTTGTTCAAAAGTAATTTCACTAGCTGTTCAAGCCATGTGATTGTTTTTTGGTGATACAGTTGGCTAAAAGGATACTGCAATGCTTTGTTTGGCACTTGAAGAGACTAATCATTGCAAGAAGGCTTGTGCCTTGGAGGATGCTTCAGAGAACAAGACAGATTCTACATTGAAGATATTTTTGGCTAAGGTTTTCTCAACTCAGTAATATCTGTTTTCAGTTAAATAGTTAAAAGTTAATGAGTTACAACTGTTTATGTTTGAGTTGGTATCAGAAGTTTTAAATAAAGAAATAATTGAATTACTGTCCTTGTTTGTCTCATTAAACTGGAATGCTTGAAAGCTGTTTAAATTAAAGCTGTATAACACTGGTAAATGGGATTAAAGTGAGTGGGCAGGTGCTTCTCATGTGTCAGTGCAAACTTGATGGGCCAAAGGCCTCTTCTGCGCTGCACGATTCTATGAAACAACACCACTGGTTTTCTGTGCGCGTGTAGACCCGTGTCAATGGTCATCTTGCATTGGCAAGAGACATATCTAAAAAGGAAGGTTGGTCAGGATTACAAAAAGGAATGTCACTAATGAACTGCCCAATTGCAGAGCCAGTGCACACACGAAGGACCTCTTTCTGTGCTGTAACAAGTCTGTGATTATACATCAACAGTGAGTAAACGAGGCTGAGGCACAGATAAGTCATAATCTACTTGAATACTTGAACAGGCTTGAGATGCTGAATGGCTACCCATTTATTTGATCTCCTGGAAAATGAAGGGCTGCTTGTTAAAAATTAGTAGTTGGTTTGTGGCATTGAGTATCCAATGCCTTTCCACCAATGCAGACAAAATAGATGCAAGCGATTATCTGCTAATCACAAATAAACAGTACATTCAGTATCCATTAAAAATTGTACATGGCAAACAATTGTAACACAACTGTTGAAAAATCAAGCACCATCATTAGGACAATATGTTCTGAACATTTCATATTAATGTCAAATTGAACAAAGTGTGAACAAAGGGATTTATTTTAAGGAGCACCCTAAAGATTTAGGAGGAAATTCCAGGCTGGACTCTGAATTTCCTCTCAATGTCTCCCTCTCATTTTAAGATGCTCCTTAAAATCCCCCAGGTTAGCCAAACTTTGCCTCACCCACTCTAATAACCATATGTGGCTAGATATTTCCTAATGCTCCTGCAAAATGCTACACATCATTCTATAATAAAAAGATGTTGCTATATAAATGCAATCTATTGTCATTAACATCCCAGTTCTTCTGCAATGGTACTTCAGGATCGTTTACAGGGAAGTATTGGCATTAACATCTGTCCAAAAATGACAATGCATTAAACCATGGAATACTTCAAGCAATGTGGACACCGCTTCTTAGCGGGGACATACTGGTACAAAAGTAAAATACTGCACTGTTGAAAACCAGAAATAAAGGCAGAAAATACTGAAAAGATTCAACAAGTCAGACAACATCCACAGCGGGATAAACAGAGATAACCCTCCAGGTCCGTGACCCTTCACATTTACAATATTAACTCTTGCTTGCCACAGATGCTACCTGACCTACAAAGGGTATATTGGGTTTGAAGGAACATACACTTACCAGAATCATATCTAAATTCCCAAGATTTAAGCAGCAAAGAAAGATTAAATAAAGTGGGACTGTCTCCTGAAATTAAGAGGTGATCTGATCACTTTTCAAAATATTAATGGGAACAAACGGGATAAATAGAGAGCAACAGGCTAAAATTAAAGCTAGACCTTTCAAAATTAGGAAACACTTCTACACAAAGGGCAATTGATGCTTGGATGATGATTTTAAATATGAGGTGGAAAGATTTGTGTCCATGATCGGTATTAAGGGACATGAGGCAAGGTCCCAGAGTAGCAGGATACAAAGGATGAACACGCAACTAAAAAGATATGTGGTGTGGTGCCTTCGGATTCCTAGGGCATTGGGACTACTTCTGGTGGAGATGGGACCTGTACAAACTGGACAGGTTACACCTGTGCAGGATCATGACTGATGTCCTTGGAGAGGGGCTGGTGTACTTGCTAGAGTGGTTGGGGAGGGTTTAAACAAATAAGACAGGGGAATAGGAACCTTTACAAGGATTCAGAGTTGGGGAATTAAGACACGAGAAAAAGACAATAACGAGAATAAGGAAAATGATAAGAGAAATCATTGGCCAGAGTCAGATAAGGACCAAGTAAAAAATAGGAAAGGGAGAAGAAATGTTCAAAGTGCCCAAATAAGGTTTTGTATCCAAATGATCAGAGCATTCAAAACAAAATGGATTAATTAATTGCACAAATAGATGTGAAGGGCTATGATACAGTTGGCATTACGGAGGTGAGCAAGGATGGAAACTAACATTGAGGGCTATTCAGTGTTTAAGGAGGACAGATAGGAAAGGAAAAAATGGTGGAGTTGCATTGTTAATTAAAGATGACATTGATATGATATTGAGGAAACATATAAGCATAGATGATGTGCAATCTCTATGGGTGAAGTTAAGAAACAACAAGGGACAAAAACTAATGGTAAGGTAGGTATACAGACCAAACTGTAGTGTTAATGTTGGGAAAAGCATTAGACAGGAAATCAGAGATGCATGTGTTAAAGGAACATCTGTAATTATGGACAACTTTAATCTGCATAAAGGTTGGAAGAGTCAAACTAATCACAATACAATAGCAGAGGAATTTCTGGTATGCTTAGAGAATAGTTTTCTGGAGCAAAATGTTGAAGAACCAACAAGGGAGCAGGCCATCTTAGACTGGGTGTTGTGCAATCAGAAAGGACTAGTTGGCAATCTAGTTGTGAGAGCACCTTTGGAGTGGCTGATCATAAAATGGTAAAATTCTTTGTCAAGGTGGATAGTGATGTAATTGATTCTAAGACCAGGGTCCTGAATCTCAATAAAGGTAACTATGATGGTACGAGGCATGAATTGGCCATGATGAACTGGGAAACAATATTGAAAGGAAAAACAGTGGACAGGCAATGGCAGACATTTAAAGAATGAATAAGTGCAATCCAAAAGTTGTTTATTCCTGTTTGGCACAAGAGTGGTAAAGGAATTGTAGCCAAGCCACAAGGGAAATTAGAGATTGTATCAGAAGCGTACAAATTGGCAAGAAAAAGCAATAGGTCTGAGGATTGGAAAGTGTTTAAAATTCAGCAAAGGAGGACCAACTGATTGATTAAGAAGGGAAAACTCAGTGTGAAAATAAGCCAGCGGGGAACATAAAAACTGATTGTAAAACGTTTCTATAGATATGTAAAGAGAAACAGATTGACAAAAATGAATGTAGGCCCCTTACAGTTAGAAACAGGAGAATTCATAACGGGGAATAAGAAAATGGCTAAGGAATTAAATTTGTACTTTATTTACGCCTTCCTTTGTGAAGACTGAGGCAATGTGCCAGAAGTGCTGAGAGAAACATGTTTTACGGAGGAGCTGAAGGAAATCAGCATTAGTAGAGAAATGGTTTTGGAAAAATCGGTGAGATTGAAGGTGGATAAATCTCCAGGTCCTGATAACCTTCATCCCAGGGTATTTAAGGAATAAATAGATCCATTGCTGATAATTTTCCAACATTCTTTGGACTCTGGAATAGTTCTTACAGATTGGAGAGTAGCTAATGTAAGCCCGCTATTCAAAAACAGAGATAGAAGGAAAACAGGGAACTACAGAACAGTGAGCCTAATGTCCGTACATGGGAAGTTGATAGAGTGGACTAGCAAGGATTTCATAACTCAACATTTGGAAGGCAGTAGTATAATCAGACAAAGTTAATGTGGATTCACAAAGGGGAAATCATGCTTGATCAATCTACTGGAATTTTTTGAGGATGTAACTAGTAGAGTTGACAGAGGAGCATCAGTGGATGTGGTTTACTTAAATTTTACATGGTAGTCCGTTATGTGAGACTTGTCAAAAGCCTTCTGTAAGTTTAAATACACGGAACTGCACGTAATGTCTCAAGATGGATGGAAAGCTGGTTAGCAGATAGGAAGCAAAGAGTTGGTATAATAGGTCTATTTCTGATTGGCAATCAGTGACTAGTGGGGTTCCAGAGATCTGTACTAGGACCCCAACTGTTCACATTATATATTAATGACTTGGAAGAGGGAACTGAATGTATTATTTCCAAATTTGCAGCTGATACGAAGTTGGGTGGGAGGATGAGCTGTGAGGAGAATGCAGAGATGCTTCAGCATGATTTAGACAGGCTGAATGGGTTTATGTGTGGGCATCTGCATGGCAGATGCAGTATAATGAGGATAAATGTGAGATTATCCACTTTGGTAGAAATAATAGGAAAACAGATTAGTTGAATGGGTGTAAACTGAGAGTTGTGGATACTCAACGACACTCTGCAGTCCTCGTGCATCAGTTGCCAAAAGTAAGTGCACAGATTCAGCAGGCAATAAAGGCGGCAACTGGTATGTTGGCCTTCATAGCAAAAGGGTTTGAGTATAGAGATAGAGATGTTTTGCTGCAATTTTGTAGGGTGTTAGTGAGGCCACATCTGGAATAGTGTGTGCAATTTTGACATCCTTATCTGAGCAAGAATGTCTTTGCTATAGACGGAGTACAGAGAAGGTTTACCAGACTGATTGCTGGGATGGCTGGTCTGACATGAGAAGAAATTAAGTATTTAAAACTATATTCACTGGAATTTAGAAGAGTATGGGTAGATTTCATAGAAACTTATAAAATTCTAACAGGGCTAGAAAAGGTAGATTCAGAAAGAATATTCCAGATGGCGGGGGAATCCAGAATTAGGGTTCATATTTGAGGATAAGGGTAAACCTTTAAAACTGAGGTGGGGAAAAATTTCTTCACTCAGAGAGCACTGAATCTGTGGAATGCACACCACAGAACGTAATTGAGGCCAGAAATTGTGTGATTTCAAGAAGAAATTAAATATAGCTCTTGAGGCTAAAGGGATATGGGGGAATGGAGAGATCAGGATATTGAATTCTATGATCATCCCTGATTAAAATGAATGGCAGAGTAGGCTTGAAGAGCCAAATGACCTACTCCTGCTTCTCGTTTCTATACATACAAATTTAGGTCTCAGATCAGCCATGAACTTGAGTAATGAAACAGATTCAAGAGCTGAACAGCCAATTACTGTTCCAATGTTTCACTCTCTTAACAGTGCTTTTAAACTGAACTATATGCCTAAGTCACAGAGACTTGAACCTTCAGTTCCAGCAG
Organism: Sphyrna mokarran; assembly: GCA_024679065.1. NCBI lineage: Eukaryota > Metazoa > Chordata > Chondrichthyes > Carcharhiniformes > Carcharhinidae > Sphyrna > Sphyrna mokarran. The sequence continues at coordinate 5,855,559 of JAGIQG010000025.1, read as the reverse complement.
TGTGTACTTTTCAGTTCTGGCCGAACTGCTGCCTGATCTGCTAAGTACTTGCAGCAATTCTTACTTATATTTCTGATTCTCAGTATTTTGCCAAAGGTATATTGCCTAAAATTACTGACATTACCCCAAGGTGCACTGCATTGTCATGAGTACCATCTCTTAGATGAGACATTAAAGCCTCTTGGGCAGATGCAACAGATCCAAAGAGCTGAGGAACTCAGGATAATAGACAGTATTTATACAGCATCTCTAATGTAGGATAATATCCTACACTGCTTCACTGAAGCATTATGAAGCAAAATGACCCATTTTGATTTACATTTAAAATTTAGATGTACGGGTAGCCAATTGTATCTGAGTCACTTATTTGGATGGGCAACTCAACTTAAGGAACATTTTCAGAAAAGGAGGGAGAAGATTTTGGAAGAAGATCCCAGTATTTCACAGCTTTCTGGTTTCAATTGTGGAATTTTCTGCTGAAAGAGTTAAATCTCCAGCTTTAAACTGCTAAATAAATGAAGTTTTTGGTCACCAGGCTGCACATCATTTTATGTAGTTCAGTCATAACTATAGTTACAACACACAGGATGCCATCTGACCTGTCATATCTGTGCTGGCCCCTGAAGAAACCTGCTGCCTTTCCCAATAACTATCCAATTCTTGTTTGAAAGGCTCAATTCAAATTGTCTCCACCACACAATCAGGCAGCACGTTCAAGCCACTGACTGCATGAAAAATGCTTTTCCTCAGTTTGCTTTTAATCATTCTGCCATTGGGTAAAGATTCAACTCAAGCAAGCCCCTGCACAATTTTGAAGAAAGACATCTCCAACAAATTTCCTCTCAATCCAATTTGTGAATTTCCTGTCAATAGGAACGGTTTCTCTTTAACCACTCTGCCCAGACCACAGATGGTTTTGAATAGCTCTGTAAAATCTCCTGCACCCTCCTCTACTTTAACGAGATCAGCCCAAACTTCTCCAATCATAACTAAAATCTCTCATCCAAGGAATCAATCAGGTGAAGTTTTAAAATCCGCAACCCTAACCTCCAGCTTCAATCCTCCTGCACCCTCCAGCCTTAATCCCTCCTACGTCCTCCATCCCCACCTATGCCCTCTAGCCTCAATCCCTCCCACTCTGTCAACCAACCCCTGCACCCTCCAGTGCACCCTATGCACACTCAACAGCCCCTCACAACCTCCTGCCTCAAACCATTCTCCTGCATCTTCCAACCTCAAACAGTCCCCCACATCTCAAGCCTCCCTGCACCCCCAGCCCTTCCCACCAACATTCCCTCCACTCCTGCCTCAACGCCCCCTCCCCACCTCAACAACTCTCTCCTCCTGCCTCAACCCCCACCACAACATGCCCTCCTCTCCCACCTCAATAGCCCCTCCCTCTCCCACACCTCAACACCCCCATGCCCCCGCCTCAGCACACTTCACTGCACTCTCCTGCCTCAGCAGCCCCGGCACCCCCCACATCAGCATCCTCTCCCCGCACTCTTGCCTCAGCACATCTGCCCGTCCCAGCACTCTCCCCCTGTTAGCCCCCGCCCCCCCCACATCAGCATCCTCTCCCCACTCTGCCTCAGCACATCTGCCCGTCCCAGCACTCTCCCCCCCGTCAGCCCCCACACCCCCCATCAGCATCCTCTCCCCGCACTCTTGCTCGCACATCCATCTGCCCGTCCCAGCACTCTCCCCCCGTCAGCCCCCTGCCTCAACAGACACCCCCCCCGTCAGCCCCCTGCCTCAACAGACACCCCCCCCGTCCCCCCCTGCCTCAACAGACACCCCCCCGTCAGCCCCCTGCCTCAACAGACACCCCCCCGTCAGCCCCCTGCCTCAACAGACACCCCCCGTCAGCCCCCTGCCTCAACAGACACCCCCCCGTCAGCCCCCTGCCTCAACAGACACCCCCCCCGTCAGCCCCTGCCTCACAGACCCCCCCGTCAGCCCCCTGCCTCAACAGACACCCCCCCCCGTCAGCCCCCTGCCTCAACAGACACCCCCCCGTCAGCCCCCTGCCTCAACAGACACCCCCCCCCGTCAGCCCCCTGCCTCAACAGACACCCCCCGTCAGCCCCCTGCCTCAACAGACCCCCCCCCCCGTCAGCCTTCTGCCTCACGACACCCCCCCCCCCCCGTCAGCCTTCTGCCTCAATGGAACCCCCTCCAGTCCCTACCTCAACAGACCCACCTCTCAGTCCCCTGCCTCAACAGACCCCCCCCCCTACAGTACCCTACCTCAACAGACTCCCCCTGTCAGTCCCCTGCCTCAAAGACAACCCACACCTGCCTCCCATCCATCAACTCTGTATACACTTCTGCTGCCTCAAAAAAGCAGCCAGTCCAAATCAAGAATGCCACGCACCCTGGATATTCTCTCTTCCATCTTCTTTCATCGGAAAAAAGATACAAAACTCTGAGGTCATGTACCAACTCAAGAATAGCTTCTTCCCTGCTGCTTCATTTTGAATGGGACTATCTCGCACTAAGTTGATCTTTCTCTGCACCCGAGCTATGACTGTAACACTACATTCTGCACTCTCTCGTTTCTTCTATGAATGGTATGTTTTGTCTGTATAGCGCGCAAGAAACAAAACTTTTCATCATATACTAATACATGTAACAATAATAAATCAATCCTTTCCACATCCTCCAGCCTCAGAGCCTCCCCCTTCCGCACCCTCCAGCCTCAGAGCCTCCCCCTTCCGCACCCTCCAGCCCCGGACCCTCCATCCTCCCGCACCCTCCAGCCCCGGACCCTCCATCCTCCAGCCCCGGACCCTCCATCCTCCAGCCCCGGACCCTCCATCCTCCCGCACCCTCCAGCCCCGGACCCTCCATCCTCCAGCCCCGGACCCTCCATCCTCCAGCCCCGGACCCTCCATCCTCCAGCCCCGGACCCTCCATCCTCCAGCCCCGGATTCTCCAACCTTCTCACCCTCAGCCCCCGGGGACACTCACCCTCAGCTCGGAGCGTGTCCGATAAACGCCGAGCCGCTCCAGCCCGGCTGCCAGGTCGTCCACGCACAGCCCACCGTCCTGGTTGACATCCAGCTGCTGGAACAGGAGGTGCAGCCGCTGCTCCTGCTCCATCGGGGCCGCCTGCTGCTGCTGCTGCTGGTCCGGGCTGCCGGCCGGCTCGCACTCGCACTCGCACCACAGGTCGCCGGGTACTGCTTTCATGCCCGGGGAGTTGGCGAGGCGGAAGATGTTGAGGGGCCGCCGAGCCGGACCGGGCGGAGCGGGGATGCTGATGGGCTGCCGGGGGGATGCTGAGGGGGCCGAACCGACACTCGAGCGGGAAGCGCGCTCGAGCCGGGTTGTCCACTCTCCTGAGGTAGCGCGAGGCAGGCCCGGGGCTCAAATTGACAGCTCCATCCACCAATCGGAACGCCGAGCTCTGCGGCCGCTCACGGCCCGTCAGCCAATAATATCCGACGCTCGAGGGGGAGGGCCAGGCGCATGACGTCAGTGGTTTGACTGGCGGAAGCTTCAGCCAATCATATTAGTACTTATGGGAGGGTGGTGTAGATTGACAGCGGCATTCGCCAGTCAGACTTCAGATCGCTGCGGCTACCAGCGGTTTCACACACAGCCAGAGGTTGTGGGCGGGATAGTGCTGATTGACAGTGCGTACAGCCAATGATATCACAACCAAACAACGGTTGGGCGGGGTAATGCTGATTGACAGTGTGAATAGCCACTCGTATCGCACCCTGTGGGAGAGTAGGTGGGAGAAGTCCCGATTGACGGTAACATCCATCAATCGACTGCGGATCCTGTGCGCCCAATCAGCCAATAACATCGCACCCAGTGAGGAGAGGGGGGGCGGGGTAATGTAGATTGACATCTTGTGTAGCCAATGGTATTACACTCAGCCAGAAGTGGGGAGGGTGTTAGTGTTGATTGACAGCAGCAGCCTGCCTCTTGGTGCCGGCGCGCGCTCGTGCTCGGGAGATTCAACCAATGACACCTCCCGGCCGGAGAGCGGGGCGTGGGCGAGATTCTGAATGACAGCGCAATTCACCAATCATATTGCAGATCTTGGAAAGCAGTGTGCAACGGCTCAGCCAATAATAGTGCAGCAGACTGTGGGCGGGTGTCAAGGGAGCTTGATTGCCAGCAACATTCACGAATAGGATTCACGCTCTGCGGGGGTCTGGTCAGGGTGACTGGCCAATCAGATCACAAGAAAGCGAAGGGCGCCGACAAGAGAATGAATGAATGACGTGTCCGCCCAAAATCCCTTTTCTGCTCTGACCATTGCAGTGGTCTTCCCCCCTCCACACCCTGCTTCCACCCCACATCCTGTCCCCCCACCCTACACCCTGCCTCCATCCCACACCCTGCCCCCCACCCTACGCCTATCCCCCTGCACACCCTGCCTCCACCCCACACCCTGCCCCCACCCTACACCCTGTCTCCACCCACACCCTGCCCCCCACCCTACACCCTATCCCCCTGCACACCCTGCCTCCATCCCATACTCTGCCCCCCATCCCACACCCTATCCCCATGCACACCCTGCCTCCATCCCACACCCTGCCCCCCACCCCCACTCTATCCCTGCACATCCTGCCTCCTCCCACACCCTGCCCCCCCACCCCACACGCTATCCCACTGCATTCCTTGCCTCCATCCCACACCCTGCCCTCCATCCCACACCCTATCCACCCTGCACACCCTGCCCCCCACTGCATACGCTGCCACCCATACCCTATTGCCTTCCACATTTAGTCAATTTCTATGTTCTGTGTTCTACATCCTGTCCCCTCCCACATCCTGCTCCCCTGCACATCCTGGCTCCCATCTCCCCGCAGCAGCACACCCTGCCAGCACTCCTCCTCCGGCATCTATGTTATCCTTGTGCAGAAGAGACCATTCAGCCCATCTATTCTGCATCCACTCAGTGAGACAGTATCTTATCCAGGCTCTCTCCCTGTAGCCCCATGTTATTTGGGGTGGCACAGTGGTTAGCACTGCTGTCTTACAGTGGTAGGGACCCGGGTTCAGGCCTGGCATTGGATCACTGTCTGTGTGGATTCTGTCCATGTCTGTGTGGGTTTCCTCTGGTTTCCTCCCACAGTCCAAAAGTTTATTTATTTTTTAGTGCCACACGTTAACACTGCACTGTTTACATTAACACTGCAGTGTGAAAATCCATCAGTCACCACACTCCAGCACCTGTTCGGGGTACACAGAGGGAAAATTTAGCATTGCCAATGCACATAAGCAGCACATCTTTCGGACTGTAGAAGGAAACCGGAGCACTTGGAGACACGGGGAGAACATGCGGACTGCACACAGACAGTGACCCAAGCCAGGAATTGAACCCGGGTTCCTGGTAGCAGTTCTAACCCACTGTGCTACTTTTGAACAAATAGAAACATCCTGTGCCACAGTATTACTTAGTTCATAGTCCATCTCCCATCATCTGCACCTCATAGCTATCTTCTGTGTGTGTGTGTGTGTAAAGTGCAGTGTACTCTCACTCTGTGCTGTTCGGATTTGTGAATGTGAAGTCAGTCCTAATCATCCACAACGTATCCAAACAATTTGATTTCCATTTTGTATAATTACTACTTTTGCATTACTCCCCATTACCTTGCCGCATAAGGCCCTTCCCATTATTTTCAGTCATCCCTTTTACAATATACCATATCTCCTTGCCAAAATTGTCTTCCCAAAAGCCTTATGCGGTGCCCACTGAAATCTCTCTGAAACCTCAGCTTTGATGGAAGCCTTTCTATTTGCATGCAGACGAGTAGTGAAAGCAGAGCTAATGCTAGTCCCCCTCGAGCAGGTGGAGCATCTGACAGCTGGAAGGCAATTTTGGCTTCTTCTGTACACCAACTGGAATGGACTGCGTCCCCCACTCCCAACCATTTGCAAAGAGTTATTTATGTACACCGTCCATGCCAATGCTTTTTATGATTTACAATCCGGTGGGTCAGCCAATACTTTATGTAATATGTTGTTTATTACTGCAAGGTTTCTTTTACAAAGGCCATTACTAAGCGAGCTCTCAGCTACAGTGTGCATGATGCAATGGTTAGATTTTATCATCTATCTTGAAACTCCTCATTGGCAAATTCCTCATCATGATCTGCTAGAAACTTGGTTGGTGTTCCCAGTCCTGTTTCTACCCATTTCTCCATGATCTTATCATCGTTCTTTATTATGTATCACAGTGCATAAGCTAATTCTGGTTGCTGTATCTATGAAATGTTGCATATAAATAGTCCTGCACTTATCCCAAACATTCAAATCCATTACTACTGCATTGTTAAACTCCCTAGCTGGAGACAAGCTCGCGACAGGACGCAACTGTGTCTTGTAATATATAATACAGATTTTGCACTGAGCAGCAACTTGTTCAATAAGGTCCTCATATTCTTTATCAAGCGCTCCTGCATCTCAAAACAGAGCCTTTAGCTTCTGTGGTGTGGATGTGCAAACTGTCTGCACAATTTCCAAATTATCTTCTTTTTGTCCACCAAATTCTTATACTCCATGGTTAACAAGAATAAATGAAATTTGGATGAGAAATCTCTGGTTCCATTTGTGATTAACACTGATGGCCAGATTGAGTAAAACACAAATCCACAATTTTCCAAACACAATTGCTTGATAGTTCTTTATGTCGAGTGTCATCTAAGCCTTCTTCATCGCAGATCAACTTAATTGCTGTATTTCACTTGAAACCATATCAGCGGCACGGTGGCACAGTGGTTAGCACTGCTGCTTCACAGCACTAGGGAAGCAGATTCGATTCCCGACTTGGGTGGCACACGCTGTCTTTGTGGATCTCCCTGTGTCTGTGTGGGTTTCCTCGCACAGTCTGAAAGAAGTTCTGGTTAGGGTGCACTGGCCATGCTAAATTCTTCCACAGTGTACCCAAACAGGTGCCAGAGTGTGGCAACTAGGGGATTTTCACAATAACTTCATTGCAGTGTGAATGTAAGCCTATTTGTGACACTGCTAAATAAACAAAAAAAAGAGACATCCCTGCAATCTTACGAAGGAGGACAGCCTGTTTGGAGGATGTTAATGTATAGTCATCTCTGAACCCAAGGAGGTATTAACATAGAATTCCTATAGTGCAGAAAGAGGCCCTTCGGCCCATCCAGTCTGCACTGACCACAACCCCACCCAGGCCCTACCCTCATGTCTCTACATATTTTACCTGTTAATCCCTCTAACCTATGCATCTCAGGACACTAAGGGGCAATTTTAGCATGGCCAATCAACCTAACCCACACGTCTTTGGTCTGTGGGAGGAAATCCGAGCACCCAGAGGAAACCCATACAGACACAGGGAGAATGTGCAAACTCCATACAGACAGTGACCCGAGCCAGGAATCGAACCCAGGTCCCTGGAGCAGTGAAGTAGCAGTGCTAACCACTGTGCTACCATGTCAGCCACGTTGTTTTCATACTCCCTGACCCTCTGCCAGTCTGTCTCACTGAGAGACTCCAGACAGCAGTTAAGCCAGTCTACACCACACACTGCCTTGTTGAAGCGTACCTATTATCAAAACAGCACAATTGAAGGAACCAACTATCACTATACTCATCAGTGGATTCAAACTCTCAGTCACTAATACAATCGCATCGTGCAGAAAACATTTTCATTTTTAGTCTCAGATAAATCCGTCTTATGGGTTACTTCGAAAACACTATTCCTTCACTGTAGAACTTCATCACATAATGATACTGGGAATCACCGTGGAAACACATATTAACTGTGCCGTGTACATTTTTTGGGTTTAAACATTTACAGTCACTGTCTTTATTTCTTTATTGCCTTTCTTTATTTTTCTTTCCCTCCCTCACGCCTTATTTTATCCCCCCCTTTCTTAACCATTTCTCCTCCTTTGCTTCCCCTTGTTCTCAATTCTACCTCTCTCCCACCCATCCCCCCAACCACCCTCCCCCCATCTTCATCTGTCAGAACCTACCCTCTGATTTCAGCTTCTCTGCTGAAATCACACCTTTTATCCTCGCTAAGGACTGCCTCTTAGCAGCCTCTTCACCTCGTTTTTGCGGCTGTGATCATCTTTTATTCTCTCCCCCTGCAGTATAAATATCTCCCACTTTCTAAGCCTTTTAGCTTTGACAAAGGGCCATATGAAATGTCAGTTCTGTTCCCTCCTTACACGTACTGCCAGACCTGCTGAGATTTTCCAGCATTTTCTCTTTTGGTTACAGGTTCACTGTCCCCAGCTACACCTCTTGATCCAACTTTCAAACTGGCTAGGACCATTTACAGACCTCCTGTCATTAACCCCACTTCTGTATTGGAATTTTCATTTAATATTTGGTGGTCCTTGAAATTGAATCGCCATTGAATCCTCTCTCCTTTGTTTTGTTGGCATTAGTGTGTGCATGTGCCAAGAGATTAGCTGAGAATGAAGGTTTGCCCAGAAATCTTTTACAGACTGCAGCCAATTAACCCAGGAGAATCTTTCTCCTGAAACTGAACCCCTGTAATTACCAAAAGACTATCATCACGGGAAATACCAACACAGTCCAGAAACATCAACACCAATGTGGGTTCTGGAATTTCAAGTGCAAATCTCCATTGTCTCTTGCAACATTTATCTAAATCCATGATATATTTTGGATTTAGATAATCCAAATTATCTATTTTCTGATTTTCTAAACCTATTGAAGATTGCCCAGGCTTCATACACTTCCAAAATCCCATCCTTCTTGTAAAAGTTATCCCAAATTTGTAACTGAAGGTCCAATCCCCTTTCATTGATTTGATTTGATTTATTATTGTCACATGTATTAACATACAGTTGTTCCTTGAATGCTGTACAGACAAAGCATACCACTCATAGAGAACGAAAGGAGAGGGTGCAGAATGTAGTATTACAATCATAGCTAGAGTGTAGAGAAAGATTAACTTAGTGTGAGGTAGGTCGATTCAAAAGTCTAATGGCAGCAGGGAAGAAGCTGTTCTCGAGTCGGTTGGTACGTGACCTCAGACTTTTGTACCTTTTTCCTGAAGGAAGAAAATGGAAGAAAGAATGTCCAGGCTCTTTAATTATGCTGGCTGCTTTGTCAATCCAAATCACCCACTTTCTACTCTGAGAGACCTTATTCTTAATTTCACTTTTGGGTGGTTATGATAATGCCACACCTTGTTTCTTTCGGGGTTTGGAAATGACCCAGGTTCACATTTCACCTTCAGCTTTCCAATTCTGATGTGATTCAGAGCCGGGGAGAGTTGGTGAACGGTTAAAACTTGCAACTTTGCATCATTCTTCCACCATTCCGCAACTTAATTTGTCAGCAACAGTGCAATTATTTTGCTCAGAGGACTGAGACAATAAACTTTACGTACAGCATTCAGTCACTTATCTTAAAGCTCATTCACTGTTACCATTATTACCCATTATAAAGGGCTATGATGGAAGAATCAACCCAGTCGGGTCTTTCAGGTTGAAGCTGGCTATTGTACAACACTCCTTCAGTGCTACAGTCCAACAAGAAGCACCCAACCTTCAAGGAATGCAGTAGCGTGTATTTATAGTACAATCAATGTCACATATTTAATTAGCAATTCTCTTAAAAAGGTAATTGCTACAGGCAGTGATTAGTAGTATACTGACACCTTGACTTGGCAGCATGACTTGGCAGCATGAGACTTGGAGTCCAAAGTCGATGCTGCGGACTCGTGGCGGCACGGTAGCACAGCGGTTAGCACTGCTGCTTCACAGCTCCAGGAACCTGGGTTCGATTCCCGGCTGGCAGTCACTGTCTGTGGGGAATTTGAACATTCTCCTCGTGTCTGCGTGGGTTTCTTCTGAGTGCTCCAGTTTCCTCCCACAGTTCAAAGATGTACGGGTTAGGTTGACTGGCCATGCTAAAATTACCCCTTTGTGTCCTGAGATGTGTAGGTTACAGGGATTAGTGAGTAAATATGTAGGGATTTGGGGCTAGGGCCTGGGTGAGTTTGTGGTTGGTGCAGACTCGATGGGCCAACTGGCCTCTTTCTATGCTGTAGAGATTCTATGATGCTATGACTCCCAGGGACAAAGGACCTCCTTATAAACCTATTCCTGGGCCAGTGGAAGGAGCAGAGGACGTCCTCATAAACCTACTCCTGGGCCTGGTAAAATGACCCAACTGTCTGCCCGTCTACTGCAGCTATATTCATGGCTGGGTGTCCCTGAAGATGGAGCAAGCAGTGTCTGTGGGCACTGTGATTGCCTTCCATGCCCACTGGGCACCGCAGGGGCTGAGATGCATTATCAACTCCCTTAATCATATTTTAACTTGATGTTGTAAGTTTCCTTTCTACTTTGCTTTTTGTTTTGGGCACTTTTCTTTTTGGGGACTGCCTCGTTTTGATTTATCCCTCAGTTAATTTGATTTAGTTTAATTGTTTAAAAATGATTAACTCCCAGGGCAACTCCCTCTCCACTGATACCACTCCGGCCACCGCTGATGGGTCGGTCCTGTTGGTGGCACAGGACGTATCAAGGAATGGTGATGGTGGTGTTAGTACATTATCAGTAAGGTGATTATGATTATGTCAGGCTGATACTTGACTGGTCTGTGAGACAGCACAAGCTCCCACATGTTATTAAGGAGGACTTCGCAGCATCAACAGGGTTGGGTTTGATGTTCTGACAAAGTCTCTGAGGACCGAAAATGTGAATTCTGTTTCTCTGCTAAGAGATGCTGGAAGACCTGCTGAGATTTTCCAGCATCCTCTGTCTTTGTTGGTTTGCTGTTCTCATTTCCAGTGTCCAGGTCGATGCCAAGATGTCTGTTAAATGAGTGAGGTGAAATGCCCTTGCGGGCGTAGCTACCATCCAATGTTAAGATGAAGATGAGGAGAATTGTTTTCTCTTTGTTGCTCTTAGGGATTCTCTTCCCCAGGGATCAGTGGGAGCCATGGGTTATTGAATTTACTCAAGGCCGCGATATACAGGCTTTAGATGGATGAGGAAGTCAACTGGTTATGGGGAGCCAACAGGAGAGTGAAGTTGAAGGCAGTCAGATCAGGCATGATCTTATCAGAAGGTGGAGAGCTCCGAGATGCCTCCTCCTGAGGCCTACGTTCCTGTCTTTTCTGATCTTTGTTGGACATTGTGTTCTTGGCGTGTGATAGGAAGGGGAACACATGGAGGCAGGAATGATATTTGCCTCGCAGTGGGTCCTTACGCTTTACCAGGCAATGGCACTGGACCGTACCAACCGAACCCAGTCTCAAGTCCATACGTGCACAGCGGTGGCAGGGAACCACAAAAGTAGTTGACAAAGGGTTCAGCCTCACGACCGCCTATGTGTCCAGTCCACATTATCTTTATTTTGCGCATTTTGTAACACAAACTAAGCTAGAGACAATTCAGCTCCAAAACCCCAGAGCTCAGCAATTGTTATCATTGTTGATATTTCTTTTCCTTTCTCTTTTGCAACCTGCTGAGTGCCTTCAGTAAAGTATTTAAAAAAGAACAAGGATGTTTGCTGTGCATTAGAGGCCATGTTTGCTGTTCACAAACTTTAAGAACGCAGTGTTAGCTTAGTATTTTAATGCAAAGTTTAACTTAGCTGAGGTGCTGAAGATGTAAAGTTCAAAGCCAATAAAACATTCAGCTATAAATTATTGCAAACTGACCCTCCTGAAACATTCAGTACTATATTTTACTGGCATGGACAATCCCTTGAATTATAACCTTTGAAACTCGTGAATCCATGTGACACAAGCAAGCTGGCCAGGATAATAATGATACACAGCTTCTGAGGTTGACCTGCATGTTGTAAATGTCCCTCTTGTGGTATCTGTTTGGAGTCCTTAAGCAGCAAAAGGATAAAGTTAAGTTCCTCGTGGCAGAGCTTTCATTGGGACTAGTTCAGAAATAGATTAGCATAAATAGATTTGCGGCTGGGTTAATCCTCTTGTCGACACTGCGTGTCCTATTTCACCTTGCTGGGTTATGAAGTTGCATCTCAGGCTACACATGCTGTCAAAATACAAGCAGAAAATATGCAGTGAGTCTGGCAGCATCCTCGGAGAGAGAAGCAGAATTAACAGGACAAATTTTCCCCTTTCGCCTGCCAAGGGAATCGTAGCGAGTGAGGGGCGAACCATGGGAAGTCCATTGACCTCTGGCAGGATTTTCCAATTTCAGGGTGACTGCAGCCAGAAAATCCCACCCAATCTTTTAGATCTATGACCAAATTCCCCTCCAACTTGGTTTTCAAGTTCGCTGGTGACATCAACATAGTGGGTCAGATCTCAGATAATGATGAAACAGAGTACAGGAATAAAATAGAGAATCTGGTGAACTGGTGCAGCAACAATAATCTCTCCCTCCGTGTCAACAAAACGAAGGAGATTGTCATCAACTTCTGGAAGCATAAAGGAGAACATGCCCTTGTCTACATCAATGGGGATAAAGTAGAAAGCGTCGAGAGCTTCAGGTTTTTAGGTGTCCAGATCACCAACAACCTGCCCTGGCACCCCCATGCTGACACTATGGTTAAGAAAGCCCCACCAGCACCTCTACTTTCTTAGAAGATTAAGGAAATTTGGCATGTCAACTACAACTCCCACCAACTTTTACAGCTGCACCATAGAAAAGCATTCTTTCTGATTGTATCACAGCTTGGTATGGCTCCTGCTCTATCCAAGACTGCAAGAAACCATAAAAGGTCGTGAATGTAGCCCAATTCATCACACAAACCAGCCTCCCTTCAATTGACTCTGTCTACACTTCCCACTGCCTTGGCAAAGCAGCCAGCATAATTGAGGACCCTCCCACATCCCGGACATTCTCTCTTCCACCTTCTTGTGTCAGGAAAAAGATACAAAAGACTGAGGTCACGTACCAACCGCCTCAAGAACTCTTCCCTGCTGCCATCAGACTTTTGAATATACCTACCTTGCATTAAGTTGATCTTTCTCTGTACCCAAGCTATGACTGTAATTGGTTAAAGTCCAACAGGTTAATTTGGTAGCATGAGCTTTCGGAGCACTGTCCCTTCATCAGGTGAGTGTGTCCGTAAAAGTTGATGAGAGTTGTAGCTGACAGGCCAAATTTCTTTAGTCTTCGGAGAAAGTAGAGATGTTGTTGGACTTTCTTAACTGTAACATCGTCATGAGGGTGCCAGGATAGATTGTTGGTGAGCTGACACCTAAAAACTTGAAGCTCTCAACCCTTCCTACTTTATCCCCATTGATGTAGGCAGGGGCATGTTCTCCTTTACACTTCCTGAAGTCAATGACAATCTCTTGTTTTGCTGAGATTGAGGGAGAGATTATTGTTGCTGCACCAGTTCACCAGATTCTCTATGTTCACAAACAGGGCATATGTAAAACTCAATTGCAAGATAATGTTTGGAATGCAACTCTTAACAGGTAATCAAGTCTTTACAGGTTCAGACAATGTGAATGGGGAGAGAGTTAAGCACAGGTTAAAGAGGTGTGAATTGTCTCCAGCCAGGACAGTTGATGAGATTTTGCAAACCCAGGCAAATTGTGGGGATTACAGATAGTGTAACATGAACCCAAGACCCTGGTTGAGGCTGTTCTCATCTGTGAAGAACTTGGCTATCAGTTTCTGCTCAGCAAGTCTGCGTTGTTGTGTGTCATGAAGGACGCCTTGGCGAACGCTTACCCAAGGATCAGAAGTTGAATCACAGATCAGCCTCTGATCTACTCACTGAGTTTCCACCAGTCCAATGCCAGCAACTCCACATCATGACTGTAACACTACATTCTGCACTCTCTCCTTTCCTTCTCTATGAATGGTATGCTTTGTCTATATAGCGCGCAAGAAACAATACCTGTACTAATACAGGTGACAATAATAAATCAAGTCAAATCAAGAAAGGTCTACGGTCTTTCATCAGGACTAACCTCTTACTAATCATTCACTAGTCAGTGCGCAGTGCTGGACCGGATCCAACTCCGACCTGAGGCACTCAACTAACACTAATGTAGCCAGTGGAGAAAGTAGGTTGCTTCAAAGAGATGCAAGGGGAAACTAAGTATTTTAGTATTTTAGTATTTAGTATTTTAGTTAAAGAATCTTTAACTAAGAAACACTGCATTTGCCTGACGAAGGCACAACATAGTGTTGAAAGCTCGTGGATTTACTATCAAATAAATTGGTTGGATTTAAAATTGGTGTTGCAAAACTTTACTGAAACTAAGTATATATCAGAGGCAATAAACAGGAACTAGACTCTTACAGATTGCTGAAAGCCCCAAGTTGTGGGGAAAAAAAATCAAATCCTGTAATGCGCTGGAGTGGAGATGTAAAAACAAGTTTCAATTTCCCTGAGCTAAAAGAAAGAAAAGATTTATATTTCAATAGCATCTTCCACAAATTTCCAAAGCACTCTAGCTGGTCTATGCTAATTCCCCACTCTACCTCCTCGAATCTCATCAACATACCATTCTATTTCTCTCTCCCTTGTGTGTTCATCTAACTTCCGCTTAAACCCAAAATGAAAGCAAAGTGCTGCAGAGATCCGAAATAAAAAACAGAAAGAACATAGAACATAGAACATGGAACATAGAACATAGAACATGGAACATAGAACATGGAACATAGAACATAGAACATGGAACATGGAACATAGAACATAGAACATAGAACATAGAACATGGAACATGGAACATAGAACATGGAACATAGAACATGGAACATAGAACATAGAACATGGAACATGGAACATAGAACATAGAACATAGAACATAGAACATGGAACATGGAACATAGAACATAGAACATGGAACATAGAACATAGAACATAGAACATAGAACATGGAACATGGAACATAGAACATAGAACATAGAACATGGAACATGGAACATGGAACATAGAACATAGAACATAGAACATAGAACATAGAACATGGAACATAGAACATAGAACATAGAACATAGAACATGGAACATAGAACATAGAACATAAAACATAAAACATAGAACATAGAACATAGAACATGGAACATAGAACATTACAGCACAGAACAGGCCCTTCGGCCTTCGATGTTGTGCCGACCAATATAAAAAGCAATGCCCCTCCAAACTAAACCATTCCCTTCTCTTCCATATACTTATCAACTAACCTCTTAAACGCCACCAAACTTGGCGCATCTACAACTGCTGCAGGCAGGGCATTCCACTCCCGAACCACCCTTTGGGTAAAGAACCTACCTCTGATATCCGTCCTATAACTATCACCCCTTAATTTAAAGCTGTGTCCCCTCGTGCTAGCTTTCTCCATCCTAGGAAAAAGGCTATCACTGTCCACCCTATCTAAACCTCTAATCATCTTATATGTTTCGATTAGGTCCCCTCTTAGCCGCCTCCTTTCTAACGAAAACAACCTCAAATCCCTCAGCCTCTCTTCATAAGACCTGCCCTCCATACCAGGCAACATCCTGGTAAACCTCCTCTGTACCCTCTCCAATGCCTCCACATCTTTCTTATAATGTGGGGACCAGAACTGCACACAATACTCCAAGTGCGGCCGCACTAGAGTTTTGTACAGTTGCAACATGACGTTGCGGCTCCGAAATTCAATCCCCCTACCAATAAAAGCTAAGACTCCATATGCCTTCTTAACAACCTTATCGACTTGACTGCCTACTTTCAGGGATCTATGCACAAATACACCAAGATCCCTCTGTTCATCAACACTATTAAGAATCCTACCATTAGCCCTATACTCTACACATTTATTATTCCTGCCAAAGTGCATTACCTCACACTTTTCCACATTAAACTCCATTTGCCACCTCTCGGCCCAGCTCTGCAACTTGTCCAAGTCTCTCTGCAAACTATAACACCCCTCTTCACTATCTACCACTCCACCGACTTTAGTGTCATCTGCAAATTTACTAATCCATCCTTCAATACCCTCATCCAGATCATTTATAAAAATTACAAACAGCAGGGGCCCCAAAACAGACCCCTGAGGTACACCACTTGTCACCGAACTCCACGATGAATATCTCCCATCAAGAAAGTGCTGAAAAAACTCAACAGTATCTGGGAAGAGGGAAAAGGTTCAAGGCTAATGTTTTGAGCCTTCTTCAAAACTCTAAAATGCATCAACGCTGTCCACTTCAACTATTCCTTGTGGGAGCGGTTCCACATTCCAACAACTCTCTGGGTCAAAAGTTTCTCCTGACATTCTTATAGGATTTATTAATCACAATCTAAAAGATATGATTCCTCATTATGGCCTCCCTTGTTAGTGAAAACATTGTCTCTGCATTTACCCTATTACAAGAACATTAAACTAGGAGCAGGAGTGGGCCATCTTACAGTGTGGAGTTTATTATAATCTGTAATCTGTAAACTGTCTGTGCTGTTATATGCTCTGTCTGAGGCTAGAACTCTCCATTCACCTGACAAAGGAGCAAACCCCGAAAGCTTGTGAGTTTACAATCAAATAAATTGGTTGAACTTAAACCTGGTGTTGTCCAACTTCTTACAATATTTATCCCCCACACAACATCACTCAGCCACATTATCTGGCTTTTGTTACATTGCTGCTTTTTGGGGAATGTAAACTGTAAGGGCGAAGGGCAGCATGGTGGCACAACGGTTCGCACTGTTGCCTCACAGTGCCAGAGCCACTGTCTGTAGAAGCAATAAAGAAAACACTGGAAAATCTCAGCAGATCTGGCAGCATCTGTAAGGAGAACAAAGAGATCTAAGGGTACAATGTTCATGGCTCCTTGAAAGTGGAGCCACAGGTGGACAAAGTGGTGAAGAAGGCATTCTGCATGCTTGGTTTCATTGGTCAGAACATTGAATACAGAAGTTGGGACGTCTTGTCGAAGTTGCACAAGACGCTGATAAAACCACACTTGGAATACTATGCACAATTCTGGTCACCCAATTATAGAAAGGATATTATTAAACTAGAAAGAATGCAGAAGAGATTTACTAGAGTGCTACCGGGACTTGATGGGTTGAGCTGGATAGACTGGGACTTTTTTTTCTGAAGCATAGGAGGCTGACAAGTGATCTTGAAGAGGTCTATAAAATAATGAGGGGCATAGATCAGCTAGATAGTCAATATCCTTTCCAAAGGTAGGGGAGTCTAAAACTAGAGGGCATAGGTTTAAGGTGAGAGGGGAGAGATACAAAAGTGTTGAGAAGGGCAGTTTTTTCACACAGAGGGCGGTGAGTGTCTGGAACAAGCTGCCAGAGATAGTGGTAGAGGGGGGTACAATTTTGTCTTTTAAAAAGCATTTAGATAGTTACATGGGTAAGATGGGTATAGAGGGATATGGGCCAAATGCAAGCAATTGGGATTAGTTTAGTGGTTTAAAAAAAAAGGTGGCATGGACAAGTTGGGCAGATGGACCTGTTTCCATGCTGTAAACCTCTCTGATTCTATGAGAGAAGAGAACTGATGTTTCCAGTCCAAATGACCCTGTGTGTTATCCAGTGTTTAACTCACTGTCTATTTACTCTCCGTGTCTGCGTGGGTTTCCTCCCACAGCTCAAAGATGTGTGGGTTAAGTTGATTGGCCATAATCCTAATGTCCTCGGGATTAACAGGGTAAATATGAGGGATTACAGGAATGGGGCCTGGGTGGGGTTGTGGTCAGTGCAGACTCAATGGGCCGAATGGCTTCTTCTGCACTGTTGGGATTCTATGAAATTGGCTGCCCACCTTTTCTGCATTACAACAGTGGCCACACTTCAAAAATACTTCACTAGCTGTCAAATGCTCTGGGTCATTCTGCAGTGAATAGGAAGGTGATGGCTTAGTGCTATTATCACTGGACTACTAATCCAGAAACTCAACTAATTATTCTGGGAGCTCTGGTTCGAATCCCGCCATGGCAGACGATGCAATTTGAATTTAAAAAAT
Organism: Sphyrna mokarran; assembly: GCA_024679065.1. Taxonomy (NCBI): domain Eukaryota; kingdom Metazoa; phylum Chordata; class Chondrichthyes; order Carcharhiniformes; family Carcharhinidae; genus Sphyrna; species Sphyrna mokarran. Next base: position 5,837,676 of record JAGIQG010000025.1, on the reverse strand, counting down.
ACTTGGAATTAAGAATCGATTGTGAATCGATTGACTGATGGCCTTTAGGGAAGGAAATCTGCTGTCCTTATCTGATCTGGCCCACATGTAATTCCAGAGCTCAGCAATGTGGTTGACTCTCAACTGCCCTTGAGCAACAAGTATTGGCAATAAATGCTGGCCCAGCCAGCAACACCCTTATCCCTGAATGAATAAAAGAAGGTGCTATATAAATGTAAGTATTTTCTTGTATGTGACTTGAGATTCTGTTAAAAGGGGGGATGGGGAGAGCACAAATCTATTTCTGTTCGTCTCTGAACAATGTTCTTGAAAGCACACAAGTTGGGGCAGAAGGATCTCACCATAAAGCAAAGCAGTTTTAAAAATCATTTTTATTCTATAAAAAATTTCAAACTGAATCCAATTCATGGTTCCCACAACAGACAAGCTGACAAGGGGTAGCTCAGTGGCACAGTGGTTAGGCCTCGCAGCGCCAGGGACCTGGATTCAATTCCAGCCTCCGGTCACTGTCTGTGTGGGGTCTGCACGTTCTCCCCGTGTCTGCATGGGTTTCCTCCCACAGTCCAAAGATGTGCGGGTTAGGTGGATTGGCCATGCTGAATTGACCCTAGTGTCAGGTGGATTAGCAGAGTAAATGCATGGGGTTATGGGGATAGGACCTGGGTGGGGTTGTGGTTGGTGCAGGCTCGACGGTGAGAATGGCCTCTTTCTGCAGTGTAGGGATTTCAGGATGAGGGTGAGGCATTGCACCCCATCCTGGGCTTGATTTGATGCTCGATCTTGACCAAGATGGCTTTGAAAAATTGCATCAGGTGATGCCTCAGTTGAAACTCATGGGCCAAACTGACCATTGAATGGACCTTTGCCTGGGTTAGCCTGGACACGGTCTCAGGCCTGCAAGGTGAAGAGGCGCACTTTCCAATCTCCCACTGTCTCCGCAGCTAATCCTCCTGATGTCTCTGGCTTCTCTATAAATTGACCCTGCAGAGTGGACTGCCCATTTAAGCGTTTAGACTTATGGAGTTTTTTTTGTTGTTGTTGTAACTCTTGACCTTTGCCTCGAGAATGTAACAATTCACCAAATCTTGCTACATTCCAGCCCTATCAGACTGGCTCCTAATCAGCTTGTTTATAAAAATATTGGTCTTTGCTGACAAGCTTTTGCAAACCATCTCCCCTATGTGCAATATGCAAACACTGTCGAAAGTTTTTGGTCGCATGGAATTTTCCTATGTGCATTGACCGATTCTCAGGAGACTTGGTTGCTTTTGTTGTTTTGTCTCCTGAACATATTCTGGCAGAGCGAGACTAGCTACTTTATTCATTTCACCAGGATTACACAGACTGACACCAAAGTGAAAATTTACAAGGACAGTGCCATTGTTGAACCCTTTCAGAATCACAGAATCCCTACAGGAGGCATGCTGTGCTGTAAAACTCTGTGACATGAGGTCTACAGCGCAAAAACATACTTTGTAGAATCCCTACAGTACAGAAGGAGGCCATTTAGCCCATCGAGGATGCACCGATCACAATCCCACCCAGCCCTATCCCCCTAACCCTACATATTTACCCTGCTAAGGGGCAATTTAACATGGCCAAGCCGCCTAATCTGCACATCTTTTGACTGGGAGAAAACCGGAGCACCCGGAGGAAACCCACAAAAGATTCCTCAACTAATCCAGAAACTCAACTAATTATTCTGGGGGCCCTAGTTCGAATCCCACCACGGCAGACAGTGCAATTTGAATTTAATAAAAAATACTTGGAATTAAGAATTGACTGTGAATCGATTGACTAATGGCCTTTAGGGAAGGAAATCTGCTGTCCTTATCTGATCTGGCCCACATGTAATTCCAGAGCTCAGCAATGTGGTTGACTCTCAACTGCCCTTGAGCAACAAGTATTGGCAATAAATGCTGGCCCAGCCAGCAACACCCTTATCCATGAATGAAAAAAAGAAGGTGGTATATAAATGTAAGTATTTTCTTGTATGTGACTTGAGATTCTGTTAAAAGGGGGGATGGGGAGAGCACAAATCTATTTCTGTTCGTCTCTAAACAATGTTCTTGAAAGCACACAAATTGGGGCAGAAGGGTTTCGCCATAAAGAAGAGCACTTTTAAAAATCATTTTTATTCTATAAAAAATTTCAAATTGAATCCAATTCATGGTCCCCACAACAGAGACAGACATGATCCAAGCTGACAAGGGGTAACTTGGTGGCACAGTGGTTAACACTGCTGCCTCGCAGTGCCAGGGACCTGGGTTCAATTCCAGCCTCCGGTCACTGTCTGTGTGGGGTCTGCACATTCTCCCCGTGTCTGCATGGGTTTCCTCCCACAGTGAAAAAAAGACAGAAAAAGCTGAACTGGCTGGAAGTGAGAAATCATGGTGTGGAGATGCCGGTGTTGGACTGGGGTAAACACAGTAAGAAGTGTGACAACACCAGGTTTATGTCCAACCGATTTATTTGATAGTAAACTCGCAAGCTTTCGGGGTTCCCCTCTTCATCAGGTGAAAATCTCCAGCCTGAAAAGTAAAGTTTATTTATTAGTGTCACAAGTAAGGCTTACATTAACACTGCAATGAAGTTACTGTGAAATTCCCTTAGTCGCCACAGTCTGGCACCTGTTTGGGTCAGTGCACCCTAACCAGCATGTGTTTTGGAGGAAACCAGAGCACCTGGAGGAAACCCATGCAGACACGGGGAGAATGTGCAGACTCTGCACAGACAGTGACCCAAGATCAGAATTGAACCCGGGTCCCTGGTGCTGAAGCAGCTGTGCTAACAGCTGTGCCATCGTGTTGCCCTACTGTGCCACTGTGATGGACCGAATGGCCTCCTTCTGCATGATCAGGATTCTACTTGGTGATTCTAACTACTCCAGGAATCATTTAGATGCAGCAATGAGATTGTTATTGGTGAGGTGAGAGCTACGGGAGAATGAATGGTCCTTTGTGTCCCTGGCAGCCTTGGGGACTTGCAATCATTTCCATATTAAACTTATCCTTGGCTGTGTTTTCTTTCCAGCAATTAAAGCAGCATTGCCAACTAATTAACCTCAACGAGGCAACAGAAATTCAAATATTTCTCTGGGATTTCAAGCTCCCAGGTTAATGGGTGGCGGGAAGAGGTGGAGGAGAAGGGGAAGGGGGTGGAGAGGAACGGGAAGGGATGGAGGTGGGGGGAGGGAGTAAAAATGGTGGGAGGAGAAGGGGTAGGGGGAGAGGCAGGGGTTAGGGTGGGAGAGGAGGGGTGGGAGCAGGAAAGGAAGAGTGTAGGTGGAGGCAGAGGGAGGAGTGGAAATGGGGGGAGAGGGAAGTTGGAGGGAGAGAGGAGATGGGGGCAGAGATGGGTGAGAGGGTGGGATGTAGGTGGGGGGAAGGGGAGTGAGTGGGATGGGACAGAAGGGATAGTGGTGGGAGAAGAGAGGGCAGGATTGAGAAAGGGGGGGTGGGTTGTGGGAAGGAGGGGGGGGTTGGGGGTGGGTTTAGTGCATGTGAGTGGGTGAAGAGGGAGGGGTGGGAGTGTGGGGGAATAGTGGGTGGAGGTGAGGGTAGTGGAGGGGCTGGAGGTGGGATGGGAGGGTAGGGGTAGAGGAGGGGAGGGGATGGTGGAGGTTGCAGGGGAGGGAGTCGGGTGCAGGGGGTTGGGTTGTGGTCTATTGAAGTGGGCGGGGGAAGGGACAGATGATAAAGGCTTCATTACACAAGGCTCGCTTCAGAACAACTTTTGAATAATTCAGAAGCTGAAAGCAGATTGGTGACACACCTCAGGGTGCAGGGGGAGTTTAGAAGGGTTGACAATATAAAAATCGTGTATTGTGTTGCCTTTAGCAACGGGGATGAAGTAGAAATGGTCGAGAGATTCACATTTTTAGGTATCTGTCCTGGTCCCTCCGTGCTGACACTATGGTTAAGAAAGTCCCAGTGAAGTTTCGCAACACCAATTTTAAATCCAACCAATTTATTTGATAGTAAATCCACGAGCTTTTGACACTATGCCTTCGTCAGGCAAAATGGCACAACATAGTGTCGAAAGCTCGCGGATTTACTATCAAATAAATTGGTTGGATTTAAAATTGGTGTTGCAAAACTTTACGGAGTTTACCCCAGTCCAACGCCGGCATCTCTACATCAAGAAAGTCCCACCAACGCCTCTACTTTCTCCGGAGACTAGGGAAATTTGGCATGTCCGCTACGACCCTATCAACTTTTACAGGCTCACGAATGAATGGTGGAGTTATGTGGGTGGTTAGCACTAAGGGGCAAGTTAGCCTGGCCAATCAACCTAACCCACACATCGTTGGACTGTGGGAGGAAACCGGAGCACCCGGAGGAAACCCACGCAGACACGAGGAGAACATGCAAACTCCACACATAGACAGTGACCCAAGGCCTGAATTGAACCCGCGTGTTGACATGCAGTTTTGCCTAGACAGACAGCATCAGGATAATCAAATAACAAATGTCATGACAGCTGCTGGAGGCTGCAAACACTTCAGTTTCACACCCCGGCATGGACAAACACAGCATCTCACAGATCGAGCCTATTTTTTTGCCTGCGTCTAGCCGGCTACATGTACCTTTCAGCTCCTAAAACACGCTGTCAACCCTTCGACGTGAGAGTCCGGCAGGGAGACTACAGCACCACCTGGGTGTGTGAGAGAGAATCAGCAGCCGACACAGCACCAAGAAAGAGCAGAACTACTGGCAGGCACAGAAAGCCAGAAGCAGCAGTGTACTTCCTTATTATTTAAAACCACAAGACACAGGGGCAGAATTTGGCCCATCAGGTCTGCTCCGCCATTCAATCATGGCTGATACGATTCTCATCCTCACTCTCCCACCTTCTCCCCATAACCCTTGATCCCCTTATTGATCAAGTTTCTATCTCTGTCTCAAAGACATTCAATGATCTGACCTCCACAGCCCTCCGTGGCAAAGAGTTCCACAGATTCACCACCCTCTGGCTGAAGAAATTCCTCATTTCTGTTTTAAAGGAGTGTCCCTTCACTCTGAGGTTGTGCCCTCGAGTTCTAGCCTCTCCCACTAGTAGAAACATCCTCTCCGCATCCCACTCTCTCCAGGCCTCACTACTATTCTGTAAGTTTCAACTAAATTCCCCCCTTCATCCTTCTAAATTCCATCAAGTATAGACCCAGAGTCCTCAATTGCTCCTCATATGACAAACCCTTCATTCCTGAGATAATTCTTAAGAACCTCCTCTGGACCTTTTCCAAGGCCAGCACAGAATAGGTACAGAATCCACAACTGCTCACAATATTGGTCTGACCAGCCTCAGAACTACATCCCTGCTCCTGTATTCTAGTCCTCTCAACATAAATACTAACAATGCATTTGCCTTCCTAATTGCAGGAAGTTAGGAACCTGCACATTAACCTTAAGAGAGTCCTGAACCAGATCTACCAAAGTGCACAACCTCATACTTTCCCACGTTGTATCCCATCTGCTACTTCTTTAACCAAGAGGGGCTGTCCCAGTCACATCGACAGAAAACCAATATTCAATATAACCCCTCTTTTTAAAAAAAAGGGGCTATCACTGGTGTGGACTCAATGGGCTGAATGGCCTCCTTCTGCACCTTCCATGATTCAAGGACTAATAGAAAGAAATTGGAAACAAACAAAACTAAAACAATGATTGGGATTTTCCAGCCCCTCCAGCTGATGAGATCTTCCAGTCCTGCTGAAATTAATAGACATTTGAACATGGGCATATGAAATAGAAGCAGAAAGAGGCCATTCAGCCCCTCCAACCTGCCCAGCCATTCAATACCGTCATTTAAAGTTTGAAATTTATTGATTAGTGTCACAAGTAGGCCTACATTAACACTGCAATGAAGTGAAAATCGCTGAGTTACCACACTCGGCACATGATTGGTTATATCGAAGGAGAATTTACCATGGCCAATGCACCTAGCCAACACGTCATTCGGACTGTGGGTGCAAACCAGAACACGTGGAGGAAACCCATGCAGACATGGGGGGAATGTGCAAACTCCACACAGACAGTGACCCAAGCCAGAAATTGAACCCAAGTCCCTGGTACTGTGAGGCAGCAGCGCTAACCACTGTGCCACCATTATGTTTCAAAATCCACATTCCCAACTACTCCCAATAATCTTTGATTCTCTCTGCGTCTGCCTTAAAACCATATGAGGTCATTGAATTTCAATGTCAGGTTAAAAAACGACAAGAGGCAGGAACATTAGCACCACACAGCTGCCAGGCAATGACCACCAACAACAAGAGAGACTTTGACCACCGTCCCTTAACATTCAATAGTGTAACCATCACTGAATCCCCCACTGTCAACATCCTTGGGATTACCATTGACCAAAAACTCAACTGGACTCACCACATAAACACAGTGGGTACAAGAGCAGGTCAGAGGCTAGGAATACTGTGGAGAGTAACTCACCTCCTGACTCTCCAAAGCCTAACCACCATCTACAAAGGCACAAGCCAGGAGTGTGATGGAGCACTGTTCATTTGCCTGGATGGATGCAGTTCCAACATTACTCGAGAAGCTCGACATCATCTGGGTCAAAGCAGCTCGCTTGATTGGCACCACATCCACAAATCTTTAATTACTCCACCATCAATGCTCAGTAGCAGCGGTGTGTACCATCTACAAGATGCACTGCAGCAATTCACCAAAGATCTTTAGACAGCACCTTTGAAACCCATGACCACTTCCATCCAGAGGGACAAGGGCAGCAGATACATGGGGAAAACCACCGCCTGCAAGTTCCGCTCCAAACTACTCACCATCCTGATTTGGAAATATATCGCCATTCCTTCGCAGTCGCTGGGTCAAAACCTTGGAATTCCTTCCCTAACGGCATTGTGGTCAACCCACAGCGCTTACCATATCCTCTTTATAAAACTGAGCAAACCAAACCAGACACTTTGAAGATGAATTGGATTGTCACTCTGTCAGCTTCCTTTAATTCCAAATAAGAATCCCGCAGAATTTCCATCTCTTCAGATTCCACCCAGTGTAAAAGTCTCATACAATCGTCAACATTGTTTTTAGCTGTAGGCATAAAATTGGCAATGCAGATGGCACAGTGGTTAGCACTGCTGCCTCATAGTGCCAGAGACCCAGGTTCAACTCTGGCCTTGGGTCACTGTCTGTGTGGACTCTACACATTCTCCCAGTGTCTGCGTGGGTCCATTCTGGGTGCTCCAGTTTCCTCCCACAATCCAAGGATGTGTAGGTAGGTTGATTGGTCATGCTAAATTGCTCCTTAGTGTTGGGGGAATAGCAAGGATAAATGTGTGGGGTTTCAGGAGTTAGGGCCTGGGTAGGATTGTGGTTGGTACAGACTTGATGGGCTGAATGGCCTCATTCTGCACTGTAGGATTCAGTAAATGGGCCTAGCTGTGCCACCTTCACTTGTCCCACTGGGCAGTAAACAGCCGTGGTAATGTCCGGGTTGTGAACCAATTCACTTCAGTCCACTCTGGGTGCGGAATATACATCCTACATTCCTCTCTAGATCCTGACCAAAGCCTGCAGGGAGCCAAAATTCGAGGTGAGGTACAGTCAGAGCACCGTAGAGGGTGGCATAACCATCGCTACATGACAGGCAGAGCAGAGAGGATGGGAAACCTCAGCAATGGAAAAATTTGCATTTCTATAGCGCCTTTCACGATCAAAACATTTTACAGCAAACTAGGTACTTGCAAGTGTTGCCACTGTTTTAATGCAGGAAGCATGGCAGCCAATTTGCACATAGCAAGTTCCCACTAACGGTAATGAAGAGATGTTCTATTTCTCAGGTGATTTTGATTGAAGGATTGATATTGGTCAGAATATCAGGGAAACTCTCCGAATCTTCCTTAAAACAGTGACCCTCTGACCTGTTCACCTGCCTGAGAGAGCCTCGGGGTGCGATCTTATCTGCTGTTTACTCCAGATTCCCATTGCAGTAAAGCATGGGGAGACAATGGCCTAGTGGTATTATCGTTAGACTATTAATCCTGAAACTCAGATAATATTCCAGGGATCCAGTTTCGAATCCCACCACAGCAGATGGTGGAGTTCAAATTTAATTTAAAAAAAATCTGGAATTGAGAATCTACTGATAACCATGAGACTATTGTCAATTGTCAGGAAAAATCCATTTCCACTAATATCCTTTAGGGAAGGAAATCTGCTGTCCTTATCTGGTCTGGCCTACATGTGATTCCAGAGCCACAGCAATGTAGCTGACTCTTAACTACCGTCTGAAATGGATGAGCAAGTCACTCAGTTCAAGGGTGATTAGGAATGGGCAATAAACACTGGCCCGAATGCGATGATATCTTCCACTAATTAATTTTACATTTTTAAAAAGGCTGGGGAGTTTGGCAGTGAGCTAAATCTCTGCTCACTACCAGCTTTGATTGAATGGCAGTGCAGACTCGAATGGGCTACAAAGTGTCATGACTGTAGCCCAGTCCCTCACTCAAATCAGCCTCCCATCCATTGACCCTGTCCACACTTCCCACTGCCTCGGAAAAGCAGCCAGCATAATTAAGGACTCCACACAGCCCGGACATTCTCTCTTCCACCTTCTTCCATCAGGAAAAAGATATAAAAGCTTGAGATCACGTACCAGCCTTCTCAAGAACAGCTTCTTCCCTGTTGCTGTCAGACTTTTGAATGGAGCTACCTCACATTAAGTTGATCTTTCTCTACACCCGAGCTATGACTCTAACACTATATTCCGCACTCTCTCCATTCCTTCTCAATGAACGGTATGCTTTGCCTGTATAGCGCGCAAGAAACAATACTTTTCATTGTATACTAAAACATGTGACAATAATAATAAGAGTCGAGTCTGTGTGGAGTCTGCATGTTCTCCCCGTGTCTGCACGGGTTTCCTCTGGGTGCTCTGGTTTTCTCCCCCAGTCCGAAAGACATGCCGATTAGCTGGATTGACCATGCTAAAATGCCCCTTAGCAACAGGGGGATTAGCTAAGGTAAATGCATGGGGTTGTGAGGATGGGACCTGGATGGTATTGTGGTCAGTGTAGTGCCAACGGGCCGAAGGGCCTCCTTCTGCACTGTACGGATTTTGTGATTCTAATCTATGATTCTAATAAATCAGATCAAATCAAATTGCCTAATTCTGCTCCTGATTGGGAAAATTCTGCTGGCACAAACAGTTAACATACAGAAACCCTACAATGCAGAAAGAGGCCATTCAGCCCATCAAGTCTGCATCGATGGAAGATCTTGATTTAAATCCTCATCTAAAACTGGGATTTCCAAACAGGCGGTGCTCCTTCTGGGGTATCAGCCTAGGGTTTTTGTGCTCAGGTTTCCAGACTGAGACTTCAACACAAAACCCTCTGAGGTGAAAACCTGACCCACTGAGCACCAGCTAAACTAATGGAGTCAAGCTCACACTTTGCTGCGTTTTCGTAGCTTTCTTAAAGGCCTGGGATGATTATCCTGAGTAAATCAAACAATTAGGCAGTGAAAAGTCAAACATTGATTCCCCAGAAGGAATCGCAAGTGTTCCCACTCCCCGCATCCCGTTTCATACCCCCCACACCACACCCCACCCCCAGGCACTTTGTCCCATTTTAAACAAGTTACGGTGTTATATTCCACACGCCGAATACATCGCTGCAATGATGTCCAGCAATGATGCTAAACGCTCCCGGGTGCACAGGATTGTGTCACAAGCTTCACTCGATCGTCTTCCTGTGTGTGAGGAGGGAAGAATCAGTACAAATGGAACTGAGAGAGAAGGGAGCACTCATCGGAAACGCAGTCACGATTTATCCTCGTTAACCTCTTCTGAGGATCACCCAGCATTTTAACCGGGTGGTCTGTGGGACTGGCAGCAGCCAGGCACTGAGTTTGATTATATGACTCTTCCTGAATACTAAATGTGATCCTCCAATTGTCCCGTTACTCAGCTGTAATTCTCTTTGTACAGCTTTGTACCCTCTGGAGCTAAATTATAATGTTCCAGTTGTAGTCTCATTAATAGGCTTACGTTAACACAGTGCCAGGGAGCTGATTCCTGGCTTGGGTCACTCATTGTCTGCGTGGAGTTTGCACATCTTCCCAATGTCTGCATGGGTTTCCGGCGGGTGCTTCAGTTTCCTCCCACAGTGCATTGAGTTGGCGACTAGGGGAATTTCACAGTAACTTCATTGCAATGTTAATGTAAGCCTTACTTGTGACTAATAAATAAATATTATTACTACAATTTTAACTTTTAAGTTAGATGACGGGGAGGCAACTGATATTATTGCTAGATTATTAAGCCAGAAACTCAGCTAATGTTCCAGGGATCCAGGTTCAAATCCACCACAGCAGATGGTGGAATTTGAATTCAATTTAAAACTCTGGAGTTAAGAATCTAACGATGGCCATAAAACCATTGTCAATTGTCGGAAATTCGGTTCATTAATGTCTTTTAGGGAAGGAAATCTGCCATCCTTACCTGGTCTGGCCTACATGTGACTCCAGAGCCACAGCAATGACTCTCAACTGTTCTCTGGACAAGTGTAACTAGGGGTGGGCAATAAATGCTGGCCAGCCAGCAACACTCATGTTCCACAAATGAATAAAACTACAATGAAAATTCCCTAGAGACCACATTCTGACTCCTGTTCGGGTATACGGAGGGAGAATTTAGCTCGGCCAATGCACCTAACCAGACTGTGGGAGGAAACCAGAGCAGCCAGAGGAAACTCACGCAGATACGGGGAGAATGTGCAGACTCCACACAGACAGTGGCCCAAGCTGGGGATCGAACCCAGGTCCCTGGCGTTATGAGGTAGCAATGTGTCACCATGCCAAACTGCAGGAGAACATTTAACACCCCCCACCCTCGCGCCAACCCACAAACCACTTCCACCAATCATTGAGATCTTGCTTGATCTGCAACCTGATTCCATAACCGTATCTTTGCCACAAATCTCTTAATGTCTTCAGACAATAACAATCTATCAATCTCACGGTTAAATTAATAAATGAGCCAGTAAAGAGTTCCAAACTTCTGCCATACTTTATGAGTGGAATTGTGCTTTTTGTCTACCCGAGTTACCCCCAGAACAAAGGAGGTAGTCATCAATTTCAGGAAGTGTGAAGAAGAACATGCTGCTGTCTACATCAATGGGATAAAGCTTCAGTTTTTTAGGTACCCAGATCACCAATAACCTGTTCTGGTCCCCCTCTATGCTGACACTATAGTTAAGAAAGCCTGCCAACACCTCTACTTTCTCAGAAGACTAAGGAAATTTAGTACGTCAGCTATGCCTCTCTCCAACTTTTACAGATGCACCACAGAAAGGATTCTTTCTGGTTGTATCACAGCGTGGTATGGGCTCCTGCTCTGCCCAAGACCGCGAGGAACTGAAAAAGATCATGAATGTAGCCCAATCCATCACACAAACCAGCCTCCCATCAATTGACTCTGTCTACACTTCCCGCTGCCTTGGAAAAGCAGTCAGGATAATTAAGGACCTGACGCACCCTGGATGTTCTCTCTTCCACCTTCTTCCATCAGGAAAAAGATACAAAAGTCTGAGGTCACGCACCAACCAACTCAAGAACAGCTTCTTTCCTGCTGCTGTCAGACTTTTGAATGGACTTTCCTTGCATTAAGTTGGTCTTTCGCTACACCCTAGCTATGATTGTAATACTACATTATGCACTCTTTCCTTTCCTTCTCTATGAATGGTATGCTTTGATTTTATATATAGCATGCAAGAAACAATATTTTTCCCTGTATGCTAATACATATGACATTAATAATTCAAATCAAGTCGAAGTTCCAGACATCACGTTTTAGGATGGTATGTTTTAGAAATGGCGCAGAGGAGATTTACCAAAATTTCCTGGAATGAGAGATTTTAAATACAAGGTTAGGATTGGAGAAGCTTGGATTCTTCTCCTTGGATCAAAGGAGATCGAGGGGAGATATGATAGGATTAGATAGACGAGGAAACATTATTCTCATTAGGCCTTGGTGCAACGACTTGAGGTAGACAGCTTAAAGGTTGTGAGCAAGAGATACAGGTGGGAAATGTGAGGAAAAACTTGTTTTACAGCGAGTGGTAATGACCTGGAAATTGCTGCCCGTGATGATGATGGGAGAAGGAGATGGTTAATAATTTCAAAGGAAATTGGACAGACAATCTAAGGAAATGAACCCTGCAGGGTTACTGGGATAGAGGAAATGGGAACTGATGGGTCAGGAAACATAGTGTTGAACATGCCCCTGCCCACATCAGTGGGGGTTAAATGTCCTCCTGCTGTTCGGCCCTGCGGCACAGCGGTTAGCCCTGCTGCTTCACGGTGCCAGGGGCCGAGATTCAATTCTCGGCTTAGGTCACTGTCTGTGTGAAATTTGCACGTTCTCCCCCGGTGGGTTTCCTTCAGCTGCTCCACTTTCCCCCAACAATACAAAAGACGAGCTGGTTAGATAGATTGACCACGCTAAATTCTCGCTCAGTGTACCCAACCAGGAGTGTTGGTGGCTAGGGGATTTTCACAGCAACTTCATTGCGTTGTTAATGCAACCCTACTTGTGACAGTAAATAAATAAATAAACTTAAAAGTAAATAGAGGAACCACATAAGGTGTTCTCCAGTCCTCCGGCACCTCCCACATGATATGGAGATGCTGGCGTTGGATTAGGGGAAACACAATAGGTCTCACAACACCAGGTTAAATCCAACAGGTTTATTTGGTGGTAAACGCCACTAGCTTTCGGAATGCTGTTCCTTTATCAGGTGAGTAGAGAGTTCTGATCACAAACAGGGCATGTAAAGGCACACACAGTTTACAGAATACTGTAAACTAAGGAGCAATTTAATATGGCCAATCCACCTAATGCACACACGTCTTTGGACTGTGGAAGGAAAGTTTAAAGTTTATTTATTAGTGCCACATTAAGGCTAACATTAACGCTGCAATGAAGTTGCTACGAAATCCCCCTTGTCGTCACACTCCAGCACTTGTTCAGGTCAATGCATCTAACCAGCCCATCTTCTGGACTCCGGGAGAAAACCGGAGCACCCGGGGGAAACCTGCACAGACATGGGGAGAACGTGCAAATTCCACATAACACGATGCCTGAATCGAACCCGGGTCCCTGGCACTGTGAGGCAGCAGAGGAACCGCTGTACCACTGTGCCATCCCATGACTTCTATAATATCATCCATCCCCTACAGTTTGCCAAATCCCCAAACTCTCCAAGAATATAATACAGCTGTTATTGTATTAAGCATGGATAAGCAAACACCAGAAGCCTATCTGCACTCGTCCCATGGGTTCTCCTAGAGATGAATAGACCAATTTTAACTCAGTCCAAGTTTTGACTGAGTTATTATCGGAGTCCATTCAAAAAGTCTGCTTATCTGAAGAGTTTGTCCCTTTACAGCATCCGAGGAAAAGTCAGTCACGGAGGAAATTGTGATTTTCAGCCAGTTTTGGGGCATCTCTTTAACTGGGGATTAGGATCAGTATTCACGGCCCTCTGAAACTGGAATAATTGGAAAAGGAACGATTTCCCTGGTGGGGGGAAGTGCTTAAAGCTTTCACTCTGTTGTTGCAAAAAGTGGATCACACAAGCTCAGTGCTTCATGGAGATATCAGAAATAGGAGTAGATCCCTCAGCCCTGTGCCTCAGAATCTATCTCTGTTATACCTTTCACATTGAGCACCACTTGTATCTCCTTTAAATAGACATCCTTCACCTTAAATTAGTCCCAAACTCTACTGCTCGTATCCTCGATCTTACCAAATCCCATTTACTCACCAGCTACACCCCAGCCCTCCGCTCACCGAAATATGCTGGTTTAAATACACTCAGTGATCCTGCATTCCTCTGCAGCAATGAATTCCACAGATTCACCATCCTCTGGGTGTAGAAATTCCCCCAGATCTCGGTTCTAAAGGATCATCCCTTCACTCTGAGAACGTACCCTCGGATCCTAGTCTCACCCACTAATGGAGACATGTTCCCCATCTCCACTCTATCCAGACCTTTCAGTATTCTGTAAGTTTCAATAAGATTCCTACCACCCCCCTCCATTCTTCTCAGTTCCATCGAATACAAATTCAGAGTCCTCAAACACTCCTTGTGCGTCAAGCCAGGGATTCCAGGGATCATTCTTGTGAACCTCCTCTGGACTCTCTCCAAGGCCAGCACATCCTTGTTAGATACGGGGTCCAAAACTGCTCACGAAACTCAAATGGGATCTGACCAGAGCCTAATAAAGGTTCTGCAGTACTTCCTGGCTTCCTGGGGCGGTATGGTAGCACAGTGGTTAGCGCTGCTGCTTCACAGCTCCCAGGTCCTGGGTTCGATACCTGGCTAGAGTCACAAAGAACAAAACAGCATGGGAAACAGGCCCTTCGGCCCAATGAGCCCGCGCCTCTACCCGCGATCCCTGTCTATGTTTATAGATCTATGGATTAAAAACCAAAATTTGAGACAATTTAGGGAGAATTTGTTTTGCCAATTAGCCTAAGAGCACATCTTAGGGATGTGGGAGGAAATCGGAGCACCCGGAGAAAACCCACGCAAGCACGGGGAGAATGCGCAAACTCCCACAGACACAGGCCCAAATCCATGTATCTGCACAGCACAGAGCTAGTCACTGAGCTTTCGTGTTGCCCATCAAATGGTCCAGGTCAAGCGTACACTAACGACGTGAAGCACTAGGATACTCTCGAAAAAAAATCCAAGAGCAGCCCTCTCACGACCCATCGCGTGTATGCCCCTTGTTAGACAACAAGGTGGACCAAAGCACCCGTAGGATAAAAACAAGTACATCAATATCATCATCTATTTACACACTTCCCAGGGACTCCCAAGGCTCATGATCCCTATTTTAAATTAGTTTTCTATACCCCTCCATTCCCATTCTGTTCATGTGCCCATCTAAGTATTTCTTAAATAACTCCAGAGTACCTGCCTCCACCACTTTACTTGGCAGCGCATTCCATACCCCCACCACCACTGTCTGTGTGGAGTTTGCACATTGTCCTCGTGTCTGTGTGGGTTTCATCTGGGTGCTCCAGAATCCAAAGATGTACGGATTAGGTTGATTGGCCATGCTAAGAAATTGCCCCTTAGTATCCAGGGATGTGTAAGTTAGAGAGATTAGTGGGTATAATATATAGGTATATGGGAGTAGGGCCTGGGTGGGATTGTGTTCAGTGCAGACTCGATGGGCCGAAGGGCCTCTTTCTGCACCGTAGGATTCTATGATTCATTACCTGTACAAGTTATTGTTATTCGATGACTGAAATTTGTTGTAAGGGGAGCTGCTATAGCACTGTTTATATCTAAATCTGGAAACAGTATTTACCTGTTCCTGACTCTTAGCAAGACAGCCCAAAAGAATGTCTCTCAAAGAGAGGGTTTAGATAAAAACAGAAGAATCCTGTAACCCTCCCAGCCACTCTGGCAAAAGGTCATAGACTTGAAAAGTTAATCCAGCTTCACGGACACTATCAGATCTGCTGAATATTTGCTGCATTTTTTTCCTTTCTGTTTAATGCAGATAAAATATTTTGCTTTCTGTTCTGAAGTTTTCACTATCACCAGCAGGTGGTAGTATGCCCATGATCTGAGGTTAGTGCCTGGGTAGTTTTACCCCTGCTCCTTTCCAGGGACAGGTTAGTGTTGGATGCAGCTCCCTTTGGTGATGCCAGCTCACCCCCATCTCTCCCAAATGGAGGTCCTTCCTTTCTGAGCCTGAATTAATGAGCCAGCTTGGCAGGGAATGGGAGGGGGCACTGACTGGTGAGCTTAAGTTTAATTATTAGTCACAAGTGGACTTTACGTTAGCACTGCACTGAAGTTATTGTCGAAATCCTCGAGTTGGCACACTCCGGGGCCTGTTTGGGTACACTGAGGGAGAAGTTGGCATGCACCCTAACTAGAACGTCTTTCAGACTGTGGAGGAAAATTTAAAGTTTATTTATTTGTGTCACAAATAAGGCTTACATTAACACTGCAATGTAGTTACTGTGGAATTCCCCTAGTTGCTACACTCTGTTCAGGTCAATGCACCAAACCAGCACGTCTTCTGGACTGTGAGGGGAAACTGGAGCAACCTGGAGGAAACCCACACAGACAACATGCAAACTCCACACAGGCAGTGACCCGAGCCAGGAATCAAACCCAGATCCCTGGCACTGCAAGGCAGCAGAGCTAACCGCTGTGCCACCCTGCCTCGGAGCCAAGAACTCTGGGTTTCAGTCCCAATTCAGGACTTGATGGTCAAAGACTTCATAACATGGCCAAGCTGGTCGATGACCTACCACTAAATCCCAGCGCTGTGCCTACGGCAGGGAGTGTGAGACATAGTCTGACAACACCAGGTTTAAGTCCAACCAGTTTATTTGATAGTAAACTCACACAAGCTTTGGAGGCTCTGCTCTTCATCAGGGGAATGAGGTGTCATCAGGGAGTGAGAGATGCAGAGAGTCCTGGTCAGCCACGCTTGGTGCAGACATCAGCAAGTGTCCCTGGCGACAGATTTGTGTTCTTAGAAAAGCTAGCTACAGAGACAGGTGTAAGCATCTGCTTTGTCTGCCTCACTCGGGGTGGGAATTCTTCTGAATCTTTGTTGCGGGGGAGGTGAAATTCATTATGGGTGATTACACATGTTCAGCCTCTTTGTCTTTGTCACCTCCAGCACACTCCTGACTGATCTCCCACATAGGAACAGGAGTAGGCCATTCAGCCCCTCTAGCCCACTCCGCCATTCATTAAGATCATTGGCCTAATTCCATGTTCCTACTCTAGGCCCATAACGCTTGATACCCAGCTCAATAAAAATGACATCTCAGACATTTCAACTGCTATTTGAGGAAGAGATTTCCAAACCTTCACCAGTCTCTGTGATCTTTCCTGAATCTTTTAGATAATGGTCCCTGGTTCTGCACCCTTTAACTAGAAAAAACAGTTTATCCTTATCTACCCAGTCCTTCTCTGTAAATATTTTGTAGACTGCTATCCGATCATACCTCAACCTGCTTTCTTTTTTTATTAATTTGTGGGACGTGGGTGTCGCTAGCAAACACCCACAGTGACCTGAGCCGGGAATCGAACCCAGGTCCCTGGCACTGTAAGACAGCAGTGCTAACCACTGTGCCACTGTGCTGCCCCCAGTCATTTGCCAGTCAAGTTACATCTTCATGTTATAATTCTCATCACCAGCAGCACCCCCCGCAAAAAAATCCACAAGCTCTGGAATTCCCTGTCCATCTCTTCACCTCGATTTCCTTTAAACCACTCCATAAAACCCACCAGGCTTACGGTCGTCAAACCTAACCATCTCCTTATCTGACTCAGTGTGAGTTTATCATGCTCCTGTAACATGCCTTCTGATATTAATTGTGTCAAAGGCGCTA
The DNA here is from genome assembly GCA_024679065.1 of Sphyrna mokarran. NCBI lineage: Eukaryota > Metazoa > Chordata > Chondrichthyes > Carcharhiniformes > Carcharhinidae > Sphyrna > Sphyrna mokarran. The sequence goes on along the minus strand of JAGIQG010000025.1, from coordinate 5,820,261 downwards.
TACAAACACAAGTTGCTGTTTTATGCTCCACCTGATTCTCTTTCATTGAATTGTAGAAACACCACCACGCAGAAGGAGGCCATTCAGCCCACCTTGTTCATGCCAGCCCGAGGATGCACAGGAGCCCTTTCTAATCCCATCTTCCTGCAGCCAACCAATCGCCACATAGCTTCCAGCACTTAGGGTCCAGATCCCAGCACTTTTTAGAAGAATTTAGGGTCTCTGCCTCCAGCACCAACTCAGGGAGTGAACTCCAGTTACTCACCACCTTCTAACTTTATTCTCAGGTCCCCTCTACACCTACTACTATTTAATCTTGAATCTATATTCCCTGGTTCTAGAAATCTCCACAAAGGGAAAATTTTTTATCCTGCCCATCTCTATCTCTTCCCCTCATAATTTTATACATCTCCATCAAATCAGCCCCTCAGCCTTCTTTGTTCCAAGGAAAATAACCCTAACCTATCCAATCTCTCCCTCATAGCTACACTTTTCCAGCCCTGGAAACATTTCTGTAAAGCTCCTCTGCACTCTCTCCAGAGCAATTACATCCTTCCTGTAGTACGGTGACCAGAACGCACACAATATTCCAGCGTTTTACACAATTCCAACATCATATCCTAGCTTTTGTATTTTATACATCTGCCAGGAAGGAGAGAATTCCATATGCTTTCTTTATAACCCTGTCTACTTGAACTGCTGCCTTTAGGGACCCGTGTACTTGTGCGCCAAGACCTCTCGCTTTATCCACCCTCCTTAGTATACTCCCATTTATTCTGTATCTCATAACTGGCAGATTTGATTTGATTTATTATTGTCACATGCATTAGCATACAGTGAAAAGTATTGTTTCTTGCACGTCAAGGCATACCATTCATAGAGAAAGAAAGGAGAGAGTGCAGAATGTCCTGTTACGGCCATAGCTCGGGTGTAGAGAAAGATCAACTTAATGCGAGGTAGGTCCATTCAAAAATCAGTAGGGAAGAAACTGTTCTTGTGACAGTTTCAGACTTTTGTATCTTTTGATCTCCCTAAATACTTTCATTCACACTTCTCTGTGCTAAAATCTATCTGCCACTTTGCTGCTCACTCCACATCATTTTGGAGATTGTAACTATCTTCTCCACAATTCACTAACTGACCAATCTTTGTGTCAGCTGCAAATATTTGCCTCTGCACCTTTCACCCAATAAGAACTTCTCCGCTTTTAAATTCAAACCACCCCATGACTCTCTCCTCTGACACACAGACTCTGTAATTATATTAATGATATTCCACAGTGTCGGCTGTGGCTCGCACTTGTGCCGATGAGTCAGAAGGTTGTGAGTTCGTGTCCAAATTCCAGAGGTTTGAGCAGAAAATCTTAGCTGACACGCAGGACACGGCACTGAGGGAGTAGCGCCTCACTCCTAACACAGTGGCTACACCACGAGACTACTTCATTGGCTGGAAGGAAACTGTGAAAGGTGCTATAGAAATGCAAACGTTTGCAAATGCAATTGTCTTCTTTTGGATGAGGTGTTAAAACTGTGGGCTCAGCTGCTCTCTCTAATGCAGATGTAAAATAGCCCAGGGCACTCTCTGAGGAAGAGCCACCCCAATGTCCCAGCAAGTGTTTATTCCCCAACCAACATCGTTACAAAAAAGAACAGAGACTTGGTCATTATCTCAGGGAGGTTGTTTTGGTTGTCATCTGGGTGGCACAGTACCTCACAGTGCCAGGGACCTGGGTTTGATTCCCAGCTTGGGTCACTGTCTGTGTGGAGTCTGCACGTTCTCCCCATGTCTGCGTGGGTTTCCTCCAGGTGCTCCAGTTTTCTCCCACAGTTTCAAAGACGTTCTGCTTAGATGCATTGAACGTGCTAAATTCTTCCTCTGTGTACCTGAACAGGCGCCGGAGTGTGGCAACTAGAGGATTTTCACAGTAACTTCATTGCAATGTTAATGTAAGCCTACTTGTGACACTAATAAATAAATAAACTTTGTTATATGTTAATTGTATTCTTAAATCAATTTTAATAAAAGATCCTTAGTGAGTCATTTAAAACAGCTCATGCTTATCCTGGCCAAATTTAAAATGCAAAACTTCTGATATAGGCCAACTTCATAAAATACATTGGAGTTTCAGAGCTGGATTACAACACTATCCCTAATTACCCTTTAGAAGGTTTTTTTCCAACAATGCTCACATCCCACGAAAGAATAATAAGGAAAGTTTACACTTCAGAGATACTTCATTGGTTGGAAATATATATATTTTTATTTCTTTATGGGACATAAGTGTCTCTGGCTGGGTCAGCATTTACTGCTCATTCCTAATCGCCCTTGAACTGAATGTCTCCTTTGGCCATTTCAGAGATAACTATATTTCTGTGACTCTAGAGTCACATGTAGGCCAGACAGAGTAAAAAAGGCAGATTTAATTCCCTACAGGACATTAGTGAACCAGATGGTTTTTTTCTGACAATCAACAGTGATTTCATGGCCATCAGTAGATTCTTAATTCCAGGTTTCGTTTTGAATTCAAATTCCACCATCTGCCACCCAGGATTCGAACCCGGGTCCCCAGAACATTAGCTGAGTTTCAAGATTAATAGTCTCACGATAATACCATCACATGGGCCATTTGTGTTGCTCGCTAGCTATGTCACCGAACCCACAGGGTTAGTTTCTGAAAGATCCCACTGGCAGGAAGGACAGGACAATCCTGTCCTAAGGCTGGAATTTTCCAGTTCTGCCATGGGGGGCCATCGAAACTTCCATCCACTTCAGCGGGACTGGAAGATCCCATTGGTGAGGAGGGTCCAGCAAGAGTTAGGTCATGCAAAAATTCTCTCTTGTCCTCTCCCATTGGGCCAGCTCTCACTTGTTCTTAAGTTTTGCTACATCATTGATGTATCCCTCCCAGCTCCCACCAATCACTGTCCCAACTGTTCCATCCCCTCTTATATTATAACATTTATAACATTATTCCCTCTCTTTAGTTCTGAAGAAGGGTGATGTGGACTCAAAACTTTACCTATGTTCGTTCTGTCTTAAGACCATCAGACATAGGAGCAGAATTAGACCACTCAGCCCATCCAGTCTGCTCTGCCATTCAATCAAGGCTAATAGTTTTCTCATCCCTATTCTCCTGCCTTTTCCCTGTAACCTCTGATCCTCTTATTAATCAGGAACCTATCTATCTCTGTCTTATAGATACTCAGTGACCTGGCCTCCTCCTGCAGCAAAGAGTTCCACAGATTCACCTCTCTCTCTGGCTGAAGAAATTCCTACCTCATCTCTGTTTGAAAGGATTGTCCCTTTAGACTGTCTTTGGTTCTAGTTTTTCCTCCTAGTGGAAACATCCTCTCCACGTCCACTCTATCCAGGCCTCGCAACACCCTGTAAGTTTCAATAAGATCCCCCCCACTGCCAGACCTGCTGAATCTTTCCAGCATTCCCTGTTTGTTTCACATTCGGAAACCTTTAGACAAAAACCTCACGTGATAGGGAGTAGGATTTAAGGAATGTCTTAAAGGAGAAAAGAGAGACAGACAGCTTCTCTGGAATTCTACCGTCGCAGAATTGGAGTCGACAGAGGTCGGACAACGGAAGTGTCCGTCGATTTCGGGCAAGAATTTCCAGTCTCGCCTGGGTGAGGTCATAAAATCTCGCCATTAGCCGAAAATCTATGAGCTCACCTACCCCGGAATCGGAGCAGGCGAGAACCAGACAACAGGAATGTCCAGCATTCCCAGAATGTAAATGTCCGTTGGCTTTGGGCTCGATTTTGCCCAAGCGAGGCCGTAAAATCCCATCTTTCCCTCTGTCCTTCCCTCTCTCTTCAGAAAAGGCACAGTTCCAAATCATTTTAACAATAACACTGCTTCAGCTTAAAACAAAACCATTTGTTGCCAAAACAGCTTTGTTCCTTTCAAAAAAAACATTTAAATTTAACTTGCAAATTAACCAACAATTTTTCAAGCCTGTAAAATATTGTGAGATGATTTTATTTCCTCTAGAGGATCCTGGTGGAATGTCGATCAACTCATTTCCCTTGCTCACTGAATCTATTTTAAACAAATGAGGTCATGATTGCTGCAGTTATTGAACGAATACACATTTCAGTAAATTAATCCCACTGGAACCCCATGTAGTAAATCAGGAGTGAGAGAGCCAGCCTTAGTTCGACCTGACATTGCCTATTACACTGTGACAATGGGCTACGGTACTCTCGGCATTCCACCCAATTCCTCTGGGAACAAACCCCAGCGGCTCAGCTGAGAAATTAACATTTATTCTCAGATTAATGGTTTTCTCTTATGACTCTCCACGTCATGCATATCCCGCAGTCAGCATTTGCTCTGGCTCACTGTTAAAAAAGACGTGCCTCTCTGCCACTTGGAACAATTAATTCTGAGTGGAAGCCAGAAGGGAAAGTAGAGACAAGTGTTATTTTTGATTCCCACGTCACCCATTTGGGGACGGCACGGTGGCACGGTGGTCAGCACTGCTGTCTCACAGTGCCAGGGATCTGGGCTCGATTCCCGGCTTGGGTCACTGTCTGTCTGCATGTTCTCCCCATGTCTACGTGGGTTTCCTCCAGAAGCTACAGTTCCCTCCCACAGTCCAAAAGATGTGCTGGTTAGGTTCATTGGCCATACTAAATTCTCCCTCTGTGTACCCGAACAGACGTTGGAGTGTGACGACTAGGAGATTTTCGCAGTAACTTCATTGCAGTGTTAACATAAGCCTGCTTGTGACATTAATAAATAAACTGAATTCCTACCTGAAAGGCAGTGAACAAAGAAGACTGAAAGACGATTTGACGAAGGTGGACAAGATCCTGACAGGTTTAGATCAAAGAGGTTTACAGGGTGGAAACAGACCCTTCAGCCCAACTTGTCCATGCTGCCCTTTTTTAAACCCCTAAGCTGGTCCCAATTGCCCACATTTGGCCCATATCCCTCTTCACCATCTTACCATGTAACTCTCTAAACGTTTTTTAAAAGACAAAATTGTACCCACCTCTACTACTGTCTCTGGCAGCTCTTTCCAGACACTCATCATCCTCTGTGTGAAAAAATTGCCCCTCTGGGCCCTTTTGTATCTCTCCCCTCTCACCTTAAACCTGTGTCCTCTAGTTTTAGACTCCCCTACCTTTGGGAAAAGATATTGACTATCTAGACCATGTCAATAAAGAAAAGTTGCTCCCAATGATGGTGCAAGGACTGGAGGGCACAAATTTAAGTTTATGTATCTTAGAGATGGATGGGGTGGGTAGATGGGGAAATGGGGGAGTTCTGAGGGGACCAAAGTGGGGAAGAACATGTCTTACACAGCAAGCAGTGATGACCTGGAACTCAGTGCCCACCAGGGTGGTGGAAAGAGAGACAATCAAGGATTTTGAGGGATATTGAATGAAAATTTGTGGCAAATTAACTTTCAGGAGAACATAGAGCAGGGAATGGGACTGAATTGATCGTTCTTTAGAGAGGTAGCATGGAGTTGATGGGCTGAACGGCCTTTTTCATTCATTTGTGGGACACGGGTATTGCTGGCTAGGACAGCATTTCTTGCCCATCCTTAATTGCCCTTCAGAAGGTCGTGGTGAGCTGCCTTCTTAGGGCAGCACGGTGGCACAGTGATTAGCGTTGCTGCCTTACAGAGTCCCAGGTTCAATTCGGGCCTCAGACCACTGTCTGTATAGAGTTTGCACATTCTCCCCGTGTCTGCGTGGGTTTCCTCCAGGTGCTGCTGTTTCTTCCCACACTCCAAAGATATGTGAACTAGGTTGATTGGCCATGCTAAATTGCCCTTTAGCGTCAGGGGGATTAGCAGGGTAAATGCTTGGGGTTGCAGGAATAGGGCTTGTGGTCGGTATGGGCTCGATTGGCTGAATAGCCTCTTTCTGTACTATTGGGATTCTATGATTCTTGAACCGCTGCAGTCCACATACTGCGGATTGGCTCACAATGCTGTTCGGGAGGGAATTCCAGGATTCCTCCTCTATGACTCTATTGGGATGCTCATTCCAGATGCAACACAAGAACACACAGGAATCAGGAGCAAAACTAGGCCATCCAGCCCCTCAGGCCTGCTCTGCCATTCAATAAGATCATGGCTCAACTGATTGTGGCCTTATCACCGCTGTGCTGTCTGCCACCCATGCCCCGACCTCTTGTTGAGCAAGTATCTCACTCTGCTGAGAATCTATTCCATGAGCCTTTATCTTTACCATCTCCAGGTACACCATTCTTTACCTTCTTCAAGCTGAGCAGTTATGAGTGCTGTCAGAGTAGAGTCTGGTCATTATTTTGCTCCAGGTCCATACGTCTACACTGTCCATGCAGCATTACCGAATGGGAATCAGCAGCTGGGGAACAGAGTGTTTCAAACCCCCTCCCTTGCCTTAGGCTCCTGTGGAAGTTGAGCATCAGTCAATCAGTACACACCCAGGGATTGAACTCAAACCTTATATGCGCAACTCTAAGTCATCAGCTACATTTTCTCACTGGGAAGTTCCTTCATCTGCCTCAAACTTGGCAGTAAAATTTCATTTAACACCCAGAGAGCAGGTTTCTGTGGAGAATTCAGAGGCCCACCCTAGGTGATGTTTTTAACAAACGCGGTACCAGAATTGAGAGGTTTGACTCTGTCTCCACTTCCCTCTGCCTCAGCATAATCACGCACCCCAGACATTCTCTCTTCCACCTTCTTCCATCGGGAAAAAGGTACAAAAGACTGACATCACTTACCAACCAACTCAAGAACAGCTTCTTCCCTGCTGCCATCTGGCTTTTGAATGGATCTATCTTACACTAAGTTCATCTTTCTCTACACCCGAACTACTCTGTTCATGTACACTGGGGGAGAATTTAGCATGGCCAATGCATCTAGCCAGACTGTGGGAGGAAACCCAAGCAGACTTCGCACAGACAGTGACCCAAGCCGGGAATTGAACCCGGATCCCTGGCATCATGAGGCAGCAGTGCTTTGCCCTGGGATATTTTACGTGTAGCTGGGAGGGGCCCTGATATTACATTTCATCCCTAAAGCACCACCTGACAGAGTGCAGCGCTCCCTCAGATCTGGAAAGCAGTCGTGCCACACCAATCTCTGGCCTCAGGATTTGACGCCACAATCTTCAAAGTTGGGAGTGAGAGTGATTCACGCTGAAACAGGCTGAATCCGGGCAGGAAAGCAAGTTGGAGCTGTTCCAATGCCGGGTGAAAACAGGATATTTGTGGGTCGGATTTTGCTGGACTGTGTGATGTTGGTGCCAGGATTCAAGGAGGCAGCTGAACTCTGATCCTGGCTCCGGTCACCATCCAGCGATACCTGCCCCAGGTGCAGGGAGAGCTGAAGTGATTTTTGTCATCCATTTTGACTGTCCAGATTCTGCAGGGGCCGAGTTCTGACTATGTACCAATGTTGCCTTGCCCAAATTTCCAAAACACAGCGACATCTCCTAGAGCAGAATCCCGACAGTGCAAAAGGAGGCCACATCAAGTTTGCACCAACCCTCCAGAAGAGCATCTTACCCAGGCCCTATCCCCGTAACATCACATATTCACTCCATTAATCCTGAGACAGTAAGGGACAGTTTAGCACGGCCAATCCATCTAACCTGCACACCGGGGTGGTGGCAATGGTGACACAGAGGTTAGAACTGGTGCCTCACAGCACCAGGGACCCGGGTTCGATTCCCAGTCCAGGTCACTGTCTGTGCAGAATCTGCACATTCCCCCCGGCCAGGATTTTACGACCTCACTCAAGCGAGGCTCGTAAAATCCCACCTGAAGCTGAAGGAGGATTCGTTTTTGCAGTAAAATTCTGGCCCCCATGTCTGAGCCGTGTCTCTAGGTGCTCCAATTTCCCCCCACAAATGTTTGCACATTAGGTAGATTGTTCATGCTAAATTGCTCCTTAGTGCCGGGGGATTAGCAGGGCATATTGTTGGGTTACGGGAATATGGCCTGGATGTGATTAATGTTGATGCTGACTCCATAGGTTGTTTGGCCTCCTTCTGCACAGTAGGAATTCTATGATTCGATAACTTCACCTTATTTTTCCTATTGGAATGAGTCACTTTAATTTACACCTACCCATTGTGCCACCTGTTAATGTCCTGCTGAAGTAAGGATAAGCAACTACACATCTTCCACAATTATCCACAACAACAGTGGCCTCTGCTCCTTACTATACTCCTTATACACCTATGACTGTGTGGCCAAATTCCGTTCAAACTCCATTCTTAAGTTTGCTGATGACGCCATTGTAGTGGATTGGATCTCAAACAGTGATGGAGCAGAGCGCAGGAAAGAGATAGAGAACCTGGTGAACTGGTGCAACGACAATAATTTATCCCTCAATGTCAGTAAAACGAAGGAGATTGTCAATGACCTCACGAAGTGTATTGGAGAACATGCCTCTGTTTGCATCAATAGGGATGGAGTGGAAACAGTTAAGAGCTTCAAGTTTCTAGGTGTCGAGATCATCAACAGCCTGTTCTGATTCCCTCATGCAGATGCTATAGTTAAGAAAGCCCACTAATGCCTCTAGTTTCTCAGGAAGCTAAGGAACTTTGGCATGTCCACTCCGACTCTCACTAAATTTTACAGATGCATCATAGAAAACATTTTTTCTGGTTGTATCATGGCTCCCGCTCAGACCAAGATTGTATGAACCTACAAAGGGTTGTCACCAATGTTCAATCCATTACACAAACCAGCCTCTGTCTACACTTCTGCTGCCTCGGAAAAACAGCCAGCATAATCAAGGACCCCACGCACCCTGGACATTCTCTTTTCCACCTTTTCCTGTCAGGAGAAAGATACAAAAGTTGCACGTAGCAACCGACTCAAGAACAGCATCTTCCCTGCTGCCATCAGACTTTTGAATGAACCTACATTATATTAAGCTGATTTTTCTGTACACCCTACGTACGACTGCACTCTCTCCTTTCATTCTCTATGAACAATATGTTTTGTCTGTATAGCGCACAAGAAATAATGCTTTTTCCCACTATATGTAGTGGGATGCATGTATCCCATTACATGTGACAATAATAAATCAAATCAAATCAATGCCATTGGACAGTCAAATTGATTCCAGGGATGAAAAGTTGACATAGGAGGAGAGATTAAACAGTTTGGGCTTATATTCACTGGAGTTTAGAAGGATGACAGTGGATCTAGTCAAGGTATATAAAACTTTAAAAGGGATTGATAAAGTAAATGTAGACCAAATGTTACCTCTTATGGGGCAATCTTGAACAAGAGGTCACAAGTATAGGTTGAAATGCAATAGATTTAAAACTGAGATGAGGAGAAACCATTTCTCACAGTGTGGTGAATTTGTGGAACTTGCTGCCCATAGCATCGTGGAGTCTGAATCATTAAATGGTTTCAAGAGGAGATAGATATACTTCTAATAAAGAGAGGGTTAAGGGGATATAGGGGAAAGGTGGGAAGGTAGATTTGAGACCAAGGAGAAATCTGCCATGATCTGATTGAATGGTGGAGCAGGCTCAAGGGGCTGAATTTGCCTACTTCTGTGCCTAATTCTAATGTTTGCATGTTTGTATGTTCCCGTGTTTGCATATTCCCATGTTCCTATATCCCCATGCTCCTAAGGTCCCATGTTCCCATATTCCCATGTTTGTATCTTCTCATGTTCCTATGTTCCCTTATTTCTATATTCCCATGTTCCAATGCTACCCTGTTCCTATGCTTCCATGTTCCTATATTCCCATGTTTGTATGTTGCCATGTTCTCAAGCTTCTGTGTTCCTATATTCCCATATCCCTATATCTCCATGTTCCTATGTTCCCATGTTTGTATGTTACCACATTCTTATGTTCATGTGTCCATGTTCCTGTGTTCCACTGTTCTTACATTCCCATGCTCCTATGTTTCCATGCTCCCCTGTTAATATTATTTTCAAATGTTTGTCATGTTCTCATGTTCCCATGTTCCTATGTTCATTTGTCCCCATGTTCCTATGTTACCATGTTCCCATACTTCTGTGTTCTTATGTTTCCATATCCCTATGTCCCCATGTTCCTATGTTTTCATGTCCCTACGTTCCCATGTTCCTATGTTCTCATGTCACTACGTTCCCCTTTTCCTACGTCCCTATGTTCCTACGCTCCCATATTCCTATGTTCTTATGTCTCTATATTCCTATGTTCCTATGTCCCTATGTTTTCATGTCCCTATGTTCCCATGTTCCTGTTTTCAAGTTCCTATGTTCCCACGTTCCCAAGTTCCTATGTTCCCATGTCCCTATGTTCCCATGTCCCTATGTTCCCATGTTCCTGTTTTCAAGTTCCTATGTTCCCACGTTCCCAAGTTCCTATGTTCCCATGTCCCTATGTTCCCATGTTTCTATCCTGTGCTCCCCACAGGTAAACACAGAACTGAGAGAGGAGCCTGGAAATCAACCAATCAGCTGCCAGACTGAGCTAACCAATCGGATCCCAGTGTCAACTAGCCAATCAGCGTGTCGGCGCCGCGTCCAACCAATCTGCTTCGCAATGTAAGGACACGGCGCGAGGTCGGCCAATCAGCGACGGCCTTTTAACCTTTGCGGGGCAGGCGGACCAATCGGAAGGGCCATTTCACACTGAGCACCAGCCCCCCCTCTGAGACAGCGACCAATCATTGTTGATCGCTTGGCGGGGATAGCCAATCCGGTGGGAGGGGGGGACGGCGCGGCCAATGGGCGTCGCGGGTTTGGCTGGAGTGGCTGCGGGAGCGGTGGTGGAGAAGCGGGGGGGGGAGAGCGGAGAACGGGGATCGAGGAGTGAGGGAGCTGCTCTGTGAGGAGGGCGACACGGGTAGCCTGTCCACATTCACCCCGGGACCCGGGTGAAGGATTTCCCCAATCCTCCCCTCACCCCTCCTGAAGGAAGCCCTCTCCCCCCCCCCCCCCGGCTCGGAGCACCGCAGCTCGGCGCCCATGCCCGGCTCCCAGCGGCACGGATGCGGCCCGAGCGCCGAGCCCTGTGTCCCCGGGCCTGAGTCCCGTCCCCAGTCGGCGGCCCCGGGCTGGACGCCGGCCTCGAGCCGCCGCGGGTGTGCGCCGTCCGGCTGCTGATCCTCCTCCCCGCCGCTGTCCCTGTGCCGCCGCCGCCGCCGCCGTTCACCCCCGGATCGAGCGGGAGGAGACTCTCCCGCCTCATTCCCCCCCACCTCGGAGCCCATGGCTTTCATCATGAAGAAGAAGAAGTTCAAGTTCCAGACTTTCTTCAGCCTGGAGGAGCTGGCCGCTGTCCCCTTCGTCAACGGGGTGCTCTTCTGTAAAATCCGCCTCCTGGATGGGGGGGATTTCACCCAACTCTCCACCAGGTAAACAACCACACTCTTATCCATTAGTCACTGTAATTTGACTTAATATTGTCACATGCCTATGTGTGTTATACAGACAAAGCCTTACTATTCATAGAGTACAGAGGGGGAAGGATTTATTATTGTCACCCGTGTTAACATACGGCGAAAAGTATTGTTTCTTGTTACAGACAAAGCATGCCGTTCACAGAGGAGGAAAGAAGAGGGTGCAGACTATAGTGTTACAGTCATAGCTAGGGTGTAGAGAAAGATCAACATAATGCGAGATAGGTCCATTCAAAAGTCTGACAGCAGCAAGAAAGAAGCTGCTGTTAAGTCAGTTGGTACGTGATCTCAGATCTTTGTATCTTCCTGATAGAAGAAGGTGGAAGAGAGAATGTCCAGGTGCATGGGGTCCTTTGGTTTGACTTGATATATTATTGTCACATATATTAGTATACAATGAAAAATATTGTTCTTGTGTGCTATGTAGCCAAAAAACATACCGTTCATAGAGGAGAGGATGCAGAATATGGTGTTACAGTCATAGCTAGGGTGTAGAGAAAGATCAACTTAATGCAAGGTAGATCCATTCAAAAGATTGACCAGCAGGGAAGAAGCTATTCTTGAGTCAGTTGGTAAGTGACCTTAGACTTCTGAATCTTTTTTGATGGAAGAATGAAGAATGAATATTCAGTGGTGCATGGGGTCCTTTGGTTTGATGTGATTTATTATTGTCACATGCATTAGTATACAGTGAAAATTATTGTTCTTTGCACACTATGCAGGCAAAACATACCATTCATAGAGAAGAAAAGGAGAGGGTGCAGGATGTAGTGTTACAGTGAGAGCTAGAGTGTAGAAACAGATCAATTTAGTGCAAGATAGGTCCATTCAAAAGTCTGATGGTAGCAAGGAAGATAGTTGTTCTTGAATCAGTTGGTACATGACTTTAGACATTTGTATTCCATTTCCCAGTGGAAGAAAGTATGTCTGGCAAGTGTGGAATTTTGTTGTCTGGGTTGGAGCATTTGAGCTCTTTTCTCTCCTCACAGATGCTACCAGACCTGCTGAGGTTTTCCAACATTTTCTCTTTTGGTTTCAGATTCCAGCATACAGAGTAATTTGCTTTTATCACAAAACACAGATCATCCAGTCATTCTCATATTGCTGTTTGTGGGATCTTGCTATGCACAACTGGTTTGCCACATTCTCTACATGATAACAATGGCTACATTTCAAAAACATTCCTTTGCCTCTATAAAATATGTAGTGCTTTTTACGAGCGCAAAGCAGTCTTGATTTTTTTTTAACCTGACAGAACTTTATTCCACAATGGTGTCCTTGCAAACTCACTTGATCCAAGTTATGCAAAGAATAAGAAATCCCTCAGGAAATATTTCTGCAGGGCTGTGTAATCGCATAGCTTCAGTGCTACAACTAGTTTGATTAATTTAAGGGTAATTGTTTTGCTTCTAATGGGTTTGGTTTCAAGCTGAACTCGCTCTGAGCAGCTCCACTCCTCTTTTCATGTTGAGCATTTTGCTATTAATGCTTGTGCTCTCTTTCTCCATTTTTAAAGCTTGTTTAAAAGCTGCACAAATTGGACCACAAAACCATCCCTGGGTAGTCTGGGAGACTGCAATTTAGCCTGACCAAAATCCCAATAAATTGTTTTCGAATTGTCCATACAATTACACATGCAATGTAATATCTGGGAAGACTTTACATTCCATATTTTTGTGTGACACCAGCCTACAATCACAGCTAAAATGGAGAGCATTTCAGTGCTTTTTATACGTGTGGTTTTATCTGCGCTCTGACTGCAGAGGCTCATCATTATCAGTGACTTGCTGATACACTGATCGTACAACAACACTCTTCCGATTCTGCCACTGCTTTGCTTCAAGGTGTCTCAAAAGCCCTTTAAAACCAGTAGAGTACTTTTGGGGCATAACTTTGGTTGTAGTGTAGAAAATATGGTGGCTAATTTATGCACAGTAATATCCAACATTGTGGTAACCTGATTGTGACTAATTGTTCATGTGACAATTTCAGGTATTATCTGAACATTTAAACAAGATTATCTGGAGCACTTCCATATACCTCTTATCTACATATTCTGAAGGGGAATTTGTCTAATTATTAGTTCGTTCACATTCGCAGGATTATTCTTTTGTACTTCAGTTTCCTTGGCATGTGGTTGGAATGTTGCCTTTCAGTTGAGAAAGTTGAAGGGATAACTTGACTTGAAATGCAGAGAACGATGGTAGATGCAGAGAAGATATTTCTTCTTCTGGGAGAGACAAATCCGATTTGGGAAAGCCTCCTTTGTTCAGAGGGTGGTTGGAATGTGAACTCGCTGCCACAAGGTGTGGTTGAGGCAAATGGTTTAGATGTGTTTAAGGGTAAGCTTGAGGGACGCAGGAGAGAGAATGACATAACTTCCTATTCTATCAGATTAGATGAAGAAGATGGAATGAGGCTTATGCAGATCATGAACACCAGCAAGAACCAGTGGAGCCATATGGTGGCACAGTTGTTAGCACTGCTACCTCACAACAGCAAGAACCCAGTTCAATTCCAGGCTTGAGTCTGTGCGGAGTCTACACGTTATCGTCGTGTCTGCATGGGTTTCCCCTGGGTGCTCCAGTTTTGCCTGGTGGTGCAAAAGATGTGTTGGTTAGGTGCGTTAGCCATGCTAAATTTTCCCTTTGCACCTGACCAGGCGCCAGAGTGTGGTGATTAGAGAATTTTCGCAACTTTATTGCAGTATTAATGTAAGCCTACTTGTGATTAATAAATAAATAAATGTGGCCTATTTGTGTGTTCTATTCTCTGAATTATACTCTGGAAATCTGGAAGATTTTTACAGATTGCTGTTGCACACATGGTATTATGTCATCTGTGTCAACTGGTAAGCGATATAGAGCTTTATGGGACTGCCTCCAAAACGTGAGTTGTTGTTTATTTTTGATTTGGCTAGCTCTGAACCTTCTCCCATCCACTTTTTTGTTTCTTAAGGATGGTGGTTTATTTTAACAAAGGGCAATGCAATTTGTTAGATTTAAGAAACTGTTCGATTATTCTTTGTCAGTCTACATATTTAATTATTTGGCTATGAACACATCACAGCATAGCTCAGTCCTGATCCTCAGTTAACCATGATCCTGGCTGATTTATTTCCCTGCCCAGTTTTTGGGCATGATCAAACCAATCACAGCACACACTGTTACCCTTTCAGCTGGCATAGCATGAATGTGAGATTGAAGGCTGGGTTCTTCTGTTCTGGATGGCTCTGGGTGGTAATAACATTCACCCTCTATCCGGGATCTCCGAGAATGAAGCTGGACTAATGCTTTCTTATCTGTCACTGCAAACGTTTTAGTGCCTTTTATACAGATTTGAGAGTTGCATTCAATGACACTCTTGCATTTGCCTTTGAAAACATTGTTATGCAGATTTGAAGGAAGATTTTGAATCCACGCTTATCTCCCATGTGACTTTGTCCTTGAACCTGTGAATATTTCAAGTCTGATCTGATGAATTAGATTTTTGTCCTTAAATTCTTTGGCAATGTGGTACATTGCTTTGATTTTTTTTAGAATTCAGAAATGGTCTGATTTGAGTTATAGTTCATTTTTGTCTTTTTGTAGTTAGCAGCAGAAGTCAGGTTACGTGACAGTATTATGTTCTATTATAGTTATAAGGACATCAGAGTTACTTGATATTACTCTTACAGTTGTCTGATACAGCTTTTTTATGCTATGATCCAGAAAATAGAAGGTTTTGAATAACTTTTAGAAATGTTTTTGAAAGGAACTCTCCTAGTCCTTGTTTCTACCCAGATTAATGTCCAGGAATGTAGACAAGAATGTTTAGCAGGCCAGAAATTTTCTGGTTAAATCTGGCAAATGCAATTGCACCCTGGGTTTCTTAGTTGGTAACGGAATAAAACAGGTTATAGCAAATGATGTGGTCCTTTTTCCATGGGCCCTCAAATGGAAAAAGTTACATGTCAGCAACTTTGGTTTTGTTGGTTTTCATTGAATGACTTAGAGCAGTAATGAAGAAATGTGGTGCAGATATTATTTCTGATGTGAAGCAAAGCAGTGGCGGAATCGGAAGAATGTTGTTGTATCAGCAAGTCACTGATAATGGTGAGTCTCTGCAGTCAGAGCGCAGATAAAACCAAATGTATAAAAAGCATTGAAATACTCTCCATTTTAGCTGTGATTGTAGACTGATTTTGCACAAAAATATGGAATGTAAAACCTTTCCAGACATTGCACTGCATGTGTAATTGTATGGACGGTTCTGAAACAATTTATTGGGATTTTACTTATTTATTTTGGTCAGACTAAATTGCAGTCTCCCAGACTACCCCGGGATGGTTTTGAGGTTGAATTTGTGCAGCTTCTAAACAAGCTTTAAAAATGGAGAAAGAGAGCACAAGCATTAACAAATAGCAAAATGTTCAATGTGAAAAGAGGAATGGAGCTGCTCAGTGAGTTCAGCTTGGAACCAAACCCATTAGAAGCAAAACAATTACCCTTGAATTAATCCAACTAGTTGTAGCGCTGAAGCTATGGGATTACACAACCTTGCAGAAATGTTTCCTGAGGAATTTCTTATTCTTTGCATAACTTGGATCAAGTAAGTTTGCAAGGACACCATTGTGGGATGAAGCTCTGTCAGGTTAAAAAAAAAAATCAAGACTGCTTTACGCTTGTAAAAGACACTATGTATTTTATATATGCCTCTATAGATAGAGGCAAAGGAATGTTTTTGAAATGTAGCCATTGTTATCATGTAGAGAATGTGGCAAACCAGTTGTGCATAGCAAGATCCCACAAACAGCAATATGAGAATGACTGGATGACCTGTGTTTTGTGATAAAAGCAAATTACTCTGTATGCTGGAATCTGAAACCAAAAGAGAAAATGTTGGAAAACCTCAGCAGGTCTGGTAGCATCTGTGAGGAGAGAAAAGAGCTGATGTTTTGAGTTCAGGTGGCCCTTTGACAAAGCTAAATTCTGTCTATGGACTGCCCTTAGCACTTCATAGCCTTTCCACTTGTTTTTGGGGAATGACTCATCTTTCATTTCCTCACCCTGCAGTATAAATATCTCCCACTTTCTATGCCTTTAAGCTTTGACAAAGGGTCGTCCGAACTCAAAACGTCAGCTCTTTCCTCTCCTTACAAATGCTGCTTGACCTGCTGAGATTTTCCTGTGTTTTGAGATATTTGAGGAAAATGTATGGGTTGATATGTTTTGAAGAGTGCCTATGCAGTGTTTTTAAACAGTGCAGTGGGGTCTTTGCCCACTTGAGACCAAGGGCTGTGGTGGAATGTCTTAACAAATCACCTCTGAGGGGACAGGCCTTCCGCAGTACAGCACTGAGCATTGGAGTGGTTCAGTGATTCAATTTCTCCTACTAAATTCAGTATCAAACCTTGGCAGCAGCACAGCTTTCACCTAAAAATGAAGAAATTTGGAATGCAAACTCTTGCATTTGTAAGATTCAGACAGAAATTCAGATTTTGATTCCCTTCGTTCATGGAGTGGAGAGCCAGGTTCATTGTGAGATCGTTGTCTCTCTGACTCTCTGCATTTACTTCAAATGAACAATCCTTTAAAATGAGACTGCTGGATTTATTTTCACCCATGCTATCATTTTTATTTCTCTCTTGCCCGTACTTGTAAATTTATTTAATGATCTCCCAAACGGTCCCTTGTTCGCCCAGCTGGACAGGTGTTTCCTCTGCTAATGTTTGCTTTTGAATCAGCGGGAGGTTGGTTAGCTTTCTGAGATTTGAATTTTTTTTTCTTTTCACCCTCTTTAAGGAAAAAGTACCTAGGCTGCTCAAATAGCTTTGGACTTGCTGTTGGTGGTGGCAGTGCGATTAGACGTGTAAACGTGTAATCCATCACTTATCACAGCATCCTGGTACAATGCATTCCCCCTTTGACACTTTTTTTTCCAAAAACCATCAAGTGGGGCAGCACGGCAGTTAGCACTGCTACCTCTCAGTGCCAGAGACCTGGGTTCGATTCTCGGTTTTGGTCACTATCTGATTACAGTCTTGGGGGACTGTTTGTGTAGAGTTTGCATATTCTTCCCGTGTCTGCATGGGTTTGGTCCCACAGATGAAGGATATGCAAGTTCGATGATTTGGCCACGGTAAATTGCCCCTCAGTGTCTCATAATGTGTAGGTTAGGGAGATTTGTGGAGTAAAAACATAGGAATAGGACCTGGGTAAAATGCTCCACACAGTATAAGAATGCATGCAGTCCCGATGGGCCAAATGGTCTCCTTCAGGAATGTAGAGATTCTGATTCTAAGTGAATTTAATTTTGTGAGCCATTTGTTGATTTTGATTGCAATTCATTTCAAGTTCGTAAAAGGTTGAGTAATAAAAGAATATGTATTCGTATAAATGACATGGTGTAATAGTTACTGTCTGTAAAGCTGCCCATTACTTCAGGAGGCAGAGATGCTTTAATGAAATTTGTGCAAGCTGAGTGAGTAGGCAGGTGCATGGCTGATGCAGTATAATGTCAATAAACGTGTGATTGTGCACTTTGGTAGCAGAAACAGGAAGGCAGATTATTAGCTGAATGCACATTTCCACCCCTCACAATTTATAGCCATTGAGACCTGGCTGTTCTCCTGTTGGCGGGGGTGGGCTGACTGGTGGTGATTTAACCTGAGGATCACCATGCTTCAGGCAAGTGCAAGGTTGAGAAGGTGGGGGAAGAGAAGTGGTTTCATGGATAACCTCAGCCAGTACAGGAATTGAATCTGCAGTGTTGGCATCACTCTACATCACAAACCAGCCAACTGATCTAAACCTGCTCCTCAATAATTAATCCATGTATTATAAATGCTATTACAGAAACAGGTCTTTAATTTTGTGCCAATCTGTGTTTCTCTGTGTGTGCTTTCCTCTTATTCTGTCTGATACTCATGGCAGCTGAATGCCACACTTTTAAAATTTTCAGAATGGGTGGTAAAGCCCCAGGAGTGATGGACCCTGAATTGAGAACCCCTGTTCGAGTCTGTGTGAAATTTATTGGTATGAGTAGTGAATGTGTAGAGGTTAACTACTGGGCAGATTGGGAAAATGAGAGTTTTGGCAATCTTGGGCTTTTGTATTTTTAAGACATCCTATCAAGCATTTTAATTCTGGTCAGACTCTGTAAAACTGTTGAAATGATCAGTAAGTTGTATCATGTTCTTTTGTATTGAACCTTGCCCCATTAAACTTAATGTTAAATCAGCTAGGATAAAAGTTATAGCAAAATAACATTGCTCTTAGTTCATAGAATCAGTAAGAAGTCTCACAATGCCAGGTTAAAGTTCAACAGATTTATTTGGTATCATGAGTTTTCGGAGCGTCGTTCCTTCATGACTAGCCTGATCAAGGAGCAGCGCTCTGAAAGCTCATGATACCAAATAAACCTGTTGGACTTTAACGTGGTGTTGTGAGACTTCTTACTGTGCCTACTCTAATCCAACACCGGCATCTCCACTTCATAGAATCTCACAATCTACAGTGCAGAAGGAGGCCATTTGGCCCATTGAGCCTGCATTGACAATTCCACCCAGGCCCTTTCCTTGAAACCCTCCTAATCCCCCTGACACTAGGGACAATTTAACAAGGGCAGTCAACCTAACCTGCACATCATTGGAGCACCTGGATGAAACTCAAGCAAATAGTGGGAGAATGTGCAGACTCAACACAGACAGTGACCCATGCCAGGAATTAGGGGTCTCTGGCGCTGTGAGGCAGCATTATTAACAACTGTGCCACCGGTATGCCGTCCATGATAGTTTACATAACTTTAGGCTTTTTATTATTTTAAGTATGCGTATAGTGCCCTTCGTTTTACGGCCTTTTAGTTTCTGGAGTGAGTTCTGCTTCTGAACCCTGTTGAATTCACAGTATTGGACCATCAAACCTGAAAATCCAGAGTCTGAATCCCATCCAGAGGAATAAACTTACCACGGGAGCTACCACATTATCACCAGCTGGTTTATTGGCTTTCTTCAAGGAAAAGTACCTGCCAACCACAACCATCTGGCCTTAATGTAGCTCCAGTCCACACCTGCCTAAAGCCTTATGACCTAGTAAACCACTTACTTTTACTATCACTATGGAACATTACTATCTTCCTAGGGCAACTAAGAGGAGGCAATAAATGTGGCCTTGCCAATGCCAGCAAGGACAACTTAAAAAAAGCCTTTCACAAGATGGTCAATTTCACACACTGTCTGAGATCTGGCTTCAGCAGTGATCTTTGGAAAGTTAGAATAATTTGTTTGGACTTGTAACCAAGTGCCCTTGATCTATTTTTATGTTTTGATTTATTCCTTTTTCGATAACAATTTTGTGTTGATCACAGACCTTGTGAATGTCACATACTGTTTTCTGATACTACTGATATACATGACTGTAGGTTTGCATGTTACATCATGTTTTCATTTATTTTTTTCCTGGTTACATAAAAATTGTAATCTGTTTAATTATAAGTTTGGAAGAACCATTCTTTTCCAATGGTGTTTGTCCAGTATGAAAGCAAGATTTTGTTTTAAGTGAAAGATGATTCCCTTTCTCTGAGGAAAAGTCTTGACATCATGCCTCAATGAAAGGAGGATTTATTTCTCACAGTGGAGGCCGTTCCAAATTTATATTTGCATTTTTAATTTATTAGTAGGCTTACATTACTGTGAAAATCCTCTAGTCGCCACACTCCAGCACCTCTTCAGGTTCATTGAGAGAGAATTTAACATGGCCAATACACCTAACCAGCACATCTTTTGGACTTTAGAAGGAAACCGGGGCACTGGGGGAAACCCACACAGGCATGGGGAGAGTTTGCAGACTCTGCACAGTTACCCAAGCTGGGAATTGGACCTGAGTCCCTGGCACTGTAAGGCAGCAGTGCCAGTTACTGTGCTAGCTCCTGTTCCTTCCGTTTACCGTAAGGTATACAAATAAAAACACAAATTTGCTTTACGTTTGACTTTACATACCAAGTAGATAAACATATTTGGTCCACAAAAGCAAGATGCTACAATCCTACAAAACTGACATTTTTCTGTTTTCCTTCCCCTGGTGCTAGCTCTTATTAAGGACGTAGTTCCCATTTGAATATAGCAAAAAAACTGCCTTGTTCAAATTGTTATTCTTTGTAAGTGTTGCTAGAGAATGATCACTGGCAGGCTATCTGAGCCCCTGAATGTTTACGTACGTACAGATATTCAGGCCAGAGGTTGCTAATTGGCAAAACAAATTCTCCCTAAATTATCTCAAATTTGGTTTTTAATCCATAGATCTATAAACACAGACAGGGATCACGGGTAGAGGTGGAAACATTGGAGTGGCGGTGCAGGCTTGTTGGGCCGAAGGGCCTGTTTCCCGTGCTGTTTTGTCCTTTGTTCTTAAATAGCCATCAGTATTGAAATCATGGCAAGACCTATTAATTTCCTGCCCAAGCCCAAGGGTGCGAAGAACACTTGGAAACATCTTCACCGCTGTTGCTCCTAATGTCGACTGTCTTCCCAGATGAAAGATCAAATTCTGTATGATGGAAGTTGGGACACTGACCCATGGATATAAATAATTGTTAATAGTAGCTTTCATCCTCAAAAACCAATAGAAGGAACTTGCATTTATACAATATTTTCATGACCTCAGTGCTTTGTCCAATGCAGTGCATAAAGATATTCTTTCTTGTAACTTAGTGGTTTGCTTCCCTGTGTGACTGTTTGAAAATATTTGGTAATGAAGTGTACGTGTTCAATCTGCAGAAACTGAAGTTATTCCTGTACCACAAAGCCACTGAGCAATGATGAGACAAACAAAATTACTTCTGGAGCTTTTAGTGGACTGTCACACAAACCTTCCAGTCTGTTGAGGTACATAAGAACGTAAGAAACAGGAGCAGGAGTAGGCCATCTAGCCCTTCAAGCCTGCCCTGCCATTCAATAAGATCATGGCTGATCTGAGGTGAATCAGTTCCACTTTCCTGCTTTCTCCCCATAATCCTTAATTCCCTTGTCTATCAGAAATCTATCTACCTGTGACTTAAATATATTCAACGAGGTAGCCTCTATCACTTCAATGGGCAGAGAATTCCAGAGATTCACCACCCTTTGAATGAAGAAGTTCCTCCGCAACTTCGTTCTAAACTGCACCTCCCCTACTATTTTGAGGCTGTGCCCCCTAATTCTGCTATCCTTTCTAAGCAGGAAGAATCTCTCTACCTCTACCCTATTTAGCCCCTTCATTATCTTGTAAGTCTCTATAAGATCCCCTCAGCTTTCTAAACTCTAATGAGTACAGATCCGGTCTATTCAATCTCTCTTCAGGTGTTGACTAAATGTTGAATTGGATGACCTAGCTTCTTGCAGTACTTTGCCTACAGGTACAGTTTGTGCAGCGACTCAAGTTTAGGACTTGAGCTGTGTATTTTCTGCATGAGCACAAGTGTATTATGATGGAGGATTCAAGTAACTAAACACAACATGCCACCATTGTTTAAATCTACCAAAATCCAGATCCAAGATGATTGCTGTATTCTATTGATGCAGTATTTTAATTTTTGTTCAAGATCAAACCACTTGGATGAGCTGTAGTTAGGTGAATTGCTGAACTGAATCTCTAGCCAGTTTCTCTACATAAAACCCAGCCAGGATCTTTCTGAACATTGAATAATGCAAAATCTGTGCAATTTAAATTTGCTGGTATTTGTATTTCACATTTCAGGCAGTTTTGATGTATTCATTGTGTTGTGTAGTTTCAGCCATTGTGTAAAAAGAGGAAAGAACTGCACAACTGACTGAACCTTGTTCAAACATGCACAAGTGTTAGCTTTATTTATAGAGTTATAGAATCCTACAGTGCAGAAAGAGGCCATTTTGCCCATTGAGTCTGCACTGACCACAGTCCTTCTCACCCTATCCCTAAAACCCCTTGCATTTACTTTAGCTAGTTCCTCTAACGCTAAGGTGCAATTTGCCATGGCCAATCAACCTAACCCATACATCTTTGGACTGTGGACGGAAACCAGAGCACCCAGAGGACAACGTGCAAACTCTGCACAGACGGTGACCCAAGCCGGGAATCGAATCCAAATGCCTGGCGCCGTGAAGCAGCTGTGCTAACTGCTGTATTACCTTGCTGTTACAATAACCTTTTTCGTATTTTCACTGAACTTTCTTCAGTTACTGCCCATTTATGGTTTAGCTTGATTTAAAAGGCTGAAATTGGAAGCCATCTGTTGCAAAGGCAGATGGTTGAGTGCATCATGCCAGTAAGCCTTTTTACCACTTTGTGTTAATAACAATCACATGTCTGTAAAGATGAATAAGGATACTTCCAAAAGGTAACAGTCTGTCAGTCCTGACTCCACTCTCACAGTTAGTGCTGCCCTGTTAAACAGGCTGCCGGTTTTTTACTTGAATTAATTCACAAGTGAAATTTTTGGTGTAGCGTTTGTCTTAGGTTTGCTTTGTAAGATTTTTGACTTAATTTTTATCTTGTGTGCTTAAATTTTTTCTTTTTATTTTAATTTTTTAAATTCTAAAGGTATTATTGGCGTCCTATACACTTGAGGTCAGTAATTCTTTCTCGTTTTCACTATTTTAAAAAAGGCTTATGATCAACAAGGCAGATTTAACTCTCGGATCTGGCTTGTTCAACAATAATACCAGCTGTGGTTTTGATTATTCTAAAGAATCTTTATTTTAGTGGAAGATAGTCTAACCTTCATCTTCCCTACAATTGTTGTCTTGACACAATCATGGGGTGAGATAGGGGTAGGTTCTTTCAAATTTAAAGTTAAGGCTTTTATCTCTCCGGCTCCTCATCACTTTGCAATTTTCTGCCATTATTCTAACATTTTGGAGAATATGAGTAACATGCATTACCTCAACTTTCATCAGTGTTGTTTTGCCATTAACCAGTTCAAATGCAGTGAGATTAGTAATGCTAGTTTTTCTTCCAGTGTAGTGTACAGTACCATATTGTGGATGGCTCATCGGCACAGTGGTCAGCACTGCTGCCTCATTGCACCAGGGACCAGAATTCAATTCACGGCCTTGGATCACTGCGTGAAGTTCGCACGTTCTCCCCATGAGTTTTCTCGGGGTGCTCCGGTTTCTCCCCTCAGTCCAAAAGAAATTCTGCCTCAGTGTACCCTAACAGGCGCCAGTGTGTGGTGACTATAGGATTTTCACAGTAACTGCATTGTAGTGTTAATGTAAGCCTACTTGTGACACTAATAAGTACACTTCAAACTTCAGTGAGTTTCAAATCGAAGTCCAGCTTGCATTTTTGTCGTTGAAGGAATGAAATCAAAATGATTAGTCAGTGCTCAACAACTCATTGTTAGATTATCCTAGTCAAATTGCTCAGTGAATTGTGGAAAAATCTTGTGCTTGGAAGTTCTTGGGAATTACTGCCTGTTTGGTTTATTTTAATTGTCAAACAAAAGCTTGCGGTCGGCAGTGGAGGGAATAATTGAACCCAAGAAATGGAGATGTTTTTGAGAGTTTTGCAATGGCAGTGGAACAATTTATGCTGTTAACAGGAAAATTATTCTGGACAGAATCCAACATATACGCTGTCTAAATGTCAGTCCCAGATGATTGTGAGGCTAGCAACTTTCAAAAACACTTTTCCATGTTTTAAAACTACCCCAGCTTCCTACTGCCCTATCATGAGCTTGCCCCAGTGTAATTTCTGCACTTGGGAATGGGGTGTTTATTTTTGTTGATTGGGGTTAAGTTCAGAGATGGGGAGCAGGGAGTGAAATGCAGATATAATTTCCTGAAATTTTTGTACTGAGTGAAGAAATATTATAATTTAATTTAAATATTATGCCCTATTTCTAAGAGTCATTTCTTTTGTAAAATGGACTATTTAATTTGTGTTCAGTTGACTGTCACATAAGGTCATAGCTTAACATCATTTAAATAGTGTGCATATGGAAGTTGCGATAAGAGTTTGAATCAAAAAAAGGAAGTGAGTTTGTTGATGAAACTGGAAAGATTCGTGGTATGAAACCTAAATTTTGTGCTGCATGACCTTGTATTTATAACTACTCAACTCCCATTAAATCTCACATTCATAGAATCATAAAACTCTACAGTGCAGCAGGAGGCCATTCATCCCATTGAGTCTGCACCAACAACAATTCCACTCAGGCCCTACACCCGAAACCCCAAATATCTACCCTGCTAATCACACATTCCAGGACACCAAGGGGCATTTTAACATGGCCAATCAACCTAACTTACACATCTTTGGACTCATTTTATTCCTTGTTTTGTATTCTGTTTTTTATGCATGATCTGGAACTGTGATGTACTATCAGGAGCATGGGCAATGCTTTGAAACAGCTCAGCTCCCCAGTGTGGAAACAATATTCATGTAAAGTAAAAGTAAAGTTTGTTAGTGTCACAACTATGCTTACATTAACACCACAATGAAGTTATGGCGAAATTCCACTAGTTGCTGCATTTTGGCACCTGTTCGCATCAATGCACCTAACCAGGACATTTTTCAGACTGTGGGAGGAAACTGGAACACTTGGAGAAAATCCAAGTTCCCCCCATAGGGAGCACATGCAGACTCCACACAGTGACCCAAGCTGGGAATCGAACCCAGGTCCCTGGCACTGAGGCAGCTTTGTTATTCACTCTGCCACCCATAGCCACAACAGATGTGGATTTGAAAGACTGAATCTTGGAAATAACTTGTTCTCAATTTGCTTAAATGTTTAAGAACACATTTTTGCACAGACCAGAAGGTAGGAAGTGCAGTTTCATGATTCATTGGCACAGAAAGGCTGGAAGGGCTGAATGGCCTCCTCCTCTTCTTATGAAATTGTTTGTTTATACATTTCATAAATACCACTCCAGTTTGAATTCTGAAACTCCTGAACCTAAAGAGACATTTATGTTAGCTAGGAGGGGAGTGGTGCAATGGAATAGACATTTGAATTTTATCTTTTGAATTGAGCCTAAAATGATGGAGCAAGAATCTCCTGACAGATGCCTTGTATTTTAGATGAAATTATCTTGCACAGTGCTAACTGACCTCCCAATGAATACCAACCCAATGCACAAAACAGTCCTTAACTTAGTAATAGCTGGAATCTGATTTGCAGTCTTAACCCAAAGGTAGGTGCCTGAAATAGAAAATTGTCAAACTGCAGCCAGTGTATTTTTAGGATGGAGTTTTAGTGGAGCTCTTACTTTGCATTTAATATACCCATCATTGGCTGTGATGGATATATTACTACCTGATGAAGGAGCAGCGCTCTGAAAGCTAGTGGCGTTTGCTACCAAATAAACCTGTTGGACTTTAACCTGGTGTTGTGAGACTTCTTACTGTATTACATTCCTGGCCAGGGAGAGGAAGGTGGTGGAATACATATTCAATCCTCAACATTATTATCAATAATCTTTCTTTTGTGAATAAGAAAGTAAATAAAGAACAAAGAAAATTACAGCGCAGGAACAGGCCCTTTGGCCTTCCAAGCCTGTATCGACCATGCTGCCCAATTGAACTAATTCCAGGGACCATGTCCCCTTCTCCTCATCCTATTCGTGAATTTAACAAAATGACCCTCAAAAGTCACTACATATCTGCGTCCACAATCTCACTTGGCAGTGAATTCCAGGCACTCACCACTTTGTGTTTTTAAAAAAGACTTGCCTCCTACATTTCCTTTTGACCTTGCCCCTTGCATCTTAAATTTATGCCACCTAGTAATTGATTCTCCCATCCTGGGAAAAAGCTTCTGACTATCCACTCTGTCCATGCCCCTCAATCTTGTAGACTTCTATCAGGTCTCCCCTCAACCTCCGTCGCTCCAGTGAGAACAAATCAAGTTTCTCCAATCACTCCTCATAATGCCTTCCATACCAGGCAACATCCTGGTAAATCTTTTCTGTATCCTCTCCAAAGCTTCCACCAGTTTTTGGTAGTGTGGCAACCAGAATTGAAGACTATATTCCAAGTGCAGCCTAACTAAGGTTCTATAAAGCTACAGAATGACTTGCCAATTTTTAAACTCATTACTCCAGCTGATCCTTGAACATTTTGTGAGTTAGATAAGTTGGTTTGAGATGTTTTAATTCAGACACTGTCTTATTTCACGTTAAATATTTTGTAAAATTGTTTTCTAGGTTTATTTGTTTCCCTCTTTATTTCTATGCATGTACTGTGCCACTTCTATATTCTTGCTGATTGGTGGTTTGCAGAAATGGTCTGGGCATCTGTGCTTTATCTTGAATATGGAAATTCTCCCCTTTTTTCTGGGGTAGGGGCGTAGAGAGAGATTTTTCATTTGGCTGCTCCTTCCTTTTACATAACTGAAATTGGAAATGTGCCAAAGAGGGATGGTGGGTGTGAATTTAAACATTGATATGGTAAGTACATATTTTTCTCCAGAAATCTTTTCCTGTTGGTTTAAGATTGCAGCTGGGTTAAATGGATTGAGGTTTAGGACGAAGGATGTTTGTGTTATGAATACTCACGTAATAATTAGACTTGTACAATCGTGTTTTATGTTTGGACTCTTGATTTACCATCCTCTTGGCACAGACGATATCAGTAGTCCCTTTCCCACCTCCCTCAAAAGCATTGTGTTATCAGAACATCTGATAAAAGATGGCAATTACTGCTTGCTTATAGTTAGATTTATTATTTTATTATTTTCTGTAATAGCAGTAGTATGCAAGATATGTATTTTGATTTGATTTATTATTGTCACATGTATTAATAAACAGTGAAAAGTATTGTTTCTTCCCCATACAGACAAAGCATACCATTCATACAGAAGGAAAGGAGAGACTTGCAGAATGTAGTGTTACAGTCATAGCTAGGGTGAAGAGAAAGATCAACTCAATGCAGGGTAGGTCCATTCAGAAGTCTGATGGTAGCAGAGAGGAAGCTCTTCGTGTCGGATGGTACACGGTCTCAGA
The DNA here is from genome assembly GCA_024679065.1 of Sphyrna mokarran. Classification (NCBI taxonomy): domain Eukaryota; kingdom Metazoa; phylum Chordata; class Chondrichthyes; order Carcharhiniformes; family Carcharhinidae; genus Sphyrna; species Sphyrna mokarran. Next base: position 5,792,940 of record JAGIQG010000025.1, on the reverse strand, counting down.
TTTTTGTATCTTTTTCCAGACAGAAGAAGGTGGAAGAGAGAATGTCCGGGATGCATGAGATCCTTAATTATGTTGGCTGCTTTGACTCTGTCTATATTTCCCGCTGACTTGGCAGTGAATGGGAGGCTGATTTGTGTAATGGCTACACTCATGACTTTTTGTAGTTTCTTGTGGTCTTGGGCAGAGCAGGGGCCATACCAAGTTGTGGTACAACCAGAAAGAATGCTTTCTATGGTGACAGTTGTAGCAGACATGCCAAAATTCTTTAGTCTTCTGAAAAAGTAGAAACATTGGGCTTTCTTAACTATAGTGTCAGCGTGGGGAGGCCATGACATGTTGTTGGTGATTTGGACACTTAAGAACTTGAAGCTAGGAGCAGTAGCATGTAAGATATTTATTTAAATTGTCTGTTTGATAGCATCACTTTCATATGTAGTGGATTTGTTAGAATGTTTACAGACAATCAAGTCCTTTTTAAATGGTTTGGGGAAGTGCAGAGTGTTCAGTGGGTCTTTCAGTTTGTAATTTCTGTATTTGGAGTACTTAGTAGGTTGTGAGTAGATTACAGCAGGATTGACATTTAAGCTAGGCGCACAGAATTGATTATCTAATCTTGCAGAACAGCAGGTGCATAATAAAGATAACAGGCCAGATGGAAATAGTGACAGAACGGTTTAACCTCATCTTAAAGGATTCTTCAAATCCTTCAGATTTTCTTTTCAAGTACCCGTATTTATCAGTGCATTAAGTTTCAAATCTCTGTTTCACTGGAGTTCCTAAAACTTGGTTTGTTTTCCATCTTGTCTGTTATCTCCATTCTTTTTTAATGAGGAATAGACAATGGGATCTTGGGGGAGATCTGGTTTTACCTTCGGGAGCAAAATATCACAAAAACAGTATTGGAGCAGAGAGCTGGGTTTAAAGTATGCTATAACCATTTCAACTTGCATTGTGATGATGCATTGCTTGATCATGACTTGAGCCATTCTTTAATAGGTGTTGCTGTTGTTAAAATGTTTTTAAGTTGTGCTGTCCTTAGTTAAAGCTGCTGATAAGGAGAGGTATTGGGCTGTAAAACCGCCTACCAAATCTCAAATGATTGCGGTGAGGGACCTGGCCAGCCAGCGTTGAGGATTCATGTAACATAGGGAAAATCTGAGAAAGAAAAGTGGTTAATAAGCCTGCTGAAAAGTTAGAAAGTAGGAATTTGTGAATTGGATTCTTTGCTATCTTCTCTCAAAAGGGTGGCGTGGTGACACAATGATTAGTACTGCTGTCTCGCAGCATCAGGGACCCGGGTTTGATTCCTGGCTTGGGTCACTGTCTGTATGGAGTCTGCATGTTGTCGCCTTTCTGTGTGGGTTTCTTCCAGGTGCTCTGGTTTCCTGTCACAGTCCAAAGATGTGCAGATTAGGTGGATTGGCTATGCTAAATTGACTCTAGGGTGATTAGCAGGCTAAATGTTTGGGGTTATGGGAGAAGAGCTTGGGTGATGTGGTTGGTACAGGCTCAATGGGCCAAATGGCCACCTTCAACATTGTAGGGCTTCGGTGAAAAACTTGCTATGACCATAGAATCATAAACTGTACAGTGCAGGAGGAGGTCATTCGACCCATCGAGCCTACACGGAAGCAGTCCCGCCCCATCCCCACAGTCCCATAGAGTTAACCTGCTAATCCCTTTAACCTACACATCCCAGAATACTAAAGGGCAATTTACTAATCAACCTAACCCACATCTTTGGACTGCAAGAGTAAACCGGAGCACCTGGAGGAAATCCACACAGACACGGGGAGAGAATGTAAACTCTGCACAGGCATTGACCCAAGGCCGGAATTGAACCCAGATCTCTGGCACCGTGAGGCAGCAGTGTTAACTACTGCTACCGTGCTGCCTCAAATGATTGTTTTTCAAAAACATGGCTGGAAGTATTCACTCAATCACTGTGCCTGCTGCTGTGTATCTTCTAGTCAACAGAATAAAGGTTTTGTGTACTCCATCCATCTGTTGCACTGACTATATATAACTAAGCGAGGTGGATAACTATTTGCTGTTTCAGACAAGGTATTTAAATATGCTCAAGATTTATTTGAGCTTGCCTTGAAGTTTTAGTCTTTTTTGCCTCAATTTGTGATCAATAACTGGAGCTGAAAATCCTGTGGTAGGCCATCTTTCAGTTTCAGGCTTGTTTTGATAAACTTTTACTTTTCTTTACAAGTGCAGCACAATGGTTCTTACTTTTTTTTGTACCAGTTTAAACTCATATATTCCTATGTCAGACAATTCAGCTACAAGTAGTTTTTCAGGTGTTTACTTTCCTGTACAAGAATGAAGGGATGAATTTCTTCCATGGCTGTGGGAGGTTGCAAAGTTCTCAAACTAATAAAGTATTTTTGTTAATTGTAGCTGTGGAAAATTTGGCAGCTAATTTCTTGATGTCATTCTCCCACAATCAGCAATGAGATAAGCGACCATGTAATCCGTCTTAGTGATATTAATTTGAAGGGCGAATGTTGGTATCCTCACCAAGGGACGTGTCCTGTTCCTCTTTGAATTACTGTGTGGAGATGCCGGTGATGGACTGGGGTGGACGTGTAAGAAGTCTCTCAACACCAGATTAAAGTCCAACAGGAGCTTTTGAAGCACAGAGTTTTCATCAGATAACTCATCCGATGAAGGAGTAGCGCTCCAAAAGCTTGTGATTCCGCATAAACTTGCTGGACTTTAACCTGGTGTTATGAGACTTCTTACTCTTGGAATTATAGTATGGAATGCATTTCATCATGTGAAAGGGCAGACGGGGCCTCTATTTAATATCTCATCCAGTAATGCAGATGTCTTCGCTACGTTTAGTACTGAAAGCGCCAAAGTCCTGGTGTGGGGATTGAATCTTCTGACTCGGATAGCCTTGGTGACCTCCCCACAATCACTTCTCAGATGCCTCTTTTTCAGAATTTGAGAATCCAAATCTTTCCAATTTGTCTTCCATTTCTTCCCAACTCCCAAACCTTTTGTTACTGCAATTCTCTGTAATGATGCAGTTAATTCCAGGCTTGACTATTCTCTCCATCAGCTCATCCAGAACTCTGTGCCGTATTTAATCCTGCTTGCCATCACCCCTGGGCCCATTGACCAAAATTAGCCTCCAAGTGCCTCAAAATTCACAAATTTGTCCTTTTGTTTGAATTTGTTCATGGTCTTTGTCTGTTGCTGATACTGGTTGCATGTGTGAGTCTGTCATTCTATTGAAGCTGCTTTACTGGATCATTGTCATTGATGTCGTAAATACATCAGCCATTTTTCTTGCTTGTGTACAGTTCTTCACGGGCATATTTTGTCTTGATTCATTCTGCTTTCTCAGATGTCTAGGCCCTGTAGCTTCTCCATCGTTCTGTCTCTCTGCATTCTTTCTTTTCAGCACATCTTCAAATCTCATCGCAAAGCATGATACTGAGGATGCTATGCATCTAGTAGAAAATGCTGCAGATACATATTGGATCAAGCAGTAAGAAAGAAAAGTTAATGTATCAGTTCAATGTCCTTTCATCAGAGTTTAAAGCTTACCACTGACCAGAATTTTGGTCATCTGACCGAACCATACATGGTCCATTTTATTTTATAACGGTTGTATGAAGCCCTGTGGAGCACTTTGGGGTGTTTTATTACATTTAAGGCATTTTATAAAGATAATTATTTGTTGCCTAGTTTATTCTTTAAATTTAGCCAATTTTTTAAATTAGTGTCACAAGTAGAGTTACATTAACACTACAGTGAAGTTACTATGAAAATCTGGCACCTATTCGGGTACACTGCATTTTAGCATGGTTGATGCACCTAACTAGCATGCCTTTTAGACTGTGGGAGGAAACTACGCAGACACAAAGTGAGCATGCAGAATCAGCATATACAGTGGCCTAAGCTGAGAATCGAATCCAGGTCCCTGGTGCTGTGAGGCAGCAGTGCTAACCACTGTACCACCCCAGTTATGAATCTAAACAGCAATGGTAATTTTGAAACATTTGAACCAATGATGTGTATCTTCACTGTTAAATTTTAACTTGTTTGCCAGATTCTTGTCCCCCCCCACCCCCTGCTCCTGAGCCCCACCTTCGATTCAAAACTATTATTTTACAATTTATGAATTTCCCTTGAAGATTGTGTTCCAATTTTTGTTTAACTGGTCGGTGTTTCCACATGATGCATGAGATTTAAGTAAAGTTTATTCCTAATTGGACCAGAACATTTCACACCCTCACATCTGCATGCACTGATAGTGTTGCTGTATGTAGAAGATATCAGCTGTTAGCAATTCCTTCCCAATAAAGAACAGTGAAGCTGCTGGAATTACCTCACACTTAATCAAAGCACCTATGGCTTAACAATTCTGAGATGTACACCTGTCACTCAAAGCAGTGACCTGGGTTAATAATCCCATTTTAAAAAATAAATCATTAAAACACTATGTTCTCATTTCTAAAGAGAGAGAGAGAGAGAGAATTGAGATAAAATAATTACAACAAAAACTTGTGTTTTATATAGCGTCTAGTGTAATGAAATGTTTCACAGAAACATTATAAAATAAAGATGATCAAAAACTTGGTCGGAGGTCGGTTTTAGGGAGTGTCTTGCAGCGCCAGGGATCCTGTTACGATTCCAGTCTGGGGTGACTGTTTGCACATTCTCCACTGTCTGTGTGGGTTTCCTATGTGTGCTCCAGTTTCCCCCCACAGCCCAAAGATGTAAGGGTTAGTTACGTTGGCTGTTTATAAATTGCCCCTTAACATCAGAAGGATTGACAAAGTTAATGTTTGGGGTTACAGGAATGAGTGGGACTCTGGTCAGTGCAGACTTGATAGGCCGAATGGCCTCCTTCTGCACTGTAGGGATACTATGATGAGGAGAAAAGTGAGTTGAAGAGGTGTGGGGAGAGCTCTCCAGTGCTTCAGGTCCAGGCAGCTGAAGACGTGGCTACCGATGGTGGAACAAAATTTAAGATGCATGAGAGGCCAGAGTTAGAAAAATGCGAATACCTTGGAGGTTTGTGGAGCTGCAAGAGATTACAGATAGGGAAGGGATGAGGCCACTGAGGGGTTTCAAAACAAGAGTGAGAATTTTAAAATCCATGCCATGATCAGGAGCCAGTGTAAGTCAGTCAGTTGTTACAACAGTTATATTTAGGCTGAAGTGAAGCAATGCCTTTTTAAGTATTTGTATCTAGATAGTTGCAAAGTGGAAATGCTATTATGAGATTTTAATTTTTACCCGCCCATTCTGTATTTGTTGCATGAATACATTTCAAATCCTATGTCAGCATACAACCTGAAAATTGAGGTGAAGTTGCGAATCTGGCAGTACTTTGGAATGAAGTCAGCCTGACTCCAGGTTCGTACTCCCCAGTTTAACGGTGTTATAAAGTGAAAACTATGTGCATGTTATTGTCTGAACGGTACGCTATTACTACCTCTCAGCTTTTTAGGGGCCTCTGTCATTTGACAATATAATCTGGTGAAACTCTGGTTGTAATTAGCTATCCTGATCATTTTCCAGCAAGAACACATGAGGATTTGGGGGTGGGGAGGAAGGAAAGTAGCTCTTGTAAAGTAGCCTGAAACGTGGCATTTATTTAGATAAAGATGGTGAGTTTGAAACACAGATGTTTTCATTTGGCTCCATTGATTCCGTAAGCCACATTACTTCAGGCGGGTAAAACTTTGTTTTCCCACAGCCCTTTACTGTTCCACCCAGAGACATCTCAAAAAGAATTTGAGTGCAGCTCAATGGAAGTTAGTAACTGTAAAGTTTACAGAGAGAGATGAAAAAATTGATTCATGTTCCGTGCAGTTATTTAATTTTATAACCGTTTCCCTGCGGAAATAGTGCAGTATTGTGACTGTCTACTCAAAATTATTTTTGTTTATTTCAATGTACGTATTTCCTGAGCCGTTAAGAAAATATGATTTTCCGCTCCTCCTAAAACAGTAATAAATCGAAGTGAATAAAAAGCTGCAAGTGCTGGAAAAGCTTAACACAGTGCTGGAGACAGCCAGTCGGTTAGTATTTGTGGAGAGAACACACAAGTTGATATTCTGGTAGAGTCTTCATCAGAACAGTTCTGGCAATGGGGGTTACACCCAAAGTGTTCATGTCTCTCTGATCTACCAATGCTGACTGATCAATCATGAGTTTCTAGGAGTCTGTTTTTGCTTAATACGTTGATTGTCCAAGAAAACTAGTTGCCTAGAGCTGCACGTGATTTAGTAGAAATAATGCTTTTTTAAAGCTGTTTTCTTTTTCATTAAATGTGTTTTTAATCAGCTTTTTCTTTCCTTAAATCATGGAATCCCTACAGTGCAGCAAAAGACCTTTTGGCCCATCAAGTTGGCACTGACCACAGTCTCACGCATGCCTTATTCCATAACCCTACACATTTACCCTGTGAATCCCTGACAGTAGGGTCAATTTTTAGCTTGGCCAGCCAACCTAACCAGCACATCTTTGGACTGTGGGAGGAAACCCATGCAGACATGGGGAGAATGTGCAAACTGCAAGCAGGCAGTGACTCAAGGCAGGAATCAAATCCAGGTGTCACCTGTGAATATTTCACTCGGCTTCAACTTTTCCCTTAACAAATATTGAAAGAAGCGTGGTGTGCCTAGGGGTGAACCATTTACTGCATCTTGGGTGTCTCAACCCTGCTATTAACTATGCAGTTGGGAATTTGGTTAATTTGACCTACAAGCTTAAAAAAATCTATTGCATTAATTTGTGAATTGTGCTTCGAGCAATTCAGGCACCAAGGATTCCTGCTGTTAAAGATCCTCCAGGGCTTTTGGGGCAGGGCTGACTTTTTTTTTAAAGAGTTGACATATTCCACAGAATGGCAGTGACGTGACCTTGCCGCTGCCCTATATTTGTAAACCAACAGTGGCAGATGTTTCCTTACTCGGCCCCATTCTGTTCAGCACTGTCTGCAGAGTGACCATAACCAGATGGGATGGCTGAAAAGCAGCAAGATACTGTGGTATCTCAAGCTCAGCTTTGTCTGCAGATTGTACCCACCCCGCCCCCCCAGACGGCCCAGGGAAGGGCCGTTGCATGAAAGATTATGTCCTGTATAGCTGATGCAGCAAGCATAAATATTCCACGCTTGAGTTACATTTTGAACTCTTTTCACAAATTTCAATGGATAAATGTGTAATTTGATTGCAAGCGTCAGGGTGAAATTGCAGAGTACAGCCGAAAATTTTACATTTTTTAAAATGAAATATTGGTTGTGTCGGATCCTTTGCTTGTAAAAGGTGTCCTAGATCTTCAAACATAATGTTTTAAATTCAGTTATTAAGAGGCAGTTGTTTTTTTTTTACAGATCTTATTTCCCAGATGACACTGTTTCTTGGCTAATGCCTAGAGCTTGGTTCATTGTAACCGAGTTTTGTACAGCTACATGTTTCATTTTGTCTTTGCTGTTTCTTTATTAATCGTGAGCAGGTGTTGCTTCAGGTCATAGTTCAAAGGTGACGAGTGTCAGCAGATGCTAGAATTCTTATGGGTGCTGTTAGATGCTTGCAGTTTCGTGATTGAATAGCTAGTGGATATGTGTATATCTCATCTGAAGGTTCCCAGTCCTGCGCCTTCAACAACATTCAAATTCTGATGTAAGGAAATCCATCAGGATTCAGCTGTACCAAGCAGCTGATGGTAGTGCCCTTTGCTGGAAAATCTCTTTTGAAAGTCCAGACAAAGCATAGATACATCACCCTGCCTGCCCTAGAATTAGACTGAAAGTTGGTGCTCTGCAGTGCTTTGTACAGTGTGATTGCTGAGACTGCACTATTGTTTGATTGAGGGTGGAGAAATGATGCACAATAACATTGCATACAGTTCCTCTTTGTTTTTATAAGGCTCCCATGTGTTTCTGTCTTGAAAAGAATGTTTTTTGTGTTGCCAGTGATGCAGTGAATTTTGAGTGTTGCTCCAAGCTGCAGACCATGGGATAATGAGTAAACAGTTTAAGATTACTCAGACTGGAAACACTGCTTTCTTTGCAGGCAGCTTTTCTTTCTTTTGACAAAACAGGTGATTTAACTGAGTGTCAAAAGGACCTGGAGATTACTGCGGAGCAAAACGTTCTTTGTTTATTCAAAAAGTAAAATTAATCTGCAAGAGTCAAATGAGAAGAAATTCTGTACAGCATGGTTTTGTTTTAAAGTTTGTTTATTAGTGTCACAAATAGGCTTACGTTAACACTGCAGTGAAGTTACTCTAAAAATCCCTGGGAGATCTTGCCTGATTAATACACACACAGGATTTGATTTGACAATCAGTATTTTGGTGCTTTTGAATTATCTATGGATTTAATAAGCTTTTATTTTGTTTTGAGGCAGAAGTTTCACTGATATTATGGTCAGCACTGTTGCCTCACAGTGCCAGCGACCCGGGTTCAATTCTGGCCTTGGATGACTATCTGTATGGGGTTTGCACGTTCTTCCCAAGTTAGCATGGGTTTCCTCCCATAGTCCAAAGATGTGTGGGTTAGATTAATTGAGTAAGAATTTAGCATTACCAGTTTTTAATCCAACCGATTTATTTGATAGTAAATCCGCGAGCTTTCAACACTGTGTCTTCCTCAGGCAAATGCAGTGTTCTATTGCAGACCAGAACACTGCATTTGCCTGAGGAAGACACAGAGTGTTGAAAGCTCGCGGATTTACTATCAAATAAATCGGTTGTATTAAAAATTGGTGTTGCTAAATTCTTACTGAGTTCTTACCACCCCAATCCAACGCCGGCATCTTTACATCATTAGATTAATTGACCATGCTAAATTGTGTCAGGGGATCAGCAGGGTAAATATGTGGGGTTACAGGGATAGGGCCTATGTGGGATTGTATTGGTGTAGACTTAGGCCCACTGGCCTCTTTCTGTACTCTATGGCTCCAAGATTCTATTAAATTTATATAATGCCCAGACAGCCACTGGAAGTTGTTCCATGCAGTGAAATGTTTGCAGTGTAGTTACTATTTATAATGTTGGCAATCAATTTATGCACAGCAAGCTCCCACAATCAGCAATGTGATGTTGATTTGAGGCATAACTATTGGCCAGGGCACCAAGGATACCGCTACTGCTCTTGGAAATGATGCCCTGGGATATTTTGCACCTTCCCCAACCAAACAAATAAGGCCTGGGTTTAATGTTTTGTTTGAAAGTACTGAGTGTCAGCTGTGATTCTGTGCCCAGTTTCTGAAGCAAAGCTTGAACCCATGACTTTCTGACAGTTGTTCATTGATACCTGGTATCAAAGTTTGATTATTTTTTAACTTCTCACTTTGGTCCCAATTTCCTGACTCAAGAACAACTTCTTCCCTGCTGCTGTCAGACTTTTGAATGGACCCTATCTTGCTTTAAGTTGCTCTTTCTCTACCCCCTAGCTATGACTACAACACTACATTCTGAACAGTATGCTTTGTCTGTATAGTGCAAGAAACAATATTTTTCACTATACAAATATGACATTAAATCAGTAGAGACTGAATAAGCAATGCTCGAGACTTTGGCTGATTTTTCTTTGGTTAGATATTTCTTTAAACTGAAGCTCTTGGTATTTTATATTTTGAGATAACCTTGGTGTCATAAATCACGTTTTTCTTCCACTGTATTAATTAAGAAATGAAAATGATCCAGTCTGGCTTTAAGATGCATTATGAAAAAAACATTTGGAAGTCATCTTCCTTGTTGGCATGATGTGGTTACATAACAGGAGTGAGATTAAAATTTGATCTTTACTGGGATTAACAATGATTCCTTTTCTTATCAGTTGTCTCATTTAACTCTTAATTTATTTTGACAACAATACAATACCCCGAGTCTACAAAATGCCATGGCACATGTTTATGTGGAGTGCACTTGTGAGCATATAAGGTTCCAGTATTGATATAACCATCTGTAGAGTGCGATTTGTGTCAAATGTTATCAATCTTGAGCAGTCCCTGTTGTAATCCCCGTTGGGAAAGGGGAAGCATGCGGTTTCCTAATGAACTTGTGGTTGGGTCTGATGGTCAGTCAGTCAGTAAAGTAGCCTTCAGGATGTTACTGTAGGCAAGGTTGATAAATGGTGCGGAAGTGATTGTGCAGACTTCACAACAAAGTTCCAGGTTAAAATTGCAGCAAAGATGCACGTTCCTTCGGTTACCAGATGTTGGATGTGCAGTTTGGGAATTTTTACACTTGGAGCCACAGGCAAAAAAGCTCTCCTGTTTTTGATTCTGTACAAAACAAAAAGTAATGAAAGCTGCACAGAAGTGGTTTTGGGTTTAACACTGGAATGTATGGGAAAAGAGAGAATGTGTCTCAGTTGAGGGTCAGACGAAAGTGCAGTCTAGCATGGGGGATGGGAATGGTTGGATTGGGTTACACTGAAGGGGACCTTTTATGGGGGAAGCACAATGCAGAATACTGACATTAACTGGACCATTGACATTTGTTTTGTGGCTTGGTTCAGTGGTTGCTGTGGTACTAAAAGAATGGCTTGCAGCTGAGTGTGTGGCTGAGGAGGTTGGGGAAGCTTTTGGTAGAAGTAAAAAATGCTTTAAACTTCAGAGATCAAAGCCCAAATGTAGGATCTGTTATGTGTATGTTTTAAGTTGCTATGTACCAAAAATCTCTGTCCCTCTTTTATTCTTTTGCCTCCCCTCCTCCCCTGAAGTCAAGTGACTCAATCTGGGCATAGTTCAGCAGATGTTGGCAGTCCCTGATATAGCTCCAAAGTGGCCACTCTTCAGAAATGAAATGAAGCAGTTTGGCCCAATCAAAAGCCTGGATATTCGCTGCCAAGTCCTTGTCTAATGCTGAAAGAATGTGCTTTTCCATTTGGAAAGAAAAAGAGAAAATACATGCATTTATGTAGCTCCTGTCACATCCACTCAACACTAAAATATTTCATTGTCAAGATTAGTTTTTGCTGTTTATGTAGATAAACACAGCAGCCAATTTACACTCAGAATTAGCCCACAAACAACACTGAGATGAGCAGTTAATTTGTTTGTGATGATTGTTGATAATTTCCTGGGTCCCCAGGAGATGTCCTACTCTCCTTGGAATTGTATTGCATCCGCTCGAACAGGTAGAGTAACGGCATATCAAAAATAAAGGAGGGATATAGAAAACTGATTTAAAATAGGGATCATGAGCCTTGGGAGTTCCCTAGGAAGTGTGTAAATAGTCGATGATATTGATCTGTTTTATCCTACAGGTACTTTGGTCGCCTTGTTATCTAACAAGGGGCATACATGCGATGGGCCGTGAGAGGGTTGCTGTTGGATTTTTTTTCGAAAGTATCCTAGTGCTTCACATTGTTAGTGTACTCTTGACCTGCACTATTTGACGGGCAACACAACAGCTCAGTGACTGTTGCTGTGCTGTGCAGATACGTGGATTTAGGTCTATGTCTGTGGGAGTTTGTCCGTTCTCTCGTGCTTGCGTAGGTTTTCTCCGGATGCTCCGATTTCCTCCCACATCCCAAAGATATGCTCTTAGGCTGATTGGCAGAACAAATCCTCCTCAAATTGTTTCAAATTTGGTTTCAATGCATAGATCTATAAACACAGATAGGGATCACGGGTAGAAGTGTGAATATCAAGGTGGCGGTGTGGGCTCATTGGGCCGAAGGGCCTGTTTCCCTTGCTGTTTTGTTCTTTGTTCTTTTATTTATTATTATTCACAAGTAGGCATATATTAACAATGCAGTGAAGTTGCTGTGAAACTCTATGGCGCCTATTCGGGTACACTGAGGGAGAATTTAACATCTAATCAGGACATCTTTTGGACTGAGGGAGGAAACCGGAGCACCCAGAGAAAATCCACGCAGACAAGGGGAGAACATGCAAACTCTACATAGATAGTGACCCAAGCCAGGAATCAAAGTCAGGACCCTGGTGCTGTAAGGCAGCAGTGCTAACCACTGTGCCACCATGCTGACGCAGAAAGTTTGTATCTTCAGAACTACAGGATTCTTTCTGCACTGAAGGATCAATGTGTACTATAGCCTCTTGTCTCACACCAGGACTTAAACCTTTTGACTTGAGGAAGATCCATGAAGATAATGCACTGCAGTTGGAAGTCGGAATTCTAGCTGTGTTTTCTGCTCTATCCTGTATATTTTACCTATTTACCATTTAATCGGAACAATGAGGTCTGTCAGTATCCACAACACAGCCGAGGCTGGGAACATCAAACTCCACATTGTTGTGATTGGATAGGGTGTTGGTGAGACCACATCTGGAATATAGTGTCCAGTTTTGGCCTCCTTATTTGAGGGAGGATGTGGTGATATTGTAGGCAGTTCAGAGGAGGTTCACCAGATTGATTCTGGGAATGAAAGGGTTGATGTATGAGAAGAGATTAAACAGTTTGGGCTTATACTTGCTGGAGTTTAGAAGGATGAGAAGGGATCTGATCGAGGGTTTTAAAAGGGATTGATAAAGTAAATGTAGACTAAATGTTTCCCCTTGTGGAGCAATCTCAAACAAAAGGTCACAGATATAATTACGAGGCGGTAGATTTAAAACTGAGGAAGAGCTACTTATTGCAGAGGGGAGGTGAATTTATGGAACTGGCTGCCCCATAGTGCGGTGGAGTCTGAATCATTGGTTTCAAAAGGGAGGTAGATATATTTCTAATTTTAAAAAAAGAAATATGAGGAATAGGTGGGGAAGTGGATTTGAGATCAGAGAGAGATCAGCCATGATCTGATTGAATGGCAGAGCAGGCTCGAAGAGCTGAATTTGCCCACTTCTGGTCCTTATTCCTGTAAATTGATTGAATGGATTTATTATTGTTAAATGTATTAGCTTACAATGAACAGTATTGTTTCTTGCAATCAGTACAGACAAAAGCATACTGTTCATAGAGTACATAAAGTAGGGAAGAATAGGGCGCAGAATATAGCGTTGCAATCCTAGGTTAAAGGTTGGACTTGTAATATTCCCTGGTGTTTACAGCTGAATATCACACCCCATGGTACACCTGGCTCCTGAGGCAGTGAGACTCACCTGCTACCGCTCTCCATTCTGTGTGTGTCACAGTTCAGGATCCACATGTTTATCACTTACAACGTACTGGGATTTTCAATGGTTAAGCACTGAAGCCTGGAAAACCATGACATTTCCTGAGAGAGCTGTGTCTCATTCCAGTAAATATTGTTTTTCAGAAGCTGGTGAAATTATGTCTGATGCACAGAGTACAAACCACTTGTCAACTTGTTGAATTATTGCTTTCTCAAGTTACTGTTAAGCATATCTGGACAACATTTAGACTGATTTATGCTGATTTTGGGCTGATCTCAACTAACCCAACCTGAAGTGCTTGTCCTGAGCGTGGGTATCATTAATCTTCATGTGCTCCCAAGTATCTGCCTGTTGAGACAAGTGAGCTTTTTTTAATCTAATACAATAAGTCTCATTATGAAATAGGAATGTCTTTTTTGCCTCTTTTTGAAAGTTTAGAAAACACATCAGGTGCATGCAAGAGGCAGATACAATTCAGTAAAATAATTGTAAACGTCACAGGCCCATGCACCGCAGACATTCTCTCCTCCACCACCTTCTGTCAGGAAAAAGATACAAAAGTCTGAGATAACGTACCAACTGATTCAAGAACAGCTTCTTCCCTGTTGCCCTCAGACTTGAACAGACCTACCTTGCATTGAGTTGATTTTTCTTTATAGCCTAGCTATGACTGTCACACAACATTCTCTCCTTCCTTCCTTATGTATGGTATGCTTTGTTCATATAGCGAGCAAAATAAATTTTCACTATGCTAATATATGCGACAATAATGAATCAAATCCAAATGAAATCAAAAATCAGGCTAATGACAGATAATGAGCATTATGAGCATCGTCAGATGCATTTCCCTTCACGTTCTAAATCCAAGGTAGGGTATATTTATTTCTTCGTAAGATTTAATTTTTTTAAAATCTGCAAGCCTCATGCTTGGTTATCTATCATCCGTGTTGCTCATTTTATCCATTCCAGGTGCTTTGAGAAGACCATTTTAGGAGCCTCAGCCACCCAATATAATAGCATTGTGAAGTCTGTTGTCAATTACAAACCAGAGTGCTGTCAGATGATCAAGTTCAATTAGCAGTTAATGCACTATTGGGGCTAGTTGCTGGCTTCTGTCAGACCCATTTTTTTAGATAATCATCAGCCAGTTTCCATTTATACCTTATTTTCACCAGTGGTTTGGATTGTGATCAGAAATGAGAGCCCTGCCTGATTTCTCCCACCCTTCAGCCTAGGGATTCTGGCATTAGAATTTGGAGCTCCAAATTTTGAGCTTTATGTTACAATTTTGAGCTTTATCCCCAAGGCTACCAGCGATCAGCACAGCCTATCAAAAAAAAGCTTCAAACTTTTTGTGGCTCTGAGATTGACGTAACTGCATGCTGTGCACTTGCTCTCAATCATCTGGGGATATTATTTTAAGTGGTTTGGGTGAGTCCCTTGTACCTCGGATTGGTTCCTGGACTAACGGAATTCAGGATGACTGTAGGTAGAGTCTGGTGCCTCTTCAGCAGAACTGGGGATGTGCAATTTAAGCAAGTTGTACCATATTATATAACATAACGTGGTTCCATTCACAACTCGTTAAACCACTAATGAGTTTGCCATCGGTTGTGTCAGTAATATTTCAGTATAGTTTTGCATTTTGTTTTGAGAATTTTGTTCTAATGACTTGTTGTTTGGTGGGTTATTGCCAATTGGTGCAGAAGTGGGACCATTTTTCTTAAACACATGTCCACTAGGAGTTAGATTAAAACTGACTTTGCATGTTTCATACAGCTTACAGCAACATGGCATGAAATTTGTGTCCCATTAGTTTGGAATGGGTTTAAATCCAAATCCCAGGAGTGAAAGGCCAGGGTCTGCACCACTGAACCTTCTTCCATACCCCCATTTAGACTGCATTGTTTTTTAGCTGTCCTCCTCTGTTGAGAAACCCCACCAATGCCTCTACTTTCTCAGGAGACTAAAGAAATTAGGTGTGTCAGCTACGACTTGACCAATTTTTACAGATGCATCGTAGAAAGCATTCTTTCTAGTTGTATCACAGCTTGCTCAACTCTGCAAGGAACTACAGAAGGTCGTGAATGTAGTCCAATCCCTCAAGTAAATCTGTCTCCTATCTATTGACTCTGTTACACTTTCCGCTGCCTCGACAAAGCAGTGAGCATAATTAAGGAACCCACACACCCTGGGCATTCTCTCTTCCACCTTCTTCCATCAGGAAAAGGGTACAAAAGTCTGAGGCCAGTTACCAGCTGACTCAAGAACAGCTTCTTCTCTGCTGCTGTCAGACTTTTGAATGGATTTAGCTTGCATTAAGTTGATCTTTCTCTACACCTTACTATGACTGTAATACTTCATCCTGCACGCTCTCATTTTCTTCTCTATGAACAGAATGTTTTGTCTGTATAGAGCACAAGAAACAATATTTTTTATTGTTACATGGAACAATAATAAAATCAAATCAAAACCGGAAGCAGTAAAGGTGGAGGTGATGGAGAAAAGATTTACAAGAATCGTTCCCAGGGTGAAAGATTCCAGTATGAACTGGAGAAACTTAGGTTGTTTCCCTTGGAATAGAAAAGGTTAAGGGATGACTTGATAGAGGTATTTAATATTATGCCACATTTAGATAAAATAAGCAAAGAGAAACTATTTCCATTGGCTGAAGGGTTGATAACCAAAGGGCATAGATTTATGTGATTGGCAGAGGAGCCATAGGTGACATGAAGGAAGCATTTTACTTTTCCAGGACTGATGTTTAGGACTTGTAATGTGCTGAGTTTAAGCTCATTTGAGTGTCACAAGTAGGTTCTCATTATCGCTGCAATGAAGTTACTGTGCAAATTCCCTAGTTGTCACATCCCAGTGCCTGTTTGGGTACACCGAGAGAGAATTTAGCATGGCCAGTGGACCTAACCTAGGGGATTTTTCACAGTAATTTCACTGCAATGTGAAATTACTGTGCAGTTTGTGACTAATAAACATTTACTTTAACCAGCGTGTCTTTTGGACTGTGGGAGAAAACGAGCACCCGGAGGAAACTCGTGCAGATATGGAGAGAACATGCAAACTCCACACAGACAGTGACCTAAGCAGGGAATTGAACCCAGGTCCCTGGAGCTGAGAGGCAACAGTGCTAACCACTGTTTCACCGTGCCACCCCACTGATAGGGTATTGGATTTGATAATCGCTTCCTAAAATGAATTCAATAAATACTTGAAGGTCAAAAGCTTGTCAGAAAGAGATCCAGAGTGGAATGAACTGGTTTCTTTTCATAAAGTAGAGATGCTGGCTTTGGACTGGGGTAAACTCAGTAAAGTTTCACAACACCAATTTTAAATCCAACCAATTTATTTGATAGTAAATTCGCAAGCTTTCGACACTATGTGCCTTTGTCAGGCAAATGCAGTGTTCTGGTCTGCAATAGCATTCATTACCAACACAGACAGTCAGAGATTGCTGATTAGAATGCGAATCCTTACATCTAACCTGCTATTCAAGTGTTAAAGTGGCTAACAATGTGTGTGAAGGGAATCCTGAGCATTGGTTAGAGAATTGTGTATTTTGTGTATTATTCTTTTCATAAATCCAGACCTCATGGGCTGAATGGCCCCCTTCTAACCTACATTATTCTGTGGTTGAATAGATGACAGAAATGCTTGGTTATTGTTTGGAGTTTGAGAGAACTGTACAAACTGGTAATAGTGACTAGTGATAATTCCTCCTTTACTCAGTTTCCCTGTTTCTTGATCTGTGTGGAAGGGATTAATGAGGTGCCAGATATAATTAGAAACTTTGTATAGAAGCTTTGGTCAATCTACTAAAGCAGTATTTTGCATGTTGAAAATTTAGTGTCAGTTTTTAGCTTTGTTAGACAGAAGGATAAAATACATTCTGTAAAGTGTGCTCATTCATCCATTAGTGAAAAATTGTGCTCCACTGGTGTTGGTCACTTTCTGACCAATTATTTTTATGAAATATTAAATTGTTGCCTTAACATGCAAGCAAGAGCTTGTAGAATACTGTGCATTTATCTATATGCTTTTGAATCTGTTGTTTTTGTTTTGCCCAGTACAATCTCAGAATTCAAGCTTGCATAGAGCAGTCCGCTTCCATTTTGTGTCTATGATTGAGTCTGTGAGCAAGTGATATATTATGTGGCTACTTTATTGTTGAAGAGATGCTCAGATCAGAATGCTGTGTAGTGTTTCAAGTGATTCTTATGGGAAGTGTGCGATGCATTTTAAGAGCAAGTACTGGCCTAAGGGGTGAAAAGAAGAAAAAAGTTGCTGAACATAAAGAAAGTCTAGTTTGGGTGCCATTTGTTTGTTCCAGCGCAAAGACTCCTTTTGATCTGTTCCCTTTGAGGTAACAGAAATTCCAAGTAAAGTACAAAGGCAGCAGCTCTCCTGAGCTTTGCTCTGAAACAAAGTGAAGCAAAAGTTTTTGTTTGAAAATAGTTCATGGCCACATGGGATGAAAAGAAATAGCACTGGAAGCTGAATCTAAATCCTTTTTTATACACGGTCATTGTAAGAAGTGTGTTTTGAGAAAGAGATTTAAGACCTGGCAAAAACTGATACCCTCCTTGATATTGTAGTGTGCTGCTGGTGGCTGCAGTTTTTTTCTGAAGTTCACTGAGGAATAAATGGTTAGTTTCTCATGCCCTCAGGCGCAATGGAAATCCTGGCAAATGTCAATTCTTGAATAGTGTTGGAGGTGGTCAACTCACCTTTATCATAATTATCCAGTTCAGTTAGTTTCAGAAGCTCATTCCTCTAATGCACAATGTCAAAAAATGATGAGTTCCACATTGTTACCACTCACTTCTTTAAAAAAATCCTTCCTCATTACATCTCATATCCAAATTCTTGTATCCCAGCCCTTGTACCACCAGCTATTGGGAAGAGTTTTTTTTCTCCCCTGTGGTCATAATCCTGTACATCTCTATTAAAGATCTCCCTTCCATCACCTTTGCTATAAGGAGAACAATTCCACCTTAGAACATAGAATATTACAGCGCAGAACAGGCCCTTCAGCCTTCGATGTTGCGCCAACCAATTAAGAAAAAGCAATGACCCTCTAACCTAAACCATTCCCTTTTCATCCATAATCTCTTCCATCCTAATCTCATGGTGACTCAATGGTAAGTGCTACTGCCTCACAGTGACAAGGACCCAGTTCAATTCCTGGCTTGGGTCGCTGTCAGTGTGGAGTTTATGCATTCTCCCCATGTCTGTGTGTGTTTTCACCGGGTGCTCTGGTTTCCTCCCACAGTCCAAAGATGTGCAGTTTAGGTGCATTAGCCATGCTAAATTTTCCTCTGTATCTGAACAGGCACCAGAGAGTGGCAGCTAGGGGATTTTCACAGTAAGTTCATTACAGTGTGAATGTAAGCCTGCTTATGACATTGATAAACTTTTCACTTCATAATAAATCATTTCCTGAACCAGTCTGTTCAATCTCTCTGCTCCTCTCAAGGACCTTCACATCTCATGTAAAATTCGGCTTTGCTCTAATTGCTTTATATTTTTCAGCATGTTCATTCAAGCTATTTGATTTGTATTTCACTGAACATATGGTGTGTGATGTATCAGCTCAGCTTCTTATTCCTGGCTGAATGAACTATTGTTTTCCTTTCTTCAGCAGTTCATTTGCATTTCTGCTTGAAGGGAATACAGAAGTGTTTGAGCGAGAATTTAAGTAAATCGGATTTCACTTGCTATCTTTATAGTGTTCACAACAGGGGAGCTGTGCTGAGCAAATTACATAAAATGCATTTGTAGACCTGGAGCTCCAGGGGCTTATTTTATGGTTAGACTCTCTGATAGTCTGGATGCTGTCGTGAGCTAGGCAAATTTCAAATTGCATAGTGAGATTCATTTCAGAACAGCCTCCACTTGTCAATAACCATGGCCAAATAGTGCATAACTTCATGCTAACCCACCTGCTGCTGTTGTAAATAAGGCTTGTGATTTTTGCGAGAGTAGCTTCCTTCTATGGTAGTGTTCTGCTTCAGCCTTTGAGTGTTCAATCTTCTGTGGGCAGCATAATGGTTAGCACTGCAGCCTCACAGCGCCAGGGATCCAAGTTCGATTCCTGTGTGGAGTTTGCACGTTCGCCCCGTGTTTTGTGTGGGTTTCCTCTGAGTGATCCAGTTGCCTTCCACAGTCCAAAGATGTGCGGATTAATTGGATTAGCCATGCTAAATTGCCCCTTGCCCCTTAGGGGGACTAGCTAGGGTAGATCCAAAGGTTGTGACAGTGGGGGGGGAGAAGCATAGCTGGGATTGTGGTCATGCAGACTTGATGGGCTGAGTGGCCTGCTTCTGCATTGTAGGATCCTATGACATCTATGTTCACTCTATCAGCATGTGCCACATACAACAAGTTGAGAATCCAGATGTATAGTACAGCATTTCTGATTGGTAAATAAATGACTGATAGACATTTGAGCATTTGATCTCAATTATTTAAAAATAAAATATTCTGGATGCAGGAATCTGAAACAAAAACAGAAAATGCTAGAAAATCTCAGCAGGATGGACAGCCTCGATGGAGAGAGAATAGAGCCAACTTTGAGTCTGGATGACCCAAGGGGATTGGTGAAGATGGTCCCAGATTCGTCCCAACTCAATGTTGGCTCAATTCTCTCCACAGATC
The DNA here is from genome assembly GCA_024679065.1 of Sphyrna mokarran. Taxonomy (NCBI): domain Eukaryota; kingdom Metazoa; phylum Chordata; class Chondrichthyes; order Carcharhiniformes; family Carcharhinidae; genus Sphyrna; species Sphyrna mokarran. The sequence goes on along the minus strand of JAGIQG010000025.1, from coordinate 5,773,207 downwards.
TGTGGGACATGTTGAGATTTTCCTGCATTTTCCGTTCTTGATCTTGATTCTTTTATTGGCACAGCATAGAATCGTAGAATTCCTACAAATGAAGGAGGCATTTCAGCCCATTGAGTCTGCATCGACTGCAATCCCACCAAGCTCTATTCCCAGAGCCCCACACATTTACCCTGCTAATCCCTCTGACACTAAGGGTCAAATTAGTATGGCCAATCTGCCTAATCCGCCATCTTTGGACTGAGGGAGGATGTACATGAGTACTTGAAATTTGTGTGTTTGTTGAGAAAGTGGTAAGACTTTAAACCAAACAAGCCTTTTGTGATCATTTGAGTGTGTTACTTTGTTGCTGAATGATGGTAGGTATTTGTCATATACGTACGTGAAGTGCATTTACCTGGATTATATACGTAATATGTTTTCTATTGAAGTTGATGTACGTGCTTTCAGATGATGTAGTCACATTTTGGGATAAGTCAGTGATTCCTGTTAACTTGCATTGGAGCCACTTTTAGTCTCTTCCAACTCAGGGTATGAAACTGGCATCATTACTATGTACTAACAATTGACAGAACTGCTTGCTGCAGGGATCAGCTGTTGGTTTTTTTGCTATACAATTGAGAGTTTATTGGATGATTTTATTGTAAATGAGCATACACTCAATATATTGTGCCAGAAAGTTGATGTTCATTGGTCACTCTTGGTTGTTAACATTCTTTAATCAAGAAACTGTTAATTGGTTTGCATTCCATTTTTCTCAGATCGATTAACCAGATCATTGAGCACACTGGTTAGCACTGCTGCCTCAGCGCCAGGGAGCCGGGTTACGTTTCTGGCTCCGGTCACTGTCTGCATGGAGCTTGCGCATTCTCCCTGTATCTGCGTGGGTTCCCTCCAGGTGCTCCAGTTTCCTCCCACTGCCCAAAGGTTTGCAGGTTTGGTTGATTGGCCATACTAAATTGCCCTTTAATGTCAGGGGGATTAGCTAGGGTAAATATGTGGGGTTACGGGGATAGATAGGATTGCTATCAGTGCAGACACAGTGGCCTAATAGCCTCTTGTTCTGTAGAGATTCTGTGATCTCTTATGGGTAGTAATTCATATTTTAGCCTAGGAAGTGATTTGGTTACTGAAGAGAGACATTGCTTCAGGTTTGGCTTGTTTGCATGAGGTTATGAGTGTGAATCTTGTATTTTTGGTTCCTATGCACTGAGTTAGATAATTGCTATTTGTGTTGCTTTCAATACTGGCATGTTGAATATTTTGTTAGCTTCTTTGAAAGCTGCATGGCATTTGGCAAGATTTTTATCATTGGTCAATAGAGGAGCATTCCTGTTAGCTTTACAGAAAGGTTTATCCTGTATGATTGGCTATTAAAGAGTTTAAAGTTTATTAGTGTCACAAGTAGGCTGAAGTTAACACTGCATTGAAGTTACTGAAAATCCCCTAATTGCTACATTTGGGCGCCTGTTGAAGGAGAATATAGCATAGCCAATGCACGTCCTTCAGACTGTAGAAGGAAACTGAAGCACCCGGAAGTTACCCATGCAGACACGGGGAAAACATGCAGACTCTGCGCAGACAGTGACCCAAGGCTGAAATTGAACGCAGGTCCCTGGTGCTGTGAGGCAGCAGTGCTAACCATAATGCTGCCATGCTTCCCCAAGAGTGGGCAGCCTTTGGTCAGGGGCAAAGTGGCCTAATTGGGTTCTAACTGCGGATCACAATATATTTGTTGATCGTCGTCCCCATGGGGTTGCCGCATTCTGCTGCTTTCTGTCCGTGTATTTTTCCTACTGATCTGATTGAAATGATCTGTACGTGAAGCAAAGATGTAAGATGCGTGCTGGTTGCTCACAACATTGACTGAGAGCCATGCACTCCCTCCCTGTCCAAAATGTAAAAGAAATCTTTTGTTTTTACAATTTGAAGTTGATAGTTCTATTATATAACTGATCAAACATTTTCAGTAAATTATGAAATATTTGACATGTACTAATTGTATTTAATCTTAGTCATGAGCCATGGTTAGTAAACAAGCCTGATTTCAGTCTTGCAGCCCACTGAGATGGAGAAGGGTTACTCATGCAGCCCTCTCACTTATCACTGCTCTTAAATCACAGCCATATATGTATGCTTGTTAGAAATATTGAGAATGAGTGTGTAGTGGATATGCAGCAGGAGATGTTTATTTGCAAATAAATTTATTTACTGTAGTAGGTGGAAGTAAGGTATGATTTTTAACTTAAGTACTTGTACATATATCTGTGATGGATATTTGTGGATTGCACTGTGCTGACTAGATAGAAGAGATTGCGTTACCGATGCTTTTATTAACTATTGTGTGTTGCAGTATATTCAAGATAACATTGCCAGTGATTTTGCCGGATGTGTTCCTTTATACTGTAGCGTCATTTTGCTCTGAAAATCATAGTCAAATTAAATTGTAAACTTGTGCTGACACAAGGAGCTTATTGTATCCTGTTTTTAAATTCATCCTCACTGAGCTGCATCCAGGTGCTGTAAGTTTCCAATGTAACAGTGATGTAATGACATTATGTACACCCATTTATTCATTTTTCATTTGAGGATTGGGGTAAAATTTTTTTAAAAGTTGCCTTTTATTACAGGATGGATTTTGGAGATAAATGCAGTATTTTCATACTGCTTGCCTTTTGATTGCTTGATACTTGTGTATTAAATAACAATTTTATAATGTAACTGCATTTACCAAGAGTGCAGAAACGAACATACGAATATGTGAACATAAGAACTAGGAGCAGGAGTCGGCCATCTGGCCCCTCAAGCCTGCTCCGCCATTCAATAAGATCATGGCTGATCTTTTTATGGACTCGACTCGACTTACCCACTGCTCACCATAACTCTTGATTCCTTTATTGTTCAAATATTTATCAATCTTTGCCTTAAAAACATTCGAGAAGGTAGCCTCAGTTGTTTCACTGGGCAGGAAATGTATTGAGCTATAAATGTGCCAAACACATCATTGGAAATTCCGTCCCAGTATCATAGTACCACAATCCTGTTGCCCTTTTGCAGAAGTAGAATTGGCTTTGTCATGTTTAAACCAGCGGTCAACAAATATTTTTACCATGGTCACATAGGGGTTGCTTTTGAGTATAAAGATGGGTACAATCCATTCTCTGATCAGATGTTCTGCCACTAAGTGGGCATTCTGCAACAGCTCTGATGAACAGTCAAAGATGCAGGTTAGATGGATTGGCCAGGTTCAGTTACCCCTTAGTGTCCAAAGATATGATGGTTAGGAGGATTAGCGGGATAATGTATGAAGTTACAGGTATAGAGGAAGCTGGGGAGGGGGGTGCCCTGGGTAAGGTACACTGTCAGAGGGTCAGTGCAGACTCAATGGCCTGAATGGCTTCCTGCACTGTAGGGATTCTATAATTCTATGAAATGCTAACTCCTCATCAGTGGAAGTCTCTTCAGCGATCATTGCCTGTAAAATTGGTATTGTTAATATTATTACCAATACTATTGAAGTTTATATTGAATTCTAGGTGAACTATTAAGTCTTTAACCAACCTTTTCTCTCTGGACTAAGGTAAATTAAGATGCAGTGAAAGTAATGTTTTAAATTTTGAGGATAGTAGTTTCACAATTAGCAGACCAATCTTTGTCTTTTTTTTAAATAAGTAGGCAACTGATTTGAGAGACCTTTCCCAATCCAAGGGTAAATTCCCCTATACAAAATCATGTTCTATTCACCCGCATTCTAAAGAATTCCTGAACCGGCATAGTGATTAAATGTGCATTCCGGATTCTTGGCATAAGCTGTTACCCTAATTATTTTTTCAATGACTCTTGAGTCTATCACCTCTATACACGCTGCATCTTTCACACGCATCCTTATGAAATATGGGCTATTTCACTGTTTGAATTTCCGTTTGATTGCAGCACACATGATTAAGTGGACTGCAGTACAATGGTTACACATTTGTTTTTAAGAAACAGGCTGCACAAATGCTGATCCAAGCAGAAAGTTTCCTGGCAAGCTCATGCTGCACTTATCCCAAATTCAGCTGGACTAGCCAGTCCAATTTTTCAATGAGGCCGATTGTTTTCAGCCAAAATATTGAATCTTGCTCTTGTCTCGTCAACAGCAGCTTTTGAACAGTACAAGAGTGAATATAAAAAGGTGTCTATCTTAATGTGGCACCAGACATCCCCAACACTGTGCAGCCACTATTAGTCTTATTCTCATTCCACACACACTCATGCTAAACAAAAACTTCTTTGTACACAAGAACTCGAGCTCTGCCTAATTAACTCCTTTAGTGCTGATGTCTCCAGTTATCTAATAAACACTTTAATCATGTGGCACAGTGGTTAGCACTGCTGTCTCACAGCGCCAGGCTCCTGGATTCAATTCTTGGCTTGGATTACTGTCTGTGTGAAGTTTGCATGTTTTCTGTGTCTGCGTGGGTTTCCTCCGGGTGCTCTGGATCCCTTCCCCAGTCCGAAAGATGTACTGGTTAGGTGCATTGGCCATGCTAAATTCTCCTTCAGCACACCTGAACAGGCACCAGAGTGTAACAACTAAGGGATTTTCACATTAACACAGCAATGCAGTGATCGTAAGATTATTTGTGACAATAAATAAATAGTTGTAACATTCTGCGATTATGAGAAGAATGTGAAAGCCCTGCTCTGTAGTGTCTGACCATTTTGTATTACAAATTGGTTTGCATTCGGTCACCTAATCTAGAGCTTATATCATGCTGGTGTACCAAATTTGTGCTCCCTATGACAGTCGAATGTGTGCAAAATCATTGTGGGAAATAATGTTTTTTAAGATTTGCTGCAGAACTGCTTTTGTCAACAGCTAACGAGATGTAAGCAGTGGTTTTAATGCAGTAGAGCTCTGGCACATGTTGAGTCTTGTGATTAGTGAGTTTTAAAAGGAATGAATCCAGCATTATTTTGAGTTGTAGCTCATGAAAATAGATATCAAATCGTTGGCTTCATAAATTTGTTACAGGCTAATATGTTTAAACATTCATTGAAATTAATAATTGCAAAATAGTCAAAGGGCTGGTTACATGGATGGTGGAAATGGACAGATAGCTTTATTAATTGAAAGGAGGAAAAGCTTGTACATTCTCCTAACTCTTGGATGTCTCAAATGCATCAGGCAAATCGAGGTATTGGCTAATTGCGTAGTCCTATTTGTAATTTCTTCCAGTGAAGCAGTCACATGCAACAAGACCTGGTGACATTTTGGGCTTGGGCAGGGAAGTGTTTGGTGACATTGTGCAAATGCCAGGCGAGAACTGTCTCCAACATATAAAGATCTAACCTGTGCTCTGGGCATTCAATGGCATTGTCAAATCCCTCATCTTCAACACCCTGAAGGCCACTGTTGACCAGAAACTTAACTGGGCAAACCATATAAATATTGTGGCTTCAAGAGCACATCAAAGCTATGTATTCTGCAGTAAGGGAATCTTGTCCTGACTCTGTAAGCCTGTCCACCATCTACAAGACACAGCAGGAAGGTGATACTCTTCACTTGCCTGGATGAGAGCAGCTTCAATAACACTCAAGAAACTCAACACCATCCAGGATAAAGCAACTCCACTTGATCACCCATCCATCAGCGTAAATTTTTTTTTTTTTTTTTTTTAAAGCAACACAGCACAGGAAACAGGCCCTTCGGCCCAACGAGCCCGCGCCACCGTAATACCAAATCATTATCCTATTTTAATAGTCCTATATAATAGTATATATATTAATCCTAATTTGGAAAATTTTCACCATAGGGACAATTTGTTACCCAATCAGCCTAAGAGCGAATTTTTGGGTTGTGGGAGGAAACCGGAGTGCCCGGAGAAAACCCACGCAACCACGGGGAGAACGCGCAAACTCCCGCAGACACCGGCCCAATTCCAAGTGTCTGCACAGCCACATCGATAGTCTCTGAGCTGTCATGGTGCCCTTCAGGTGGTCCACATAAAGCACTCATATACGACATGAGGTACCAGGCAACCCATGAATCAACATCCAAGAGCTGTACCCGCACCACCTGCCGAATGCGTGCTCAAATTATGGACCGAATTACCTGTGGAAAAAAGCCGTAGTTAAACAGTCCTAATATATCCCTCTATCTGCATACCGCTCATGTGGCTGTCCAAGAGACCCTTAAACAGCCCCAGCGTGCCTGCTCCCACCACCTTACTCGGCAGTGCATTCCACACCCCCACTACCCTTTGTGTGAAAAACTGCCCTCTAATATTCGTCCTATACATAGCCCCCCTCACCCTATGGCCATGACCTCTCGTCCTATCCATTTCTAAAGGTGGAAAAAGTTTACCTCCATTTACTCTATCTATACCCCTTATAATCTTATACACCTCTATGAGATCCCCTCTAAGCCGACGTCTTTCAAGGGAAAACAACCCCAGTCTATTTAATCGTTCCTCATAAGACAGTCCTTCCATACCAGGCAGCATCCTGGTAAACCTCCTCTGCACTCTCTCCAAGGACTCCACATCCTTCCGATAGTACGATATTATGCATCAAATACTGGATGCACTGCAGCTACTTGTCAAAACTTCTTTGGCAGCATTTTGCAATCCTCTGATCTCTACTATCTAGAAGGGCAAGGGTAGCTGGTGGCTGAGAATGTTATCACTTCCAAGTTACAAGCTGATTGTTCATCATTGCTTTGCTAAGGCAAAATTCTGGAACTCCCTCTTAACAGACTTTAGTGGTGTCTTCAGCATGTGACCCGCAACAGTTCAATCAAGCAGTTTTCTCACTGGCAGTTGAGAACGGGCAATAAATATTGGCCACGCCAGCAATGGCCACACAGACTTTTGAAGTCCCTAAACACTACCATCTACATTGTGAAGATAAGGAAGAGAGAAGTGACTGAAAATCTTCGATAAGAATTTACATCAGATGTTAGTTGTTAGGAATCTCCCTGAGTGCTTTCAGTTTGGAGTCTTGCCATTACAGTGGAATGTTGAAGACGTAGACTGGCTCCTGATTTCCTCTTCCTGATACTGATGTCTTTAACCTTTTTAAATACCCAAAACAAGTTATAGCAAGGCAGTATTTCTGATCTACCTAATGGCAGGGTGCACTGAACAAAATATTTACTTTCTGATAATTTAAGATAGGTTTTCTCAAAAGACTGAGGAAATTTGGCATGTTAGCTAAGACAAGCACCAACTTTTACAGGTGCATCATTGAAAACATTCTTGGTTGCATCACAGCTAGATGTGGCTCCTGCGCTGCCCCAGGGTTGCAGGGAACTACAAATTGTCATGAATGTAGCCCAGTCCATCATGCAAACCAGCCTCTCATCCGTCTACAAGTCCCGCTACCTTGGAAAAGCAGCCAACAGAATTAAGGACCCCACCCACCCCAGACACTCTTCCACTTTCTTCTGTTGGGAAAAAGATACAAAATTCTGATGTCACATACCAATCGATTCAAGAACAGCTTCTCCCCTGTTGACATCAGACTTTTGAATGGACCTACCTCACATTAAGTTGATCTTTCTCTACACCCTAGCTCCAACTGAAACACTACGTTCTGCATTCTCTCTCCTTTCTTTCTCCATGAATGGTATGCTTTGTTTAGTATGCAAAAAACAATACTTTTCACTGTATACTAATACATGTGACAAATCAAATCTAAGAGTTGATATTGTAGTTTTAGAGAAACAAACAGAGATTCACATCAGCTTATAGCTTTTTACTGCTCCAGTCTTGGTTTGTTTAGGAATTCTAGTAAAATAAAATATTCAGCTGCAAGGTTGGATATAAATGTGTTGTTTGAGTAGTAAGTGAACTTGGGTTAGTAGAGTTTAAAGGTGGTTGAAGAAGGAAGTTTGTAAGGAGAGGAATTTGCAAGTGTACAGAATAGTTGGTACAAGATGAGCGGTGATGGACTCGCTGTTGAATTTGATGTGGCGAATGCCAGATGGTTATGTAATTAATAGGGATTTAAGCTTCAAAATTTCTGAAGGATTTCATTTACAATGTGGGAAGAATGAAAGTCCTCCAATCTTCAGTTAAACCAAAGCATTGAACAATTCTTCAGAGAAAAGGAAAACTCCTAGGTGAGTGCTGTAGCCTTGTCCAGCCAGTCACTTGAATGTATATCCTTATTTAGAACAGAGGCCTCTTGATGCATTAATTTGAAAGGTAATTCCAGTGCTGCACGACTGCACCAACTTGACATTGCAGTTATTCCTAGCAATGCCTTGAGCTCTTTTCCATTCAACGCCCCATGCTGCTAATAAATTCTGCCAGTTATATTCTCACTCAGCACTTGTACCTGTGCAGTTTGCCCAAGGGTCAGTGATTATTGGTCTGCTGCTCCCCAATCTCATTTTGTCTTGGGATAAAGCCCAGTTATATAGGGGCCACTACTGTCCTGACTAATGCATTGTCAGCAAGACGGCAAGTTTGTTTCTAGTGCATTTAATCCAGTCGCCAGTGGAGTTCCGAGTCCAATCTCTGACTTTGTCTGAAAACGGGTGATGAAACTCAAATGGTATATTTAATAATTTTTACAAAAAATTTGAAAATGTACCGAATATCTCTGAAGAAGTCATACAGATTCAAAACATTAACTTTGTTTCTACCTCCATAGATCTTTATGCACATATTTGGATATTTAATCTCTCCATTTAACAAGCTACCTGCTTGTGCCATTTTTGTAAATGCTGTGCACTTGTGATGCAATATTCTGTGCACCTTGTGTTTTAACTAGGAATTTAGTCTGTGCCTGTCATGCTTTCTTTCTTAATCACTGTCTCAGGAATATGACCCTCTGGAGATGTTACTACTTGTATTTAACGTAGTCGACGTTGAGTTTCTAGTCATAACAGAGTAATTGTTTCAATAAACCCTGCTTTTATTTAGTTACCTGCAAAGCATCTGAGGTATTTGTATTTTTGTCTCCGCATAATCCCTTTTCACTGCTGTGCACTGCAGCTGCAGTAAGCACTATCTACCAGGCATGTTGTAGCAATTCACCGAGCCTACTTCCAAAAACATAGCCGGCTTCAAGAACTCAATCTCTGAAAAATATGAGGACAGCATTGTCAACTGAAGCACCATCACCTCCCAAGTCACAAAGCACCCTGACCTGGAGTGATAATCACCGTTCCCACAAATTCTTTACCTGATGAACACCTATGGTACTTTTTTTTTTGTAGCTTTTCAAGAGCATGAGTTATTACCTCAAGGGGATGGGAGATGGTCTGTTCGGTTTCACTGAAATTTCGAGAACAACAATGTTTAAATCTTAATGTCGGCTGTTTATTGTTAGCCTCTGAAGATTTTTTGCAGCAGCTGCAATTAAGAATGAGTCACAAAAAATTAACGTGCATCCATTGAAATGAGCAATTCATTTTTCTTTTAAAGCATTGATCGTTGCATTGTGGTTTCATTGTTGACCTTATATTGTTTCAATCCCTATATTAAGGTAAAAGAGTGAAGCAAAATACTGTGGATGCTGGAATCTGAAACAAAAACAGAAAATGCTGGAAAATCTCAGCAGATCTATAGCATCTGTGGCAGGAGAATAGAGCCAGTGTTTCGAGTCTAGATGACCTTTCATCAAAGCTCTGACCAAGGGTCATCCAGACTCAACGTTGGCTCTATTCTCTCCCCACAGATGCTGTCAGATCTGCTGAGATTCTCCAACATTTTCTGTTCATGTAAGAAAGAACAATATTGGGCACTAGTTACAGAACATTAGCCATGCTAAATTCTCCTTCTCTGTACCCAACAGGCATTGGAGTGTGTTGACTAGGGGATTTTCACAGTAACTTCATTGCAGTGTTAATATAAGCCTGCTTATAAATAAATCTTATAAATATTACTCAGCTTTTTTTTTGAAACAAATTGTCATGTTCAAATTCATCCTGAGCTTTACAAAGGGGCAATTTTTTTCACTCAGAGGATGGTGAGTACTTGCAACAAGCTACCGGAGGTAGCAGTAGAGGCAGGTACAATTTTGCCTTAAAAATCGTTCAGACAGTTACATGAGTAAGCTGGGCATAAAAGGATATGGGCAGTTGGGACTTAGCTTAGGGGTTTAAAAAAAAGGGGCGACATGGACAAATTGGGCTGAAGGGCCTGTTTCTGTGCTGCAAACCTCCAGAACTCTAATACACAATATTGCTCTTGATTCCTACCCAAATGTTGGGGCTAGTGGTTCAGTTATGTTTTTTATTGCTACCTCATTAACATGGTAATGAAGAGTAGCACCATATAAAGTGGACCAATCTTTTCCTATGGAGGAAGACGTTTAGGGATAAAGATAAGTATCTTTGGCTGCATTCAGTTTTTTTTTTAGTAGCTGGAACTCTCAGGAAAATTTATTTGAGAATTTATATATTAGCCTACCAGCCCTTCCTCTGACTTCAGGGAAGTTCCAGAATTGGACAGACAAACATGACTGTTGAACACTTTTACGCAAGAGCAGTTGTTTTGCTGTTGCTAAATATGCAAAACAGTATATATAGAGCGCCCATCTAAATTGAACAAAAACATGCCAAGTATCAGTGACCTAGCCTCAAGTTAACCAGTTAAATCCTGGTAACATTCATTGTTACATAGACAAAAGGAGGTGATGGTGAATTAGTCCATCGTGCTTATATCGGCTCTGAAAGAATTGTGCAGTTTTAGTCACACTCCCCAAATCTTTCCCCATAATGCAGATTAATCCTTACAGTATCCAAGATGAAAGACATGGACAGGGTGGATAGGGAGCAGCTGTTCCACTGAGTTGAAGGGTCAGTATGAGGGGACACAAGCTCAAGCTGAGGGGCAGGAGGTTCAGGGGGATGTGAGGCAAATCTTTGACCCAGACATCTGAATGCGCTGCCTGGTATGGTGGGGAGAAGTGGGTTGCCTTATGTCCTTTTAAAAAGTGCCTGAATCAGCACACAATATTCTAGGCCATGGACCAATTGTTGTAGCTGGAATTAGGTAGGTAAATCAGGTGTTCCTTTCGTGTCACTGCAAATTTAATGGCCCGAAGAACCTCTTCTGCACTGAAAGATTCTGGAAAATAAATATCCAATTATTTTTTCATAATTCCTGTAGAATTGGAATCTGCTATCCTTTCAAGTAGTGCGTTTTTGCATGAAGTCCTTTTTCCTTTCTAACCCTGTCATTATTTTAAATCTGTGACCTCTGTTTTCAGGCCCATGGTTAGACTGCAGCCTCATAGCACCAGGGACTTGGGCTCAATTGCCGGCTTGAGTCACTGTGTGGAGTTTGCACATTGTCCCTGTGTCTGCGTGGATTTTCTCCCAGTGCCCCGGTTTCCTCCCACAGTCCAAAGATGTGCAGGTTAGACATATTGGCCATGCTACGTTCTTCCTCAGTGTACCCGAACAGGCGCTGGAGTGTGGCGACTAGGGTATTTCCACAGTACCTTCATTACATTGTTAATGTAAACCAACTTATGACTAGTAAAATAAACTTTGCTTTACTTTGTGAATGGAAGTTGTTAATTCTGACTTGCTCTTAGCAAAGCCCTTCAATTTTGAATACTGCTGTTGAGTCTCCACTCCCAGGAAAATAGAGACCAACACTACTTCAGGCCCTTCACATGACAATTTACTCATCTCTGGTATCATCTTTGGGAGAGTACAAAGAATCACCATCATTGCAACATTAGTTCTAAAGTATGTGGTACCTATAATTGTATACACTACTCCAGATGTAGCCTAAACAGAGCTTTTGTAAAGGTTAACATAAAGGACTTCATCCTTGTTTTAATATTCAATAGTTTTGTTTTCTACCATACTGCTGTTTCTATTGATTTATACTACTTCGCATTTATGTGCACTGCATGCATTTGCCAATCTCTTGAATCTGTACTTGTTTCAAAAATGCTGAACAAATGATTAACCTGTCACACTTGTAATGTGGTTTATTTATGCATGCTAGAAATGGCATATTCATACAGGGACCCATTCTCTGCAAGCAAAAAGAATTAGTTAAAGCCTTGCATCTTTGCTTTGATTTATCCAGGAACTTGAAGCGCTTAGTTGATTTTGCCATGATGATGCGTCAGCCAATCAGGGTTGACTTGCTAACCAAGTACACTTGGTTGTAACTTCAGTACACTTTTCTTCTGTAGTAAAAATTGTGATTATTTGAAATCTGGCATTCTTGCATTTGTCATGATAAGTGCAGCATGAAAAGCTTCAGCAATATGTCTCTTTTCAACAACATTTAAGTTCTGTATGACCACGTGACAATTCATCTACCCAAAGGTACAATACCCAATATTGAACTGTATTTCAAATGGAATCTGATCAAGACTGTACTATTGATGCATCACCTCTTCACATTTGAGTACAAATTCTTTTGAAATAATAACCAACTTTCCATTTGTCATTTTAATTACTTTCTGTACTTGCACACCATCTTTACTGTATCTGAATACACACATCCCTTTACTCAACATCACCTAGTTTCTCGCTGCTAAGAAAATATTTAATTTCTCTTTCTAGGGTCCAAAATGGTGTCATTACATTTACCCTATTGAACTCCATCTGCCTCAGTTTTTCCCATCCACATCTATCCTTTTGTAACTACTTATCCTTATCTACATGACGCCTTGTGCCTCCTGATTTAATATCATCTGCAAACTTGGTTATGCATATTTGTCCAAGTCTTTAATATACAGTCTGCCTTCAGTTTTAATTTTTAAAAAATTAAACTTTAAATGAAATGTACTTTATGAAAGTTTATGCAGCATACCCAGTAGTCAAGAAAAGCCTAGCTGTATGAGTTACTTTGCATTTTCTTTGAATGTAGGTCAATCTTTTATCTCTTTCTTGCTCCAAAATCCACACCACTTTAGCTAGTCTATTTCAGATGAGCTTCATAGTCTATCTTCCAAATGGTTTAGATTGTGGTTTGAGAGTTTTCTTTCAAGTTGTGAAGTTGTTTCCTCATTTGACTCCCTCATGTGTCTGTGTGTCTTTGTGTGTGTTTCAATTTATTATTCGCCCAGTGTGAACTAGATTATGCCATTTTTCAGAGCTGCATTTCAGTTAAGGCTAATATTCAGAAATTTCAATGAACATAAATACTGCAACTTCAAAGATTTTTGTTTGTCTTTGTTGAGATCGATACCTTAGTGTGCAAAGATGATGACTTCCTCAATCAAGATAATAGCCTAGAAACTACTGCTGATAGAATCACTGTGGTTCTGCCACAGTCATGAAAGTTGGCCACATCAGTGGAGGAAGCTGCATTTTGCATGTGTCACTTAAGCACACACAGCAGGAGATTTTAATTTCAGGTTCCAGTCTGTTTGGTGTTGCCTTAGTTCAGGGACAAAATAGGGCCATCAAAATGATCCTTGGTATTCTTAGACTTGGGTTGGGGAATATCAGCCAATCTACATTTATGGAACTAATGTAGATAGGCTCAACTTTGACTGACACTGATAATTCTGGCATAGGAATGGACATTTGAAGAGATGCTGAAGCATTAAGGGAATGTTGTCAAGGCCCATAACCTATGCCTTCAGCAGTTTTAAACTTTAAACTTCAGGTGGCACAGTGGTTAGCATTGCTGCCTTTCAGTGCCAGGGACTGAGGCTCAATTCCAGCCTCTGGTCATTGTCTGTGTGGAGTTTGTACGTTCTCCCCATGTCTGCATGAGTTTCCTCCAGGTGCTCTGGTTTCATCCCACAATGTGGCGATGCCAGCATTGGACTGGATAAGCACAGTAAGAAGTCTCATAACACCAGATTAAAGTCCAATAGGTTTTATTTGATAGCACAAGTTACAAGCTTTCAGAGTGCTGGTCCTTCATGTTGTCTGTACCTTTAAGACTTAATTACCTCTAAAGACTCACATTCCAACCTTTATTTTGTAAATTGAGTTTGTGTCTTTATATGTTCTGTTTGTGAACACGATTCCATCACCTGATGACAAGCAGTGCTCTGAAAGCTTGTGGCTTGTGTTACAAATAAACCTGTTGGACTTTAACCTGGTGTTGAGAGACCTCTTGCTGTTCTTCCTCTCTCAATCCAAAGATGTGCAGGTTCGGTTAATTGCAATGCTAAGTTGCCCCTTAGTGTCAGGAAAATTCGTGAGGTTACGGGTATAGACCCTGGGAAGAATTATTGTTGGTGCAGACACAATAGGCCGAATGGTCTCTTTCTGCATTGTAGGGATTCTGTTGTGCAGGGGAGCACTTTCTGGTGACCTGACTGATGTTTAGTCCTCCAGTACGACTTTAAAAAGATTAGATAGAATCCCAGCGGTGTAGAAGCAGGCCATTGATCTGGTCATTGTCCTATGTTGTTTGTGTACTGTGCACATTAGCTGCTGTTTTCCCTGTATTATAATGATGCCGACTCAGTAAAATGTACTTAGTTGGCTGCAAATTGCACTGGGGCATCCTGAAATTTTGGAAAGTGCTGAACAAATATTAGTTTGTTCTTTCGACATTTGGTCTGCATGGAAATGGAAGAATTTACTTGAAGCTGGGTCACTGACCTTTTTTATACTAGAATATTCCAGTTTGATAACTCAACTTCCTTCTTTTAAGAGTGAAGGGAAGGCATTTTTTTGGCCGCCAGCCCTGGAGTCTTGTGCACGCTATTGGTCATGGATTGGGTTGGAGCAAATATCGTATTGCTCTGACTCTTCCTGTTTGCCTGTCGAGTATCCAAGCTTGACGTACTTGTTTAATAACAGGCAAAGTGTTAGTGAGCTTCCTTTCACGAGTATTACTTCGTTCTGATTTTCCTGTTTACTATGTTCCAAACAATTTTATGACAATTATTTTTCTTCAGTTTCCATAAATAAAAGACCAGATTTTTCAAGCTAAGTACCTCAGAGATGCAGTGCAATTTATCAAAGCACTAAAACTGTCGAGCTGTGGAATTCACTACCACAGAAAGTAGTTGAGGCCAAAACCATTGTGTGATTTCAAGAAGAAATTAGATATAGCTGTTGGGGCTAAAGGGATCAAGGGATATGGGGGGAAGTGGGGAGCAGTTATTAGTATATTGAATTTGATCAGCCATGATCAAAATGAATGGCAGAATAGGGTCAAGGCCGAATGGCCTACCCCTGTTTCTATCTATCAGTTTCTCAGTTCCTATATACTATGTGCTGCAATTTAACTTATTAATACCCCGCGTGGCAGGTGACCAAAAGAAATCCTTTAGATGGTTCAGTCAAGGCATGGGAATCCTCTTAAATTTGCTGGTTTTATCTGAGAAATGTGATCTTTATGCAATACAGATTGATTGCAAATGGTGCAAAAATGTCATTGTTGTTGACCTTTCCTGCAACATGATACAGTAGAAATGACATTTTTTAAACTCTTGTACATTTTGTTCCTGTTGGAGGGTGTTATCAGTGCTCCTCTTTATCCCCTTACCTCAGCCTCCCCAACAATGTGTTTGCACTTTCAATGCAGAATCACATTCCATGTGATGGTTGGCCATTTGAACTGAGACAAAACAAAAGTTGACCTTAGGGCATGGTACGTTATGTTAATTAACCAGTGGGATGCATCCCTGAGCTTGGAATTTTGAAATCCAGCCAATTTCAGGATTCTATGACCACGGTCAAAGTTAGAAGATGCCTGTTGCTCTCATCAGCAGAGTTTCTAATGATGAAGTCAGTGCTAACATGTCAATCCTCAATCTCAACAGAATGTAGATATTTGATGGTGAGGGTTCCTTGAGTCACTAGCGAACTGTCAGTCCATTGTATAATATATTCTATGATCATACAATCTCTACAATACAGGAGGCCATTTGGCCCATCAAGTCTGCACCGACCACAATCCCACCCAAGCCCTATCCTCACAACCCCATGTATTTGCTCTGCTAATCTCCCTAAGGGGTAATTTAGCATGGCTAATCCACCAAACCTGCACATTTTTTTGGACTGAGGGAGAAATCAGGAGCACCCGGAGGAAACCCATGCAGCCAAAGAGAGAATGTCTGTGCGGAGTTTGCACAGTCACCTAAGCTGGAAATCAAACCTGGGTCTCTGGCACTGTGCGACATCAGGGCTAAGCACTGTGCCAGCGTGCTGCCCCTTTATTGTACATTGGTGAACTTTGACCCCAATTTTTAGCTAACATTTCCAATCTGAAGAGCCCAGTATTACTTGATAGACAGATGTGGGAAGCTATCATAAAATCCCAGCAGTGCTGAAGAGGTCATTTGACCCATTGAGTCTACACTGACTCTGACAGAATGTGATACCCAGGCCTTCTCCCTGCTCTATTCTTTTTACCCAGGGCACTTTTTCCTATTAGTATTCCATTTATATTTTGACTTGAGCAGCTACTCAAACTCTTGAAAAGATCAGATTTTAATTGAAAAGTCCTTCTTCCGAAAGGAGGCCATTTAGCCCATCGTGCTTGTGCCAGCTGTTTGAACGAGCAATCACTTCATCTCCACTTGATGGACCAAATGGCCTTTGATGGACCAAATGTCCTCCTTCTTCTGTAATGTAGAATTTTTTAATGATCTCATTCATTTGCCCTTTCCCCATGTTTTTACATATCTGTCCAACTCCCTTTTTGGGAGTTCCTTCATCTACTTGAATCATCGTTTCAGGCAGTGCATTCCATATCATCACAACATGCTGTACTGAAACTTCTCTTGATCGCCCCTTTTACTGTCACCCTGTCCCCTCCTGAGTGACAGGAATCCATTTGAACAAGCTCAGTTTTATTTGATGATAATGAAACTTAACTTTTTTATTGATTCCAATTGAAACTAGTTTTTCAGAAATGCAAGTCTATTCTTGCGGGTGAGATGCTGAATGGAATTCCCATCTGCCCTCCTAGATGGACATAGAAGATCTTGTGTCTCCATTTTGAAGAAAAGCATCAGAGTTTCACCAGATCCTGGATTGTATTTATCCCACGCCCTCCATCTGACAACATCGCTAAAACAAATTGGCCATTGCTGTATCCAAATTGGCTGCTGTTTTCTAACAAGTGGCTAAACTTCTAAGATCCTTCATTGTACATAAATTGCCATGGGACGTTGTGAAAGGCACTGCATGAATAGAAATCTTTGTTTTGCCCCTGTTACAGCACCTGGACTCAACCTGCCTCTTGTAAAATAGTTTCTTGCATACTACATTGTGTTTTTGTGCAGGAGCCCAATTGTAGTAATGTTGCAGTTTCCCCAAGATGTGTGGTTTTACCCTCGTTAACTTGTTTGGACCGCTGAGCAGCTGATGTGGATTGTGTTCTGAATGGATCTTGGGGTGCAGTTAGTGGGGTCCATGCTCTGTCTGTCTGTGCCAGGACAGAAGCTTTAGATGTATTCTGGGACCACGTTCAGTGCAATCAGTTTTGATCCTTTTACCAGATGAAAGGATTTTGTGGTGAGTTTAATCTAGTTCACCCTTAAACTGAAATGTTGCGTACAAATTGATATGCCATCAGAAATCTTATTTACGCTATACTGCTTTGAAGCTCTTTTATTTTATCAATTAATGAAACCACAAATAACATAATAAATAGGCAATGTTAGCACTGAAATTTAAAAATCAACTTGATCCTGCGGCTTTTCTTTATTTCTGAGATCTGTTGCAGATCTTTTAAATAGTTTAAATGGTTTTAAATAGTGTAGCAAAGAGGGTCATGATGAAGAAAGGGTCAGTAAGCTATGCATTGTCTCCTTCAGGTTTCAGTTCAGTTTTTGGAATTGTGAAATGACCCTATTCAAGCTAGCACAAAGGGCTGTTGTTTAGAATAATTGGAGATAGTTTGCCAAGAGCTGAAGTGATTGGTGGTGACTGCGTCAGGTTACTGTATCTTTTCACTTTTCTGTACTGGTGACTGGTATGTTTTTAATTAATTTTATGGAGTGGAGTGTGAGACCAGCATTTATTGCCCATCCCTAGTGACCCTTGAGAAGGTCGTGATGAGCTGCAGCCTTGAATGCTGTAGCCCCTGAGGTATTGGGACACCACAGGACTGTTTGGGAGGGAATTTCAGGGCTTTGACCCAGCAACAGTGAAGGAACAGTGATGTATTTCCAAGTCAGGATGTTGGGTGACTTGGAAAGGAATCCCCAGATGATATTCCCAAATATCATGAATGGATTTGAAAGGTGCTGCCTAAGAACAAAATTATGAGGGGTATGGATAGAGTAATCAGGGTTAAGCTTTTTCCTAGGATGAACTCAAATAGCACAAGGGGTCACGGGCTTAGGGTGAAGGGTAAGGTATAATTTGGATGCTAGAGGGTGTTTTTTCACAGAGGGTGGAAGGGGTATGGAATGCGCTGCCAAGTAAAGTGGTGGAGGCAGGCACTCTGGAGTTATTTAAGAAATACTTAGATGGGCACATGAACAGAATGGGAATGGAGGGGTATAGAAAACTGATTTAAAATAGGGATCATGAGCCTTGGGAGTCCCTGGGAAGTGTGTAAATAGATGATATTGATGTACTTGTTTTTATCCTACGGGTGCTTTGGTCCACCTTGTTGTCTAACGAGGGGCATATACGCGATGGGTTGTGAGAGGGCTGCTCTTTGGATTTTTTGAGAGTTTCCTAGTGTTTCACATTGTTAGTGTACGCTTGACCTGGACCTTTGAACACGACAGCTCAGTGACTATCGCTGTGCTGTGCAGATACATGGATTTGGGCCTGTGTCTGTGGGAGTTTGCGCATTCTCCCCGTGCTTGCGTGGGTTTTCTCCGGGTGCTTCGGTTTCCTCCCACATCCCAAAGATGTGCTCTTAGGCTAATTGGCAAAACAAATTCTCCCTAAATTGTCTCAAATTTGGTTTTTAATCCATAGATCTATAAACATAGACAGGGATCACGGGTAGAGGTGGGAGCATCGGGGTGGCGGCGCAGGCTCGTTGGGCCGACGGGCCTGTTTCCCGTGCTGTTTTATTCTTTGTTCTTTGTTAAACCTTGCTGAGTTCATGCAGTGCATCTTCAGATGGTACATGGTTGTCACTGTCAGTAGTTGAGAGATTAAATGTTTGTGGAAGAGGTCGCAATCAAGCTGATGTCAAGCTGCTCGATTTCTTTGCACTTCACGCTTTGCATAAAGATTGTGGACTGAAATTGACCTGGGTTTCAGGTGAGGACAAATGTATGTTTAGATGCATCAATTTTTGCAGGCATACCAAAACGTGGGGTGTATTCCATCATGTACTTGACTTGTGCATTGTAGATGGTGGACAGGCTTTGGGGAGTCAGGAAGTGAGTTACTCACCATAGAATTCCTAGCCTTTGTTCTTGTAACTACAGTGTTTTGTATGGTTAATCCAATTCAGCTTCTGGTCATTGATAGCCCCCAAGGTATTGATAATAGAGGATAGTTGGGCAATGGTTCGATCTTCTCTTGTTGAAGATAGTCATTGCCTTACACTTGTGTGATTGAAAATGTTACTTGTCACTTGTCAGCCCAAGCCTCGTTGTTGTCCAGGTCTTGCTACATTTGAGAAGTTACAAATGGTGCTGAACGTTGTGCAGTCATCTGCAAACACCCTTAGTTCTGACTTATGATGGAAGCAAAGTCATTGAAGAAGCAACTGAAGCTCGTTGAGGCCTACGACGCTACCCTGAGGAACTCCTGCAGTGATGTCCTGGAACTGAGATGATTAACTTCCATTCACTATAACAATCTTCCTTTGTGCCGATACACCTCCAAACAGCAGAGGGTTTCCTCCCTGATTTCTGAGTCTGGTTTTGCTAGGGGTCCTTCGTGCCATATTCGGTCAAATGCTGCCTTGTTATCAAGGTCAGTCACTCTATCCTCTCCCCACTTCTGGCATCAGCTTCTTTGTCCATGGTTGAACCAAAGTTGTAATGAGGTCAGGAGTTGAGTGACCATAGTGGAACTCAGTCTGAGTGTTCATGAATGGGTTAAAGTGGTGTTGATGACCCTTTCTGTCACTTTACTGATTGGGCTGGTAATTGCTCGAGTTGGATTTGTCCTTTTTCTTGAATATAAGATATAGCTGGCCAATTTTCCATAATGCTGGGTAGATGCCAGTGTTGTAACTGTACTGATACAACTTGGATAGGACGTGGCAAGTTCTAGAGCACAAATCTTTCAGTCTTATTACTGGAATATTGTCAGGGCCCCATAGCCTTCAGACGTCTCTTGAATCAAATTGGCTGAAGACTGACATCTGTGATGCTGGGAACCTCCGGAGAAAGCCAAGATGGATCATTCACTCAGCATTTCTGGCTGAAAGTTGTTGCAAATGCTTCAGCCTTGTCTTTTGCACAGATGTACTGGGCTCCTCCGTCATTGAGGATGGGGATATTTGTGGAGCCTCTTTGTCTAGTGAATTCTTTAATTATCCTGTGAAAATAGTGCACGATCGTACATTCCTGTCTCCATGTAAAGTCGAATGAGATTTACCTGTTTGCAAGGATTGAACACTCACTGAACACTCGTAGCACTCCCAGCCGGTTTTCAAGTTAAAAGCAAACTGTGGTTGTCCTCGTAACTTTCAAACACAGTATATGCTTTGAAATTCCCTAAATGTGATTGTTTTCTGCTTCATCCTATGTAAAAGATTATTAGACATAGGAGCAGAATTAGGCCACTCAGTCCATCAAGTCTGCTCCATCATTCAATCATGGCTGATAATTTTTCTCATCCCCATTCTCTTGCCTTTTCCCCATAACTTCAGATCCTCTCATTAATCAAGAACCTATCTATCTCAGTCTTAAAGACACTCAGTGACTTTCTGCAGCAAAGAGTTCCACAGATTCAACACAGTCTGGCTGAAGAAATTCCTCCTCATCCCTGTTCTAAAGGTTCCTTTAGCTTGAGGTTATGCCCTCTGGTTCTAGTTTTTTTGACTACTGGAGATATCCTCTCCATGTCCACTCTATCCACGCCTGTTGGTATTCTGTAAGTTTTAATAAGATCTCCTCTCATCCCTCTGAAGTCTGAGTATAGAACCAGAGTCCTCAACCATTCCTTATATGACAAGCTGTCATATAATCCGTGTTTTGCGTATGTTTTATAAACAAAGCTATATTTCTACAATTTCAGCTTCATCTGACATTGAAAGAAATCTTTTGCTGATGCAGTTTGGTGCTGCTGCAAAATTGCTCCTGATAGTGTTCTGTAGGAAGTGGCATAGATGAATAATTGTGACTTCAGAAAACCAACATCGATGCAACAAGCTTAATGACCTCCTCCCATTCGAGGCTGACTTTGCACTTGTGTCCCAATGCAATATCGTGCAGATAGCGCAGCCATTAATACTCGCTGCTGCAAAGTTATCAGTTTGCTAATATTGATTTTAGAAATTAAAAGTGCATTCTTGTGGACCTTGCTTTTTAATCCATGCAGGGCAAAAGTTCTTCTGTTATTTTTGTCATTGGAAAAGTGAATATCGTCTGACATGCTTCACTTCAGGTGATGAGCTGCCTTGAAATGTTGCAATCCACATCTATGGCTTGACCCATAATGCCACTTAGTTTATTAGTGCCACAAGTAGGCTTACATTCACAATGGAACTACGTTACCATGAAAATCCCCTAGTCACCACACTCTGGCACCTGTTCGAGTACACTGAGGGAGAATTTAGTGTGGCCAATGCACTTAACCAGTATTCTTCTGGAGCACCTGGAGGAAACCCACACAGATATTGGAGAACATGCTGACTCCACACAAGCAGTGACCCAGGCTGGGAATCGAACCCAGTCCTGGTGCTGACAGGCAGCAGTGCTAACCACTGTGCCACCGTGCCACTTCAATCATGCCTGCTTGTTTGTATAAGAATATGTGGTTGAAACTACCTGCCTCTCATTGGGAAAGGTTCCTGTTAATGCCAGGGTTCCATGTTCTCTTCACCTCACCCAATAAAAAGGACCTTATCTATCCATTTATAGTCAATGGACAGAGAGTTTCATTGTACAGGGCAGCACTGAGATGTACTTGTCAAAAAGACGTTGTTGTGAGGGTGTCTTGACTATTGGTTCACAGTACTGATGGTTATCAGCTGAGTTGATGTGACAAGATATTGGTTGAGGACAGAGTCAGGCTCCTTTCCTATGGCTGTCGTGGTCAATAAGCTCGCAATTGGGTGAAGAATGGCTATGCTATTGGCAGGTTGCCAGCATTCGCGAAAAGGTACTCTGCGAGTCATGTATCTGCGAGTCATAGCTGTCAGGAGAAAAGATGAGGAGGAGAAAACTGGGGATTTAAAATAAGAACACATCCATCTGTCTCATTCAGAACTGAAATGCTTAGGATTAAAATGCCCTCTTGAAATCATTTATCCAGAATATATTATTTGGAAATGCTATTGGATCCTTTTTTCCATTGTGACTCTAGTTTCCTGTTGTATTTCACTTGCCCCTTTAGTGCTTTACTGGCCAGCAATCAAGTTCTCTCAAAGGCACTTCAAGGAATGCATTGGATAGCCAACACGAGTTGTAAGGTCTTTGGCAACAAAGCACTTAAAGTTCATTTTCCAGACAATCAAATACAAAAAGAGGAAGGTTCATAGAATCCTACAGTGCAGAAGGAGGCCATTCGGCCTATGAAATCTGCACTGATCACAATCCCACCCAGCCCTCCTCTCCATTGCCTCATATATTAATCCTAATAGTCATCCTGACACTAAGTGGCAATTTAGCATGGCCAATCAACCTAACACATCTTTAGCTGTGTTAAATTTATATAGAAATCTCGGTCAGACCACACTTGGGAATATTATCTGCAATTCTGTCTGCCATACTACAAAAAGAGGTATTGAAGCATTGGAGACTATGTTCCAGAACTGAGAATATGCAGTTATTGGGAGAGATTGAGTAGGTTGAAGGCAGCGTTCTAGTTGAGGGAGAAGACTGAGGGCAATCTGATGAGAGATTTTTAAAATTAAGTAGGAATTTGATGGAATGAACATGGAGAAACTGTTTCCACTTTAGTGATGATGTAAAGATGCCGGCGTTGGATTGGGGTGGTAAGAACTCAGTAAGAATTTAGCAACACCAATTATTAATCCAACCAATTTATTTGATAGTAAATCCGCGAGCTTTCAACACTCTTGTGTCTTCCTCAGGCAAGTGCAGTATTCTGGTCTGCAATAGCACACATCAGCACAGACAGTCAGAGATTGCTGATTAGAATGCGAATCCTTACATCTAACCTGCTATTCAAGTGTTAAAGTGGCTAACAATGTGTGTGAAGGGAATCCTGAGCATTGGTTAGAGAATTGTGTATTTTCTCCAGACAGCACAGTAAGTGAGGTTTTTTGCTAACCCAGGCAAGTTACGGGGGTTACAGATAGTGTGTCATGAAGCCAAGATCCCTGTTAAGACCGTCCTCATGTGTGCGGAGCTTGGCTATCAGTCTCTGTTCAGCGACTCTGCGCTGTCGTGTATCACGAAAGCCCCCTTGAAGAACATTTACCCACAGGTCGGAGGCCGAATGCCCATGACTGCTGAAGTGTTCGCCCGCAGGAAGGGAACTGTTTTGCCTGGTGACTGTTGAGCGATGCTCATTCATCCGCTGTCGTAGTGTTTGCATGGTCTCCCCAATATACCATGCTTCGGGACATCCTTTCTTGCAACGTATTAGGTAGACAACGTTGGCCACTTTGGTGGTCAGAGCCAGGGGATTTAAAAAATATAATATCCACCAACAGATCAAATGCAAAAAATTAGGAGGATATGTCAATATAGGAGAAAATTAAGACAGTGTAATGTCAATTATATTGTTGGGATTACTGAGAAACAGGATTCCGCTGCTTATAGGAACTGGGGTTCAGCACCCTCCCAAAATGATATTTTGGTTTAGTTAATTATGGTGGCGCAGTGGTTAGTTAGCACGGCTGCCTTACAACACCAAGGATCCAGGTTTGATTCCTGGCTCGGATCACTGTCTGTGCGGGGTCTGCACGTTCTTCCCATGTCTGTGTGGGTTCCCTCTGGGTGCTCCGGTTTCCTCCCACAGTCCAAAAGATGTGTTGGTAAAATGCCATTGGCCATCTAGATTTTCCCTCAGTGTACCTGAACAGGTGCCGGATTGTGGCGACTGAGGAATTTTTGCAGTAACTTTGTTGAAGTGTTAATGTAAGCCTACTTGTGACACTAATAAATACATTTTTAATTAAGTTTCTTCTGAAGTTTTGATTTTTTTTTTGTAATGATGCTCAACCATGGGCTTTAATTGTTCATTTTATTGATCATTTGTTTAGTCAGAAGAGCGTAAACAGGGAATTCCCTGCCCGATAGGCACCATGGAGGCTGGAATG
Organism: Sphyrna mokarran; assembly: GCA_024679065.1. Classification (NCBI taxonomy): domain Eukaryota; kingdom Metazoa; phylum Chordata; class Chondrichthyes; order Carcharhiniformes; family Carcharhinidae; genus Sphyrna; species Sphyrna mokarran. The sequence continues at coordinate 5,748,947 of JAGIQG010000025.1, read as the reverse complement.
CATTGTAAGCCACGGGAACACAAGTTTAATTTAATTTGTTAAGTTTCCTTTTGAAGTCAGTGCTCAATCAAGGTGTTGTCACCCCTCAAACTTGTTAATTTATTTTATTGATTATTGATTTTTATTAGGAGTATAAATGGGATAACTGGGACACTGGGCTTCCCCCACTGGGGTATGTGGGGGAAATTGAGACTGAACAAGTCAATAACGGAAAGCTTTGTGTCTTGGTTCTGACTTGGATTCGATTAATATGCAAAAATACGAGTAGACGTTATGTGGGGTGACTGTAGCGGATGCTTTCAAGAGGGAGAGGGAATAGGATATGATGCAAGGTGGGAAGAGGTAATTAGTGTGGAATGAGATTTATCTGAAATAGAAACACCATGAATCGGTTGGGCTGAATGGCCTCTATGTACTTTGGATTCTCCATGTTGCTCTGAGATATCACAAATCTTAGGTTTTGCTGCTACTTAAAATCCCTTTTCCTCACTAACCCTATTCATTTGAACTCCCTAAAATGGCAGTACTTGAATGCAGATGATAAGGAAAAAGGATGCTGTTGTGACAACTGTATAACATTAGGCAAAGGCCTCATCACCCGTGACGATCTCCAACTGATTTATTTTTCTCTTGGTAGTTGTATAATTGATCTCAAACTTAAGTATTAAATGGACTAATCAATGATGGGTGTTTATAGTTACAGGACAAAGAGAGGCCCCTCCATCTGTAATATTTAACCTTGTCTAAGAGATTGCTTGCAGGAAGGAAATGATTGGGAGTTCCATCTGTTGCATTTCAACTCTATTTTCTGCATTTTGTTTAAACCACTTTAGAAACTCTCATGTTCTTAGTTCCCATTATTTTCCTGTGTAAATATTCCCTGAGGGACTGCCATCACATTTTTTGGTCTGCCAATTAAATAATTTTATTTGCAGCACTTCCAGGCTACGTTTTCCACACTTTTTTTTTGAAAAAAAATATATATATCGTGCTTCCGGTTAGTTGTTTGGATTGGCCCAGAAGTGGAAGCAACAAAACAGCTGCTGAATTCAAATAGCCAGTTAACGGTTTCATGTTGAATGATACTAAACAGCAGCTCACAGGGTTGTCAGTCTGTTCATTACTAAAGCCTTGCTGTGTGCAATCTGGCTTTCACATTTACCCGCATGACATGAATGACTGCATTTCACAAACTGTTTGTAAAGTACTTTTACACATCCTGAGGATGTGAAAGACATTGCTTAAATGTGCTCCTTATGCATCCAGCTTGCAGATAGCACAGCAGCAGATGAGCGTGAGTCATAGAATCAGAGACTCCTTCACTGCAGAAGGAGGCTATTCAGCCCGTCCAGCCTGCACTGGCTGCAATCCTACCCAGGTCCTATCCCCAGAACCCCATGCATTTGCCCTAGCTTGTCCCCCTGGCACCCCGAAAGGTAATTTAGCATAGCCAATGCACCTAACCTGCACATCATCTGGACTGTAGGAAGAAACATTGAGGACACCCAGGCAGACACAGGAAGAATGTGCAAACTCCCCACAGACAATGGCCCAAGCCAGGAATTGAACTCGGGTTCCTGATGCTGGAGGCAGCATTGCTAACTACTGTGACATTGTGCTGCCCCATCATATGGCCACTCGTGAACTAAATAAACTCTTCAATTTTCAGTGTACCCTGTGATGTAATCTGAAACAAGTTGCCTACTTCTCTCTACAATTTTGTACATTATTTCTGCTACTTATTTTGGCTTCTTTATGTAATCTTTACAATATCACCTCCCAAGCTATTTTCAGATCCAACTCTATTTTAGTACTTGAAAATTAATGCAACCCCAGGCAGCATCAAGAATAAAACAGTAATAACCACAGTAACTTTGCATGTTGTAAATCAACATGACACCATATAAATATGAAAATCTGTTCTAAAATATTTTAGCATATGTTATTTTATGTGCTCTGGTGCCCCTTAGTTCATCTGAACTGTTATATGGACCTTGACCAGGAAGCAGTAGACATATAATTTGAGGGTCTTGAGGTAGATGAAGTTGGGGCCCAGTTTGTTCCCTAGCACCAGGATCAAGGTGTTGGTTCAGTCGTAGTCTTATGATAACGGGTAGCAAATTTAAAACAGTTGAGGAGAAACTACTTCATCGTAGAACCCTATAGTGCAGAAAGAGGCCCTTTGGCCTATTGAGTCTGCACCAAACACAATCCCACCAATACCCTACTCCCATATCCCTACATACTATATCCATTAATTCCTCTAGCCTCCACTACCCTGGACATTAAGGAGCAATTTCTTTGCATGTCCAAACAACTTAACCCGCTCATCTTTGGACTGAGAGAGGAAACCGGAGTACCACGAGGAAATCCGTGTAGATGTGAGAATGTGCAGACTCCACACAGACAGTGACCCAAGCCAAGTATCGAACCCAAGACCCCTGGAGCTGTGAAGCAGCAGTCCTAACCACTGTGCTACCGAGCCCATGGCACTTTTCCCCAAAGGGTTGTGAATTCTATGGAATCTACTACCCCAAAGTGCAGTGGATGCTGGGGCAGTGAGTAAATTTAAGGAGTTTGACAGATTTTTAATTGGTAATGGGTTTAAGAGTTATGGGAAGATGGTAGAAAAATGGGAAAAAGGAGCATATCAGCCATGATCGAATGACAGAGCAGACTCATTGGGCTGAATGACTAACATGATTTTGTGCCTGTATCTTATGAACTTAGAAGGTGGGCCCTGTTCAGCTGCCAGATTCATGCTTGGGGCTACAGTTTGAGGAAAGTGGAGGTGCTTCTGAACAGTTACCGAGCATAAAATGTGACAGTTACAGGTCACTGAGACTTCAGCCAAGTTGGTCCTAATCCTAAGTGATGGAAAACTCAGTGAAGCAGTGCTTGATGACAGCTGGGCTTAGATGCTGGTGTTGAAGATTTGGAGGAGTGAGGACTTGCAGCTTAGTGACTGCTGCTTTATATTGTTATCTAAATTAATCACTTTCCTATATTACCAATACACATAAATATATACAGATATACTTTGCTACTCTGACAGCTTAGCCAACTGAATGTAACATGATGGTTGTAGTTCCAGATCAACCATTGGAAAGGTTATTTTGGTCTGCAGTTTCTGGTGTTTGGGATTGAAGGCTGGGGGTGATGGGGTTCTTTCTACGCCGGAGATGCAGCACAATGATTCTGAAGACATTGAATTCTGCAGATTTTTCATTTATTAGATTGTTCTTTAGAGAAACTTGTTGTCCCTCCCTGCTGAGTGTTAATATTGCCATTGATGGTACATCAGGTTTAGTATTCATTGTCTTGTTTTCTGTCTTTCTGCTGGAAGTACAATTGACAGCATAGTTGAACAATAAATGCTGCACTGGATTGTGTTGTAACCTTGCAGATGTTTTTTTTGCATTTAATATTTTGTGATGATGTTTAACCCTTCAAATATTGCACACTATTTGTATCCAGACTGCATCTTTCAACTTTTTCTCTTCCTGATGTTAGCAATTCTTTATGAAGTGATTCCACATGAGGCTGCCGTGGCATCTTTGAGAGCCCCCCGCCTCTACTAATGGGAAGTTGCTTCCCATTCTTTTGTTTTCCTCCATACCCCAAGGACAACTGTACGTCTTGTACTGCCAGTCACGCTACGATTAGGTAACTTGGGTCAGACAAGAGATAAGAGACTTCAGAAGTAATTCTTGGGTCGGACAAACAATGTGATGCACTTAGCCTGGCTGATACAAATCAACATAGCTTAACCTTGTGGAGTTCTCAACTTGCAAGGTGATCAAGCCCCTTTTAAAAATAGCACAACCTATATTGCTTCTGCAGAATTTTTGAAAATTTGACCTTTTTTAAAGTGCAAAGTCATCGGCATGTCTGTCTACTGATTACATTTTTGGCTGCTTTCCATTCCTAGTTTTTAACCTCTGCAAGAATGCGGCATAGCTCAAGGGCTCATAACCTTGAGTGAAATAGCTTACGTATAAAGAATGTTGGTGTCAAACAAATTAGTTTAAATAGAAGGCATACTTGGTTTCCTAGTGCATTTCTTTTGAAGCAAATAATAAAATAAATTTAGATACTACAATGACTCCAGAGTACACAATCTGTCAAATTTGGTTTTTGAAAAGGACAGCTCCCATACTCTTGTCTCTCCAACTCAAATGCAGGTCTTCACAAGTGTTGGGCTGGGTCAGTTCTGTCTCAGTAAATGGAATCATTGTGACTTGTAAACAGCAGGCTTTTTATGGTCTCAAGATTTTTGTATAAAATGTTTATGAATAACAGCATATCAGGAGGTTGACTAATTGTTTATTTTTCAAAATTGAAATATATTTTAAAACATTTTGGTGTTAGCACACTGGAAAATGTTTAAAATTGTAGGAGAATATTTCGGTAAAGGACCGGCCTGGAACTGAGGACCAAGTGTACAAGGCTGGAAATGGTAACGCCTTTGTATATTTGGTCTTAGTGCTTTCCTGCAGAGGAGGAAACTGGATATATACTAACCGGTATATAGTGAGGAAACAAGACCAGGTATTGTCTTTAGGTAAAGTGGGATTAGAGATCTCCAAACATGTCTGCACGTAGTCTTTGTCCCAGAGAAATAAAGTTAGAGGACACAGGTTAAATGTGAGAGGGGAAAGATTTAAAAGATACCCATGCGGCAACTTATTCAGGCAGAGGATGGTGCATATTTGGAATGAGCCATCAGAGAAAGTGATTGAGGCAGGTACAACAGCAATGTTTATAAAGCATTTGGATAGCTATACGGATGGGAAACGGTTAGAGGGATACGCAGCAAACGTGGGCAGTTAGGACTAGCCGAAAGGGTGCTATGGTCGGCATGGACCAGTTGGGCCGAAGGGCCTTTTTCTGTGCTATTATTGTTCTACGATTCTGTGGATTATGTTGATTGGCCATATTAAACTGCCTCTTCATGTCAGGGAGGACACCTAGGTAAACACATGGGATTATGGGGATGGGGCTTCGATAGGACTGTTGTCAGTACAGGCTCGATAGGCTGAATGGCCACCTCCTGAACTGTAGGGATTCTATGATTACTATGAATAATTTATCCACATTGCAGAAAAGTAATTCAGTCCCATTTTAAATTGATGCATTTCGGGGTTTTTTGTATTTCCATTCTAAATATCTAGGTCCACACGTGTCACTGAAATTACCCATGTAAATTTGGCAGCTTGGAGGTATAAGGGTGTAATTACAGAGACATATGGTGGGAGGTATAATTACAATGTGACAAGTTTACATAGGCAGCTTCCATTGTAAATGTAGATGCAGGAATTTATAATGGAGAAAAGTTGCCAGCAAGAGTCTCCAGCTGTAAATATATATAGATAATTATACATTTCAAGTTTCTCTCTTTCCACAATAAGTTAGTGTGGTTTTTGGGACCCTCTTAAACAGAAATATTGTTGCCAATGCTTTCATTTTCTGTAAATTTTGGCATGGCACTCTGTTTTGGAGGTAGGCAGGAACAGAGTGATTCTTTTGTATCTTTAATTTTTCGGTGAACTTGCTCTTGTGCACCTGTTGCATCCAGATGTATCCTTGACAAAAGACTTCACTTTTTTTGATGACATAAGGGGAAAATGTCAGTTCCTAACCTTTGAATGGGATATGAAGCAGAATAAATTTTTCCATTGCCGTGATGCAGTTCAGAATATTAGGAAAATTAGTTCAGCCGTCAACAGGAGACTTCATTTCCACCCTCCTCCCCAGCATTATTAATAAATATTACTAATAGGACATTCGCTATTTAGTTAATTTTCAACATGTCTTTAGTTACTTTGAGATGGTTTCATTGATTTGATTTATTATTGTCACGTGCATTAACATACTGTGAAAAGTTGTTTCTTGCGTGCTCATACAAAGTATACCGTTCATAGAGAAGGAAAGGAGAGGGTGCAGAATGTAGTGTTACAGTCATAGCTAGGGTGTAGAGAAAGATCACCTTAATATGAGGCAGGTCCATTCGAAAGTCTGACAGCAGCAGGGAAGAAGCTGTTCTTGAGTCGGTTGGTACATGATCTCAGACTTTTGTATCTTTTTCGCGACAGAAGAAGATGGAAGAATGAATGTCTGGGGTGCGTGGGTTTAATTATGCTGTCTGCTTTTCCAAGGCAGCGGGAAGTGTAGACAGCGCCTGGGTTGATAAGCCCTTTGTTTTTAAGAGGTTTTGTTTTTTTAAAATCGAAATGGAAGAAGCAGCTGATTTCAATTTTAAACATTTGATACTTGAAAGTAACCAATTTCAGTGTTGATTTGAAATATGAACCGAACACCTGAAAGTCTGCTCTGGTGGAGAATTGCAATACCGCAAGCATAAAACCTCTACAAATGTTTAAAAAAAACATAGAATCTTAGGGTGCAGAAAGAGGCCATTTGGCCCATCCAGTCTGTACCGACTACAATCCCACGCAGACCCTAGCCCCATATCCCTTCATAGGTTAGAGGGATTAGCGGGTAACATAAGCATTGGAAGAATCTTTCCCGCAGCATAGAGGACGTGGCAGATGTAGAGGGCGTATGTGATGCAAATGTTGACATTGCATTTATTGAGCAAACTGTTGAAGCTAAGCCTATTCTGATCCTCTGGATTCCTAGTAGCTTTGTTGAATGCGTGTAAACGGGGATTGGTGGGAGGAGGGGGGGGGGGGCAAGTTCGATCCGGTGGAAAGATAAAGGAGGGAGAGGGTGCAATTTCGAATACCCCTACATTCCTTCAATCCTCTCAAACGGAACTTCAGTCCTGTTGCGTTTGACTTCTCTCCATCTGATTTGAGTGTTAAACTGCTCAGGAGCCTGCTGGCGGGGGGGCATCGCGCAGATTTGTTAATTTTAAAACAAAATATATTTAATGAATTGTTGATTACCGAATGCAGCATTCACGTAGAGGATTTGATGCTGGATTTCCTTTTCAGCTCTGGTCTTCGTGTGAGGCAGGCTAGTGCTGCAGTTCTAAGTATGCATGCTGCCTAATAAGGTGTTTGAGTCGTCTATGAGTAATCTGAGGACATATTTTGATGCAGACCCATTTTTTTTGTTCGTGCACAGACAAGTCCTGTCTCAAATCGCAGAGACAAACTGTGAGGGGCGGCACTGGCTACAAAACTGTTCTACACTAGTTTTCTATACATAGGCCTGAAAATCGTCGATTTTGCTCCACACCTGTCAAAACAATATTGAAATATATCATTGCACCTACTTTGTGGTCATTTGAAAATGTCCAAATTTTTAAATTAAAAGTAAGTTGTGGAGATTGAAGGGACTTGTCAGCTGTGAGTCGGGGCTGATCAGCCTTCGGTACCCCCCCAGTCTCTCTCTTTGCCTCCAAGTGTGCCTGCCGATATTGGTCCCTGCAGCTCAGCTGACTTATTCCGTTGAGCTTTGAGGTTGAATTTACTTTCTTGGGCCCCTCAGTTCTGGCAGAACACCAGGGTTGTGGTACTAAGGAATTTGGACTCCTTTGTTTCAGCCTAATCACATCAACGACTGTGACCCCACCCCTTCCCCTCCCTCAATCCTGTCACATAAAATGTGTATAATTATTGTGCTGCAGTAAGACTGTTGTCCATGAGTTAGTGCACCAAGGCGCTTCAATTCTTTCAGAACAGGAGGTGAATTTCCTCTCTTAGAGGTGTCGATGCTGTGAAGCAGGATGTTTTTCTTGACATGCTGTTGCATTCATGTTAACTTGGAACATTGCTAACCAAGGTTTACACAACCCCCCTGTGCCCTTTCCATTTTTAGTGCTGAATAGTAGAATATAGTTGAAGGCCCAGCCTTGTACTGTGCCGCAGTGTGCTTTCATAGAACCTTAGCATCCCTACAGTGCAGGAAGAGGCTATTTGGCCCAAAGAGCCTGCACCAACAATAATTCCACTCGGGCTCTATCCTCGTAATCCTCATATATTTATCCCCCGACACTAAGGGTCAATTTAACATGGTCAGTCAACCTAATCTGCACATCTTGAACTGTGAAAGAAAACCTGAGCATCGGGAGGAAACCCATACAGGCACGAGGAGAACATGCAAACTCTACGCAGACAGTCGCCTAAGGCTGGAATCAAATCTGGATCCTTGGCTCTGTGAGGCAGCAGTGCTTGCCAGTGTATCGCACCATAGTGACTGCTACATTGCCTGCTGGGTTTTTGGCTAGTTGCTTAATCCTGCTAATTCTTGGCTATAATTTATTGTATGGAAAGATTCCAAGCTTGCAAGCTATCCTATGTTATAATCAACACCTTCAGCTTCCTGAACCAGCTTTGAGTTCTGCTGCTGTCATCCAGTACCATGGATGCTCCAGTAAAATTTTCACTTGTATCTTTCAAGTGTTTTTAAAGTTCTTGGGAAGATTGGTTTTACTCCTTTTTTAGGGAAGCCCTTCTTTCAAGCTGTCTATAAGAGCAGAATTTGCTATGTAAATTCAGTTTTCAAAAAAGAGAGATTCAGTAGGGAATTCAGAAGAAGCTCCTCTGCCCAAAGGATGAAGATGTAGAACTTGCTACTTGAATGGGCTTTTTCTGTGCAGTAAATCACTGTAACCAAAGCTCGTGATACTCATTGAACCACTGAAATTTTATCACCAAAATCATGTTGCTGCTTTTTACAGAATGGCATCCTGGTCAAATTGCTGACATTCTACTTGCCTGTTCCATGTCCAGCTCTGTAACCTCAACCAACCCACACCCCTCCTGCACTCCTCCAACTCTGGCCTCTTGTATATGCATCCCTGATTTTATTGCTCCACTGTTGGTTGCTGGGCGTCATTTGCTTTGCTATCAAGATCTGTGATCCTCTCCCTGCTCCCTCAATCCTTTAAGATGCTCATTGAAATCTACTTGTCTAGGTGTTGAATTTTATTTGATAATGCTTCTGTGAAGTTCCATGGAATATTTTACGATGCTAAAGGCATTAAATAAATACAAGTTACTGTGATGTGCCTGAAGAAGAACATTAATTGGCATCAATGTGAAATGCTTGACAGATGATTTGTATTTGGCTTTCAAAATGATTCTTTACTTTGTGAATGGGTAACTTGTCCAATTCTGAAATTCATCTTTGGACCAATCATGCCAGTGTTCTTTTATTTGGTAGCTTTCGGTACTTCACTTCAAAAAAACCAATTCAAATCCAGTCCAATCATGGACTGCCACATGAAGGACAAACCCGATCCATGCATACAAAACATTGCATCCCATTTTGGGCTTGATCAAAAAAGATCCAAACTGATATGATGAGGCATTACACCCCCTCCCAGGTTTGACCTAACGCTTCATTTCAGCCAGAAGGCTGAAATAGCTTTGAAAAATAACATCAGGTAAAGCCTCTGTTTAATCTCTGGCTACCTTGATCCTTTACTCTACTCTAAGCTGGGCAAACCAGCATCACAGCCATCAACACACTCCTAGTGCAATGGGCCAGCCTTGTCTCTCCCTCATCATGGTTAAAGGCACGGTTTCAGTTACAATCTCTTGTCCCATCCCTCACAACTGTATTCCCAATCTTAGCCTCCATTTTACACCTCTTCAGAGTGTGACTATGAATTTAGGAAGCTGAGAAAGAACAAAGTGAAGACTCTCCCAGCAGACTAGCCAGTTGTGTGAGGATTTTAGAGCTAGCCATAGACTGGACACTTGGCTGTTGGAGAAGTGCATTGGTAAGTGTGGAAGGGAATCAGACAGCAAAGAAAGGGACAGGTGATTTATACACAGAAAAAAACATGGGATAGAGGTTTCCGTTTTGGCATGCCTGATTTTAAAAACCATACTAGCAGGAAAAGATGATGTAAGCACAAAATAATAAATCTGTCATCTTTTTTGCAGAGAGGAAGTTCAGGAGAATTGTGTCCGTTGGAAGAAGAAATTTAATTTCATCTGCAAGATGAGTGCAAATCCAGCAACTGGTGTACTGGATCCTTGTATCTGCAGAGTATCTGTACGTAAGGTGAGTATTTGGAACTCAGAACTTCGGCCTTGGATGTTAAAAGTTACCTAGAGACCATGCTTTATTCTGAATTTTATAAATTTTTTTTTGTGAAATGATGCAACCAACGCGTGTTGCACAATGCACATCGTGAATGAATTTCAGACCAAGATAAAGGACTGTGTAGCAAAACACTCTTTATCAAAGTAGATTTCTTTCTTAGGCACAATATCATACAGTACAGAACAAAGCTAGTCAGCCCATCGAGTCTGCATTGATCACAGTATCACCCAGGCCCTATCCCCATAATCCCATGCATTTACCCTATCTAGGCCTCCTGATACTAAGGGGCAATTTATCATGTCCAATCCACCTAACCCTCTCAACTTTGGACTGTGGGAGGAAGCAGGAGAATCTGGAGGAAACCCACGCAGCTACAGGGAGAATATGCAAACTCCACAGAGACAGTGACCTATGCTATGACGCGAACTAGGGTCCCTGGCACTGAGGCAGCAGTGTTAACCACTGTGCTAACCTGTGCAAGGAATAAAAAAAATTGAACACGCATTCCCAATAAGAAATATATTTGGGGGAAAGTGGAGGAGGAGCAGCAAGCCATGTATTAGAAATTAACTAGCTGAAACACAACAGGGCAGCAACAATGCTAATCACTACTACCGTGCAACCTGTCCTGATGTGTTTTACTGTTTTCTTGGGGGAGAATTTCTAATCAAATGCAATTTTTAATCCCGAACTTTGCTGGAATACCTATATGTTCATGGAGAAAGGTTGTTCAATTGATCAAGAAGAATGGACAGTTTAATGCTGTCTCTTCTGTTCTTGAGGAGCCTGATTTTACAATGGTCCAGATTTTGCTGTTATAGCAATTGAGAGATTAATATCAGGGCAAGGATATTATGTGTAATTGTGTTTTAACAACATTATTGATTATTGAAGCTCATTGGCGTTTAAAAATAACTTTACAAGTGTGGAGTTTCATATCCGGAAAGTAATGTTAGAAGTAGTTTTGGATTTTTTTTAGTTTTTTTCACTCTTTATGTTTATGCCCCCCTTTAGGTCTTTATGCCTCCAATCTTTTTATTTTGTTTCCTGCGCACAGATTTAAGTATAATTTGTATTTCCTATTTTACACTAGATGTCAAGGAGAATTTTTAACATAGATGTAGAACAATACAGCACAAACAGGCCCTTCGGCCCACGAGTTGCACCGATTACATCTACCAATCCACAGACCTATCTATAACCCACTATCCTATTCTTTTCCATATACTCATCCAGAAGTCTTTTAAAAGACCCCAGTGAGTTTGCCTCAACAGCCTCCGACGGCAGTCGGTTCCATTCACTCACCACCCTCTGAGTGAAAAACCTACCCCTGACATCTCCTTTGTATTTGCTTCCCTGCACCTTAAATCTGCGTCCTCTCGTAGTGACCATTTGAGTTCGGGGAAATAGTCTCTGAGAGTCCACCCTATCTATTCCTCTCAACATTTTATAAATTCTTTAATCTTATTGGTTAGAGATCATCCTGGTGTTTTTCCTGTTGACGTTAATCCTCTGTAGGGAATGCTGCATTGGATCAGATGCAGGATTAGTAGAAATCTATGCTGACAAGTCCGTAACGTATCTCTGGACAACTGTCAACAAGCTGAATGGAGAAAGCTGCCTTGCCCCTCATAGTAAAATTTGGACCATCCAAGAAAAGACTTGTCTGGAATAGATTTAAAGTCCCAGAGCTCTAAGGATTGTGTTCTAATAGCTGTTTCACTCTTGTGTTTCAGCTAGTTAATTTCTAATACACGGCTTGCTCCTCCTCCTTCACTTCCCCCAAATATTCCTTATTGAGAATGTGTGTTGAATATTCTTTCTTTTTATTCCTTGCACAAGATGACACAGTGGTTAGCAGTGCTGCCTTACAGCACCAGGGACCCAGGTTTGATTCCTGACCTCGGGTCACTGCCTTTGTGGTGCTTGCACGTTCTCCCCATGTCTGCATGATTTCCTCGGAGGGGCTCCAGTTTCCTCCCACAATCCAAAAGATGTGCTGGTTAGGTGGATTGGCCATGCTGAATTGCCCCCTAGTGTCGGGGAGACTAACTAGGGTGAATGCATCACGTTATGGGGTTAGGGCCTGGGTTTAATTGTGGTCAATGCAGACTTGATGGGCCGAATGGCCACCTGCACTGCAGGATTTGATGAAAAGGAACGGCCAACTAAATAAACTGAGTTAGGCACCATATTCGACATTTTGGATTGTTGAAGTTGGAGATAAATATTTGTAAATGGATTCATGAGTTTCTCTGATCCATTCAAGTTTCTGGCCATATTTTTCTATTCCTTTTAAAGACTGAAAATTCTCTTTCTATTCCAGAGATGCTGGCGTTGGGCTAGAGTGGGCATAATAAGAAGCCTCTCAACTTCGGTTTAAAATCCAGCAGGTCTATCCGGAATCACAAGCTTCTGACGCACTGCCCCTTCGTCAGCTAAATCACCTGATGAAGGAGCAGTGCTCTGAAAGCTCGTGATTCCAGATAAATCTGTTGGACTTTACGTTGGTGTTGTGCGACTTCTTACTGTTTCTATTCCTGGCAGTTATATAGGCAGGGATAAGAATTTTCTGCCATTTAGCAGAATTTTGATTTTTAGACATTGGTACTCCACTGTTTTTTTGTTTCCAATCTACACCTCCCCTCATCCAACGTGTAATGAAAGACAAGAGGAAAGAGTCTTGGCCTCAAAAGTCTCTTGTTGGTGCTAGGCTTGGAATAGGACTCAGGCAGCTACCATTTAGCCTTGAGTCAGCTCGGACTGTCACTTATCACACCATGAGGGTGCTTTCTGCTGACTGCTTGGTGGAGCCATAGGTTTGGTAGGCTTAGTGGGAGCGTGGGGGCCGGAAGTCCGCATATGTCACCCAGCAGATCCTATTGCTGAGTTTAGGGAGAGGAGCTACTGATTGAATAGGTGGTGGCTATTGGGAAGAGGGGCTGCCGAGTGATGGAGGGTGGATGGGAAGGGGATTGTTTTGTGTGTTTAGGGCAAAGGGGCTGATAGCTGTGTGTGTGTGTGCTTATATTTTTTGATTTTATTAATTCACTGGGTGTGGGTGTCATTGGTTAGACCACTATTTATTACTGATCCCTAATTGCCCTTGAGAAGGGGTGATGAACAGCCACTTTGAACTACAGCAGTACATGACTGCTACAATGCTGTTTTTACTACTGTTTTTGCTGGTGTCTGGGCTCGTCTTAATTTTCAAGTGTTTGTTTTAATCTAAAGATAACCTTTCATCTTTAGATAAATGTTTTTATCTTGTCTAAAGATGTGCAGCTTATGTTGATTGGCCATGCTAAATTGACCCTAGTGTCGGGGTAAATATATGGGATTGCCAGAGTGGGGTCTGGGTGGGGTTGTAGTCGATGCAGAGACAATGGGTGGAATGCCCACCTTTTGCACTGCGGATATTCTATAATTTGCTTGGGGATGTGGGTGTAGCCAGCAAAGCTAACATTTATTGCCCATCCTTATGTGCCTTTGGGATGATGGTGATGAATTAAAATGGGGTCATATTGGAAAATAGATTGCCAAACACTGCCATAGACCTTGCTTTTCTTTCACGTGGCTTTATTGGATTACGTACATGATCTGTCGATAGTGTATGTAATATAAGATGAAGCTCATACTAACTGCACTAAATGCTGAAATACTGAGGTCACTTTGATTTGGTCAAGTTCATTGGGTTGCAGTCTCTGTCTGGAAGTTAAACAAAGGGATGATATTTCTACCCACTTCATGTAGGTGGAATTGATAAGATTTCAAGTGACCTAGAAACATTTGCATTTCACTGCAGATTGCAAGTACTATAATTGTATAATTCCTTGTCACGTAGGATTTTCAGACAATTTAAGTCTTTAAGCACACTCAACCCTAATGTACCTTAATTGTTCATTCTGTAATCTATATAGCAATATAATAGTTACAACAGTCCTATTTTTCTTGTCAACGTTTTTCAGATGGAGTGTTGCAGCAATTGTTAGGAAATGTATACTTTCCTTGTTTGAAGTCTTTAAGTTGCTGTAAGAAGGTTACCTCCTGGAGCTCCTTCAAGCACATGGCAGTGCAACCGAGTAAATTTTCATATTTCCATCTGAGAATCACATGAATTGCGAAGAATAGGGTTTGTGATTTTCATTGTTGTTTCTTCCTGTTTTGTAGGAACTAAAAGGCGGAAAGACATTCTCAAAGGTAAGATCACATGTCTATATACAGAGAGTGACATATGCTATAAACTGAGTATGAGATGTTGAGTTACAGGCTTCGCATAGCCACAATGTTTGCATGGTACGTGACTGAAATAAGTCATAAGGAGTGGCAGGCTTGTCATATAAGGCGACACTAAGTCGGTTAGGATTAATTCACTGGTGTTTAGAAGAGTGAGAGAGGATAGAAACTTGTAAAATTTTTAACAGGGTTAGACAGGGTTGATTCGAAAAGAATATTCCTGATGGTGAGGGAGTCCAGAAGTGAGGTCATAAGTTTGAGGATAAGGAGTAAACCTTTTAGAATTGAGGTGAGAAGAAATTTCTTCATCCAGAGAGTGGTGAATGTGTGGAATCCATCACCACAAAATGTAGTTGAGAGTAAAACGTTGTTTGATTTCAAGAAGAAATTAGATGTAGCTCTTGGGGCTGAAGGGTTCTGGGACGAAGGGTGGGGGTGGGGGACACTGTGGAATCAGGATATTGAATGAATAGCAGAACATGCTTAACGGGCCAAATGACTTTTTCCTAGTTTCTCTAATATCTGCCAAGAAGCCACTATTTAATTCATCGAGCCAAGTTTCCCATCATTTTCATCAGCTGTCCCTTCAGTCTAAATTTCATGTTTACTAACCCAATCGTACATATGGACACAGGTGAGGTCCCAGAGGACTGGAGAATAGCTAATGTTGTACCGTTGTTTAGAAAAGGTAGTAGGGATAACCCTGGAAATTGTTAGCCGGTGAATTTGATGTCAGTGGTAGAGAAGCTGTTGGAGGGGATTCTTAGAGATAGGATGTATAGGCACTTACAGCATTGCGATCTGATTAGGGATATGCAGCATGGCTTTGTTAAAGGGAGATCGTGCCTTATTAAATCTGGTAGAATTTTTTGAGGAGGTGACCAAAATGGTTGAAGAGCAAGCCGTTGATGTCATCTATATGGATTTCAGTAAGGCGTTTGACAAAGTCCCTCATGGGAGGTTAGTTGAAAAGGTCAAGGCTAATGGGATACAAGGACAAGTAGCTAGATGGATAAGTAACTGGCTTGGTAATAGGAGACAGAGAGTAATAGTGGAAAGGTGTTTTTCTAGCTGGAGGTCGGTCACTAGTGGTGTGCCGCAGGGCTCGGTACCGGGACCTCTTCTATTTGTAATATATATAAATGACTTGGAAGAGGGAGTAAGTGGAGTGATCAGAAAGTTTGCAGACGATACAAAGATGGCTGGACTTGTGGATAGTGAGGAGCATTGTCAGGCGATGCAGCAGGACATAGATAGGCTGGTAGCTTGGGCAGACAGATAGCAGATGGAATTCAATCCTAATAAATGTGAGGTGATGCATTTTGGGAGAAAGAATGTAGGGGGGAGATATATGATAAAGGGTAGACCTATTAAGAGTATAGAAATGCAGAGGGACCTGGGGGCACAGGTGAACAAGTCTCTGAAGGTGGCAGAGCAAGTGGAGAAGGTTGTGAAGAAAGCATATAGTATGTTAGCCTTTATAGGAAGGGGTATAGAGTACAAGAGCTGGCCTGTAATGTTGCAGTTGTATAAAACGTTGGTTAGACCTCATTTGGAATACTGCGTCCAGTTCTGGTCACCTTACTACCGGAAGGACATGGAGACTCTGGAGAGAGTGCAGAGGAGGTTTACCAGGTTGCTGCCTGATATGGAAGGTCTGAGTTATGAGAAGAGGTTAGGCAAATTGGGACTGTTTTCCTTAGAAAGACGTAGACTTAGAGGAGATCTAATAGAGGTGTACAAGATTATAAGGGGTATAGATAATCAGGGTTAAGCTTTTTCCTAGGATGGACTCGAATAGCACGAGGGGTCTCAGGCTTAGGGTGAGCGGGGGGTAAGGTATAATTAGAGGGAGTTTTTTCAGAGTAATGGGGGTATGGAACGTGCTGCCAAATAAAGTGATGGAGGCAAGCACTCTGGAGTTATTTAAGAGATACTTAGATTGGCACATGAATGGAATGGGAATAGAGGGATATAGAAAACTGATTTAAAATAGGGATCATGATCCTTGGGAGTTCCCTGGGAAGTGTGTAAATTGTCGATGATATTTGACGTATTTGTTTTATCCTACCGGTCCGCCTTGTCGAACAAGGGGCATACACGCAATGGGTCGTGAGAGGACTGCTCTTGGATTTTTCGAGAGTAGCCTAATGTTTCACGTCGTTAGTATACGCTTGACCTGGACCATTTGATCGGCAACGCGACAGCCCAGTGACTATTGCTGTGTTGTGCAGACACATAGACTTGGGCCCGTGTCTGTGGGAGTTTGCGCATTCTCCCTGTGTTTGCGTGGGTTTTCTGAGTGCTCCGATTTCCTCCCACATCCCAAAGATGCACTCTTAAGCTGATTGGCAGAACAAATTCTCCCTAAATTGTCTCAAATTTGGTTCTAATGCATAGATCTATGAACATAGACGGCGATAACAGGGATCGTGGATAGAAGTGGGAACATCGAGGTGGCGGCGCGGGCTCATTGGGCTGAAGGGCCCGTTTCCCGTGCTGTTTTGTTCTTTTATGTGGTTTCCTCACTGAAGAATGCAACTGTACCCAGACAAAGTAAGCAGATTCAGGTGGTGGAATTCTTCCTTGTGGTTGGATGTTAGTGAGATCGTGTCTTGTGCCCCCCTGCCGCCCACCCCACCCCCCGGATTAAGATATTGATTAAATATAAATCTGTGGTAAAACTGTGTATCTGAACCAATGATCCTCAATTAACCAACATTGATTCAAAAGAAAACAGATGAGGTCATTCATCCCCTTCCTGTTTATGGGATATAACTACTCAAGTTTATCTGCTTATATGCATTCACAGTAATTGTATGTGAATTGCTTTGCAATGTATTTTCAGAATAATGATAAACTTCACTTAAATGCTTCTCTTTGTTTCCTCACCATCATGACAGTGTGTAATTAAACAATGCAGTGGATTAGGAATATCGAACCTGCTGTCACTGCCTTTATGCCAAGAATTGCAGCTCCTTGTAATTTGGCTGCTTTGCATTGCAAACTGAACATATGTTATATGTGTGTGTCTTTGTAAGAGGGTATATTGATGATCTAATAAAAATATTTTCCAATGATGTTTGAATATGACTTATTGTCCCTGAAAAGAATAAACTGATCCTGTGGTCAATGCAGTCTTCAACAGTGACGTAATTTTTCCTAAAGAGTCAACAGTATGTAGCAGTTACAGTTGCCATGGTGAAACTGCTAGTTAACAGTCAGTGCAAATACGTATTTTACTTGCAGTATGACCTCAGTTGGTTAGTGAATATGTCCCAGATTTATCACTAGGATATTATTAAAGCTTGTGTGGCTGCAAATAATGTTACACTGTTAAGTAATCTCTTCCCAAGCCAATAGTTTCCAATATGTAAATAGTTGAAAAATAACAAAAAAAAATTGCAGTGTGTAACAGGCCAAAAGGGCTGAGTGGTCTCCTCCTGCTCCTATCTTCTGTGTTTTTCTATGTTTAAGCTTGGTTGGCTGTGTTGGTAGCACTGTGGTTAAAGGAGGAAAGGGTTCTTATTGTGTGCAATGTTTCCATGCTGAACAAGCATTTTAACTTCAGTATTTTAAGATGTTGAATATTCTGTGCCAGTCTCGACTGCATCTTCATTAACTCCAGACTTCTATGGTTTGTCTTGTTTATTAAAATTCTCAGATGTTTCATTCCCACACTTTTTTAAATTTTTTAAAAAACACACACAATCCTATTTTGCCGTCCTTACTCTGCTGTCTTTCAGAATCAGCTAGTCTCTGCAGTGTGGTCTGCTTCAACTCACTCATTGAATAGATGACTTTTACTTGTGCCATGTAGAGGGGCATTCAGCAATGTCCTGGATCTGACATTTTGGCTCAAAAGTTCATAGATCATAGAACCCTACAGTACAGTAAGAGGCCCTTTGGCCCATCATGTCTGTACCAAGCACAATTCTACCCAGACCGTACCCCAATATCCCTACATATTATACCCACTAATCTCTCTAACCTACGCATCCCTAGACACTAAGGGGCAATTTCTTAGCATGGCCAATCAACCTAACCTGCACATTTTTGGACTAAAGATTTGGACTAAAGATCTTTGGACAACAGGTTGGCTAAATCAGGATTAAGATGCCAGTTAAATATCACTGTGTCGTCAGGCTGAGCTGCAGAACTCTTGTGCCTGAGCAGCCCATTTGCCAACTTTAAACTCACAAGCTTTGAAGATTTGGATCTAGAACAAGATGCCAGAACAGTTTGACCAAAGCAGGTGCTGGAAAATTGGATTAAAATAAGCAGTTAGTTTCTTTCCTTTTCATGATTTTGATTTGATTTATTCTTGTCACATATATTTATAGTGAAAAGTATTGTTTCTTGTGCGCTATGCAGACAAAGCATACCGGTCATAGAAAAGGAGAGTGCAGGATGTAGTGTTATAGTCATTGCTAAGGCATAGAAAACGATCAACTTAATATAAGTCTATTCAAAGTCTGACAGCAGCAGGAAAGAAGCTGTTCTTGAGTTGGCTGGTACGTGACCTCAGACTTCTGTATCTTCTGACGGAAGAATTTGGAAGAGAGAATGTCCGGGGTGCATGGGGTCCTTAATAATGCTGGCTGCTTTTCAGAGGCAGTGGTAAGTGTAGATAGAATCAATAGATGGGAGGCTGATGAGCTGAATGACTTCTTTCTGCGTGGTAACCGTTGTATGGTTGAATATCAGTTTGCCTTTTGATCCAAACTTTGGGCAATGAAAGAGGTGTTTGGTTTCACAAGTATGTCAAATATTAAATGGTGATTACATTGTTCTTTTGTTTTTTGAACCTGCATCAATCTACGGAAGAGGACATTTGATCAGTTCGCAATAATTCTGCATTGTACCAGATCAAGTGTGTTAAACAAAGGTCTTGCTCCCAACCAAAATTATTTTAAAACATCTCACTTTCTTTTTTTCTTTTCAATTATCTTAAGCCTTTTCTCACTTTTCAACATAATAGAAACATAGAAGCAGGAAAAGGTCATTCTGCCCTTCACGCCTGCTCTGCCATTCATTTTGATCATGGCTGTTCATCAAATTCAATATCCTGATCTCCCCCTTCTCCCATATTCTTTGATCCCTTTAGCCCCAAGAGCTATGTCTAATTCCTCCTTGAGATTTCAATGTTTTGGCCTCAACTATATTCTATGGCAATGAATGCCACACATTCACCATCCTCTGGGTGAAGAAATTTCACTGCACCTCGGTTCTAAAAGATGTACGCCTTATCTTCAAACTATGAACCCTAGTCCTGGACTCCCCCATCGTTGGGAATATTCTTTCTGAATCTATCCTGTTAAAATTTTAAGTTTCTATGAGATCCTCTCTCACTCTTCTAAACTCCAATGAAAATGATCCTAACGGATGTCAGAGGTAGGTTCTTTACCCAGAGGGTGGTAAGGGTATGGAATGCCCTGCCTGCTGCAGTTGTAGATGCGCCAAGTGTGTGGTGGCATTTAACAGGTTAGTAGATACGTTTGTGGACGAAAAGGGAATGGTTTAGGTTAGAGGGTCATTGCTTTTTCCTAATTGGTCGGCGCAACATCGAAGGCCAAAGGGCCTGTTCTGCGCTGTAATGTTCTATGTTCTATAACCGTTCTCCCCTCATGTGACAGACTGACCATCCCAGCAATCAGCCTGATAAACTTTCACTGTACTCTTCCTATTTTGCCTCTTTATCCCCTACTCTATATTTGTTGAGCAGTTACACACTTCAAAGACTTTAACTCCAATGCTGCTTCCTTGATTAACTAACAGAAAGCACTACCAGTATATTATTTTCATGCCTTTACATCCCACCCTTGGGAATACATTGGCCCAAAATCCCAATTGTGAGTGGATCAAGCCCATTGTACAATTGTATTCCACATTCTTAGCATATTCTTGCTTTCAACCTCTTTCAGTATTCTGACAAATTGCAAGGTTTTCTCCCAGCACTTGCATGTCAAGTTTGGACATCAGTTATTGAATCTTTCTTCATTGGAGTATGCTTGTTTCTTTTGAATGGCTAGAGACTGCCTCTAATTTTAAAGTTTATTTATTAGTCAGAAGTTACATTAACACTGCAATGAAATTATGGTGAAAATCCCCTAATTGCTACACTCGGGTGTCTGTTTGGGCATACAGAGAATTTAGCATGGCCAATGCACCCTCACCATGTCTTTCAGACTGTGGGAGGAAACCAGAGGAAACCCATGCAGGCATGGGGAGAACATGCAGAGTACACACAGACAGTAATCCAAGCTGGGAATTGAACCCAGGCCCCTGGCACTGAGGCAGCAGTGCTAACCACTGTGCCATCGTGAACCGAAGATGGAAATAGTTGTGCAGCCAGTGATTACTAGGGCATATGGAGTCTTAGATTTTATTGGTAGGGGGATTGAATTTAGGAGCCGCGGCATCATGTTGCAGCTGTACAAAACTCTAGTGCGGCCGCACTTGGAGTATTGTGTGCAGTTCTGGTCGCCACATTATAAGGAAAGATGTGGAGGCATTGGAGAGGGTACAGAGGAGGTTTACCAGGATGTTGCCTGGTATGGAGGGCAGGTCCTATGAGGAGAGGTTGAAGGATTTGAGGTTGTTTTCGTTAGAAAGGAGGCGGCTAAGAGGGGATCTTATTGAAGCATATAAGATGATTAGAGGTTAGATAGGGTGGACAGTGATAGCCTTTTTCCTAGGATGGAGAAGGCTAGCACGAGGGGACACAGCTTTAAATTAAGGGGTATGAGTTATAGGACGGATATCAGAGTAGGTTCTTTACTCAAAGAGTGATTAGGGAGTGGAATGCCCTGCCTGCAGCTGTTGTAGATGCACCAAGTTTGGTGGCGTTTAAGAGGTTAGTTGATAAGTATATGGAAGAGAAGGGAATGGTTTAGTTAGGAGGGGCATTGCTTTTTATTTTTGGTCGGCACAACATCGAAGGCCGAAGGGCCTGTTCTGTGCTGTATTGTTCTATGTTCTATGTTCTACTACACTCCTCTCCTTACAAATTTAAATGTCAAGAAGCCACTTGACTTTAGTCTGTGCTGGTGTCTGGGCATTGATAGAACTATTGAGCAACATGCTGAAACAAATGCCATTCTTGTACCTATATGATGCTTTTTCTGTGTGCTTCTAATTACCAGCCACGTGCTTCATACAGGGAGTATGAAATTTCTGTTGCCCTTCCTACAGTTGATAAAGCAATGCTTTCACAAGTGGCAAGAAAAATGCTGACATCTTGTAGTAGTTTGAGAAAATCTGTAAAAGCATGAATTGTCCCCTACGTTGTGAGTTATGAGGGAGCTGGATTTTCTGAAACAGTATTTGCTGCTCTCTCATAATAGGTCCAGAAGAGACTGGCACAATGAATTGCTTGTTTCAAACTGAAATAACCTCCTAAACAAAAGTGCATTGTCTAAATTAGTCAGTCTAATCAGCAGTGTTAACAAGGGCATGCAATTAAACCTCTTTGGTAGCAAACACCTGCTTGCAGAACTGGGATAACCCATTAACTGGTATGTGCTGCCTCAGGATATTATACAGATGGTGTTTCTTTTAAAAGTAATGAGAACAGAATCTCCTCTGTGGATAATTTAAAGAAAGCATCTCACTTTACTACAATCACAATTATTTAGCCTTACTGTATTAATGTTCATGTATATATTTTTTTCTCTTATTCTTTCATGAGATGGGAATGTCATTGACGGTGTGAACATTCTGTTGCCCATCCCCAATTGTCCTTGAACTAAGCAGCTTAATGGGGCATATCAGACGGTAGTTAAGAATCAACCACATTGCTATGGGTCTGGAGTCACATGTAGGCCAGACTAAGTGAGAACATAGAAACATAAAAGATAAGAGCATTTGGCCCTTCAGGCTTGCTCCACCATTCATCATGATCCTGGCTGATTGTTCAACTCAACAGCTTAATCCTGCTTTCTCTCCATAACCTTTGATCCCATTCGCCCCAAGTGCTATATCCAGCTGCCTCATGAGTATATTCAGTGTTTTGGCATCAAATACTTCCTGTGGTAATGAATTCCACAGGCTCACTACTCTTTGGGTGAAGAAATCTCACTTCACCTCCATTCTAAATCCTCAGACTGTGACTCCTGATTCTGGACACCTCCACCATCGGGAACATCCTCCCTGCATTTACCTTGTCAAATCCTGTTAGAATTTTATAAGTCTCTCCAAGATCTCCTTCATTCGTTTGAACTCCAGCAAAAGCAATCCTAACCTAGTCAATCTCTTATACATCAGTCCTGCCATCCTGAGAATCGAGATTTATTTCTCTATCGAACGTTAGTGAAACAGATGGGCTTCGGTGACAATTAACAGTAGTTTCATGATCACCATTATTGAGAGAGAATTTTTAATCAACTGAATTTAAATTTCACCATCTGCCACCATCTTCCAACAGGATTTGAACCTGTGTATTGAGCAAACTGCTTGACTTGGGATGGCTTGAAGGTCAGGACTCCTGGATCCAAAGCTGATCTTGAAGCTTTGCAATTGTCATCTTTCCTTTCAGAGTAAAGTTATTAGTTTTCAAGTTTTTGTGCTAATATTTCCCGTAACTATGACTGTGAAGTTTTACCTCTCTTCACAATGGAAAGCTGAGGTAGCGATTGGGGTCCTGGAAGAGTGGGGAGGGGAATCTTACTAAAGTGCAAACAATCTGGGCTATGTGTGTGATGGTACATTGCTCCTTTTTCCAGTTTATAATCCAGTATCTTTCCTTGCACCAAATTCCATTTACCTTGCTACAGTTTTCCATAATGCGACTTTAATATGTGTTTGGAGTAAGGGGGAGGTTGCAAGAGAGAGAGGCATTGTTGGGGGTGGGGGGATGAAAAATGATCAAGCAGCAGATGCTTGATAGCTAGTAAAGAATTGATCACTCCAAATGACCTGCTTTGACCTACATGAATGCCTGTGTTATTCAGCAGTGTAGATCGATTTAATAATAACGTCTATCGATATTATATATGAAATGCACTCTGTTCCAAAAATATTGACATACGCTCCCTAACTGTATGTATAACGTCTGGGCTGAATATTTGTTTTAGGCAACACGATCTTTATTGAAAAATCTAGCTGATGTTCTTCAATACAAGACACCAGCCACTCATCATGCTAATTAGCCAAACCGTGGGATAGGTCACCTTCACCAGCGCTCTTGCTTTATTCTGATTTTCAAAATATTTTGTGAAAGTACATTTATTTTGTTAACATGTTGATGCGTTTTAAGTATAGAAGTAGGACAGGAGGAGGCCGTTCAGCCTTTCGAGCCTGCTCCACCATTGATTTTGATCATGGTTGATTATTGACTTTAATATCCTGAACCTGCCTTCACTCCCTTATCCCTTTTGATCCCTAGAAAAACTATATTTTTCATATGTATGCTACCCAGTGTATGTGTTTTTTTTTTGGGGGGGTGCGATTGGAGGGGTCGGGAACAGGGTATTTCAGTAACTATTGGATCAGTTCTGACTTATGCTTCAGAATTTGTTTGCACACATGCAAGCAAGATAAATCTCTGCATTTTGATTCACACAAAACTTTGACAGAACAAGTTGTGCTGATGCAAAGAGGAAGGGATGGTTCACCTTTGTCACAGTGACACAGGATGTCTGAGTGCTGCCAACTATTATCCTACCAAAAACAAGCAACAAATTGCATTTGTATAGCGCTTCAATAGAACATCCCCCAGGTACTTCATGGGATGGTTATCAAATAAAATTTTATTTGAGCCACATTATACATTCAGGCAGATGATCAGAAGTTTTAAGCCACGTCTTCATTGACGGACCAAAAGAGAGAATACTGGAAAATCTGAGCAGGTCTGGCAGCATCTGTAAGGAGCGAAGAGCTGACAATTTGAATCCAGGTGACCCTTTGTCAAAGCCCATTTGCTTGACAAAGGGTCATCTGGACTCAAAACATCAGCTGTTTTCTCTCTTTACAGTTGCTGCCAGACCTGCTGAGATTTTCCAGCATTTTCTCTTTTGGTTTCAGATTCCAGCATCTGCAATAATTTGCTTTAATTCTTCATTGAGGGAATTGGTAGAAAGATGGAAGGGTATAGGGAGAAAATTCCGGAGTTTAGGAGCTATGGAAGTCAGAGCTTGACCATCAGCGATGAAAATTGGAGATGTTTGTAAGTCCTGAATTAGATAAGTGGCAATACTTGCAGGCTTGAGGAGATTACAAAGGTGTAGAGGGACAAGATGATGAAGAGGTTTTGAATAAAAGGATAAGAATTTTCATATTGTTGATTGTTGCCATTGTACATTAGTAAGCGCATGTGACAAGGTGATTAGAACTTGATTTCAGTTAAGACACTGGTGGCAAAGTTTGGCTTGGATGACCTTTCCAAGTTTGCTGGAGTGTAAGATCTGGGTTAATAACCGTGAGGGTATTGTAATGTCCAGCGGTATCTGAGGTATGAATGAATATCTAAACTTATCTGCAGGTTAAAAGAAACAAAGTTTGGTAATGTTATGGAGCTGGAAATGGGTGGTCTGTGCCAGTGATCAGAAGCTCATCTCTAGTTCATAGATAACAACAAGATTTCAGTCTGGTTGAGTCAGTGTTGCCAGAAAAATGGGATGGAATTGATAACTGGAAACAGTGTAGAGGGAAATAAGTATGGCTTCATTCATCACAATATTCAATTGGAGAAAATTTCTGATCACCAGAATGGATATCAGATAAAGAGTGAGAGTTTGGAAACAATGGGGGAGTTGAGAGAGGTATTGGTAAGGTAGAGCTGGGTATTGTCAGTGTACACATGGAAAGCAATGCTCTCATTTGAGATGATGTGACAAAGCATGTCGGTAAGAAATAGATAGATGTCAAGGAATACCTTAGGAACTCCAGAGGTAACCGAGGAATTGGCTACATTTGGGTAAGAATGGAACCACATAAGAACAGTCTCAGCAAGGAGAGAATGGTGCAGTAAACTGTGTGAAAAGTTGAAAAGGATGAGGAGGGGACAGTTCACCATTGTTACAGTCACACAGGGTGTCATTTGCACCTTTGATATGAATCTATTTGGTTCTGTGGCAGGGACTGAAACCTAATTGGACAGATTCACTCATGGTGTTCCATGAAAAATGGGCATGAATTTGGGATGTAACAACACATTCGGGCTGAATGTTGGCCAGGAGGTGTTGAATCTCGAATTGAGCGAGGTGATGGTGAGAGAGAGAGAAAGCTGTCATAAACATTCATGTGGAAACTGACACTTTCCACATGTACATTGACAGCACTCAGCAGGAAAATGGGTTTCTTTTAAACATTTGTCAAAGATTGTGATCTTGACTTTCTGTTGACAGTTTCTGGAAGTCAAATGTTTCACCTTCACACCTGACGCTTTTTGAGTTCAGTGTAGCTTCAAAGTGTATAGGTCATCTTTCTCTGTTGTCATGCTTAGCCAGTCCTGCATGTTCAGTTTATTTTATTAGTTTTTAGCCACTGCCACATAAGCATCGTTTCACCACTTTCTGGATAAGTCATGCATGATTGTATAGATATCTGCTGATGCAACTTTCTTGGGGACCAGGAATGGGTGGGTGTGTATAGAATATAAAGCTGAACTTAATTCTTTACTTCAAATTTGTCTCAAATAATAAAGATCTATACATTTCCGTGTTCATGCGTGTTCACGTGTGCGTGTTCCAAGGTACTGGCTCCAGTTACTTTGGTAACTTTCTTAAATTTGATTTTGTTTTCCCCCACTTCCAGCTCGGATTCGCTGACCTCAACTTAGCGGAGTTTGCAGGTTCAGGCTCCACTGCACGCTGCTGTTTATTGGAGGGTTATGACACAAAGAATACTCGACAGGACAACTCTATCCTTAAGGTACTGTTGGGAAGTGAGAAAATTGATGTTTAATTTTCTTTTTAAATGTGATGTAAAACTAAGGCCATACCTGTTCCTGGCATCATGTTAAGAGCACTTTAAAAATTCTGTAGATTATTTGAACAGGGGTAAGAGAATTCTTCTGTTCTCCAGTTAATGTTAAATTAACAAAAACTAGCTCCCTCATTAATAACACTGTGTGGCAGCATCTGAAAAGGGGGAAACAGAGAAATACGAGCCAGGTTTGAGAGCATATCCAGGTGCTGACCCTGCTCTGATTGCTAGGGTGTTTGTCCAGGAGATCTTCTAATCAAGAAGCTATGGAAGCACAGTGGTTAGCATAGTGCCAGAAAGCCAGGTTCGATTCTTGGTTTGGGTCACTATCTGTGAGGAGTTTGCATGTTCTTTCTGTGTCTGCATGGGTTTCCTCCGCATGTTCCAATTTCCTCCTGCAGTCAGAAAGATGTGTAGGTTGGATAAATTGGTCATGATAAATTCTCCCTCAGTGTACCCGAACAGGTGCCGGAATGTAACTTCACAATAAGTTCATTGCGGTGTGACTGTGAGTCTACTTGTGATTAATAAATAAACCTCTAGGCCTGCTGCCCAATTCAGGGCGGTCGATGGGTATCTAATCAGTGGATTTGCATCCT
Source organism: Sphyrna mokarran (assembly GCA_024679065.1). Taxonomy (NCBI): domain Eukaryota; kingdom Metazoa; phylum Chordata; class Chondrichthyes; order Carcharhiniformes; family Carcharhinidae; genus Sphyrna; species Sphyrna mokarran. The sequence continues at coordinate 5,722,161 of JAGIQG010000025.1, read as the reverse complement.
TGGAAGGACAGCATCCCATCCCTAGAGGTTGACACCTGGGGAGAGAGAATGTAAGCCGTCATTGATCTGACCCCCTCTCAGATTAAATTCCAGTTAAGTGATGACCACAACTGTAAGGCTACCCCTGTGGAGGTGTTCATGCTCCTGCCACCTGTCAAGCTTGCTTCTCAGTGGGGGAGGCCTGTCTGTCAGCAGCGTGCCCAGTTAGTCCACATATGGATGTCTAATTATGCAGATTAGATTTACTAGCCCGTCATGCATTTCTGTAAAACTCCCCCCAATTTTAGGTTGGCGACCTTTTGTCAGTTCTTAGAGTTGAAACATAACCCAGTTTCTCTCTCCTCAGATGTGATGTGACTTGCTGAATATTTACAACATTTTCTGTTTCTATTTTAGATTTTTCACAGTTTATTTTTCTCGGTGGGATCCAGTGATTGCTTGTGGTGTTTGCTTCTGCAACAACAACGACCACACTTGAGAAATAAATATCTTTTTTGGCTGTGAAAGGCAATCTTGTCTCTCACAGTTTAAGTTTATATTTAAGTTTATTTATTAGTGTCACAAGTAAGGCTTACATTAACACGACAATGAAGTTACTGTGAAAATCCCCTAGTTGCCATACTTCTGCTCCTGTTCGGGTACACTGAGGGAGAATTTTGCATGACCAATCCTCCCGTAGTCTTTCAGACTATGGGAGGAAACCCATGCAAACACAATGACAACTCCACACAGACAGTGACTCATTGAACCCGAGTCCCTGGCACTATAAGGCAGCAGTGCTAACCACTGTTACCATGCTACCCATAGACTGTATATAAATTTATAATTGCAGTTTCTTCTTTTATAGGTAATTAGTCAAAACCTAGTGTTCACTTGATAGATGTTAGTCATTGCTGTAATTCTCAAGAAGTTGCTTCATTTTGTTTGAAAGCAAAGGGTTGCACTAATGCTTTCATGAAACTCCACCTATTTTTGTTTTTAAATGACTTGCTGCACTTGGTTTACTGTGTGGATCGTGAACTGCAGACCCACTGATAATATACTGCACTGTAGTCAGCTACAGATCTGCATGCCACCATCAGAACACAAGCAACATGCCTTCAAATTTGCAAAGATACTATCAAAATAATGGAGAGTAGGCGTTTGAAGTAATTACAGGGTTGTGATGTTATCTTTGGAATTTAGATGACTTCTAACCTTTTGGTTTGAGCTTCTCTAAACCCTGGATGAAATCGCTGCCTTTATTCGTGATTTAATTTTATGGAAATTTCCCTTGCCTTCTCACAACTATTTTAAAAGCACAGTAAGACGTCTCTCAGCACCAGTTATAAAGTCCAACAAGTTTATTTGATGTCACAAGCTTTCTGCTCCTCCCTCAGTTCATTCACCTGGTGTGGTGAGATTTTTTACTGTGCCTATACCCAGTACAATGTTGGCATCTCCACATCATGACTTTAAAAGCTGTAATGCACTTTTAAATAGAAGTCTTGTCCAATTTCTTAAATGTTTTCTCTTCACAGGTCACCATTGGCATGCAACTGTTGTCAGGAGATCCTTGTTTCAAAACGTAAGTGTTTCAGCAATGATTACCGTAGCTTTGCTTATGAATTAAATTCCGTACAGTTACTCTGCATGCAGTTAATTATAGCAGCCTGACTTGTATCTTTCACTAGGTTGACGTGGTTTAAAGGCGCTACGCTTCCTCCATACTTCATTGTTCTCAAAAGTAACTCATTGCTCTATCAGATGGATTATTCCAAAAATCGACAATGGTTTTGTGGTCATCAGTAGATTCTTAATTCCAGATTTTTTTTTATTGAATTCAAATTCCACTATTTGCTGTGGCAGGATTCGAACCAGGGTTGAATTTACTCTGCTGGCTAACCCAGCACCAAGATCCAGGGGACACTTAACCCCCCACCCCCACATCCCTTGATCCCTTTAGCCCCAAGAGCTATGTTTAATCGAAATCACACAATGTTTTGGACTCATTGGGGATGGCAGTGGTCTACTGATGTTATCACTAGACTGTTAATCCAGAAACTCAGCTAAAGTTCTGAGGATCCAAGTTCAAATCTGCCATGGCAGATAGTGGAATTTGAATTGAATAAAAAATATTTGGAATTAAGAATCTATTGATGATCATGAAACCGTTGTTGACTTTCGGAAAAACGTATCTGGTTCTCTAATGTCCTTTGGGAAAGAAAATCTGCCGTCCTTAACCGGTCTGGCCTACATATGACTCAGTAAAGTTTTACAACACCAATTTTAAATCCAACCTATTTATTTGAATTGGATTTATTGGATTTAAAATTGGTGTTGTAAAACTTTACTGAGTTTACCCCAGTCCAACGCCGGCATCTCTACATCATGACTACATATGACTCCAGATCTATATCAACATGGTTGACTCTCAACTGCCCTCCAAGGAAAACTAACGATGGGCAATAAATGCTGGTGAGGCAGCGATGCCCATGTCCTATGAATTATTTAAAAAAAACTATGTGGCCACGAATTCCACAGATTTGTGACTTTCTGGGTGAAGAAATTTCTCCTCACCTCCATCCTAAAATGTTTACTCCTTAGCCTCAAAATACAACCCCCCTACTTCTAGACACCCTCCACCATTGGGAACACACATTCCAAATCTACCCTGTCTAAAACCTTGTTAGAATTTTATAAGCTTTTATGCAATTTTCTTGACTTCATTTAAAGGCCAGAACTCAAATAGCCAGTCGTGTCCAGTGAAGGATTCTGAATGACAATGTAGTTGGAGTTTGACAATATCGCTCATTCTCTGACCACCTCCCTCCAAATAAAAAACTAAGTAATAAACTTGCTAAAATGCGTCAGCATCTGGACGCGTTATGTAAGCTGGTAAAAGTAAAGTTTATTTATTAGTCACAAATAAGGCTTACATTAACACTGCAATGAAGTTACTGTTAAATTCCCCTAGTCGCCCCTCTCCAGCACCTGTTTGGGTCAATGCACCTAACTAGCACATCTTTCAGACTGTGGGAGGAAACCAGAGCACTCCGAGGAAACCCACACAGACACGGGGAGAACGTGCAGACTCTGCACAGACAGTGCTGCAAGCCAGAAATTGTATCTGAGCCCCTGGTGTGTTCAGGCAGCAGTGCTAACCCCTTTACCGCCCACTGGTAATTGTGTGGAAGCAATAAAATGGTTATGAAAAGTTTGAAAATGATTTTACTTAAGCGCTTAAAAATGCTAAAGACAGTTTTGTTGTCTGGGCAAAGCAATGAAACAGTGCCAGATAGTGGTTCGTCCGAGTGTCGTGAAATGTGTTGTGGACGAGTCCAATTTGTTTCAGTTGCTGAGCAATTGAAACTGTGAAGTAACACTCTTATCTGCTGTGAAATCTTTCCATGTTCAGAGTTTCTAAAAATGGAATGCCTGTTTCCTTTGGGATCCATATTAAACTTTATTTCATACCATTTGGAGTTTGACTCTCCATGCATTAAAAAGCAACAGTTTATCAGTTATTTTTAAACATTTTACAGGGAGCAGTTGCTCATTCCAGCAGAAAAGGCATTTGTGAGATCTATATAAATGGAATACGAGCAAAAGACCCCCAATCTGTATGGATTTTAGCGGCTGGACTGTGGGGCCTGTGAAGTGAATTTAAATGCATCTTGGGTTTGTTGCTGTTTAAAGTAGCATCTGGCTCTTCAGGGTTTGTTGTGTATCTGTGGTAGATTAGTTCATTCTTTTTGGGGTTGGGGCAGAGAGATTCTGAAATGCTTTGCAATCTGACTGTTCCCCTATCTGGAGAACTTGCTACGTGGATTTTTGCTTTCCAAAAATAACCAGTAAATTCAGTGAAGCTTCAGGTTAGTTATTCTGAATACCAGTGTCGACGTCCTACAGTGGAATAATAATTAAACTTGTCTTTTTAAAAAATAAACTTAATCTCAGCTATTCCTGAAGTTATCAAGGATAAGACTCTGATCAGATCCTATTTGGAGTACTGTCTGCAGTTTTGGGCCCCATATCTCAGGAAGGATGTGATGACTTTGGAAAGGGTCCAGAGGAGATTCACAAGAATGATCTCTGGAATGAAGTCCTTGTCGTATAGAGGACTTTGTATTTGTTGGAGTTTAGAAGGATGAAGGGGAATCTTATTGAAATTTACAGAATATACAGAGACCTGGATAGAGTGGACGTGGAGAGGATGTTTCCACTAGTAGGAAAAACTAGAACCAGAGGGCACAACCTCAGGCTAAAGAGACGATCCTTTAAAACAGAAATGAGGAGAAATTTCTTCAGCCAGAAGAGTGGTGAATCTGTGGAACTCTTTGCTGCAGGAGGCCAGGTCATTGAGTGTCTTTAAGACAGCTATAGATAGGTTCTTGATGAAGGAATCAGAGGATATGGGAAAAAGACAGAAGAATGGGGATGGAAACAATATAAGCCATGACTGAATGGCAGAGCAGACTCAACGGGCTGAATGGCCTAATTCTGCTTCTGTCTTATGGTCTTATTAATTTTGGTAAATAGTTTGTTATTGATGGTATATTTTTGAGGCAGTGAGCTGATTACATAGCGGAGGTTACTGTTACGTTTCAGCAATCTGAAAGGCCACTCAACTACCAAAATGGCAGCTCCCCACCACCATCTTCTTGAGGAGACAGGATGGGCAATAAAGACAGCCTTGACCGAAATGTCCAGTGAATAAAGCAAGTTGCTTTGTCTGAAAGTAGAATTGACCTCCCGGAGGATATTTCAATGGTTTTATAGCTATAGCTTTATATTGATTCATATTCCTTACAAGTAATTCCTTCCAGCAATGGTCTTGTGTTTAATAAACTTTTTCTGAGAATATTGATGGTGGAACAATGTGTGAGGGATAGTTCCAAATACAGATTCCAGCAAGGGAAGGCAATGAAATGTGATAGGAAGCATTTCTTGGTAGGGTTTTGCCAATGAAGTTTGTAAGGAGTCAAGAATCTATTACTGCTGCACTGTGCAATGGATTAACCTCTGACATCACTCTCTGGTTAAATGCATGCTCAATAAATTGAACAATAGCTCATTGACATCCAGCCAGTGGTGTTGGATGACATTTTTCAGATATGTATGTACAGCAATTGTCCAGATAATGGACTGAGTACTAAAAATACACTTCAGTATTTGTCTTGTTGGCATAGTGACACCAGTGAAATGCAGTTGGGCTGGACAGACTGAACTGGATCAGCTGTGCTTTAGTGCCGTACTATGCCATATACATAACTGGCTGGCTGGCGTACTTGGGGGCAGTTACATTTTTTTGCTTATTGACATTATTGTTTTAGTTGATGGGAATTGTGAAGAACTGAATCAATTGTGATTACTTTTACACCAAAAATTAACACACCATTCCAAATTCTCAGTAAAGTTACCAATAACTTCGAACTAGGAAGACTGTGAAGGAAGCTGGTTCCTAATATGATTAGGTATAAGGATTTTCCCCTCCATCGTTTTTAAATATTTGAGAATTTTTAAATTTTAATTTGTCAGGAATACATCCCCACATATCTCAGTTTTTGCATTTTCTCTTCTCTTTGGTTGATTCCAGTAATATCCCACGTCTCCCTGGACTATTAACTGATTATATTAGTGATCCACACATAGGTTGTGTTGTAAAATGATTATGTTTAATTTATATCAGAATCAATTAGTTGTCACCATTTATTAATATTAATATCTTGGTTTGTTCCATCTCATGAAACTCATGCGTTTTGATGACGAACTATTCCGTTGGTAAACAAGGCCTTGATTGGATAGCCATTCCACCTGTCAGCTTGGGTAACTAAGTTTTGCAGCCGTTCCTCTTGCACCTACTTAGTGCTTGTTGACCCAGTGTGGATGGAAGGCTAGGATAGTGCTAATATGTTTGGTGCAGTGTTGCACAGAACAGCAGAATTGCCCTCATGAATCACTGGGAGGTGTCCACCCTTGTAAGATGAAGGAGCAGAATTAGGCCATTTGGCCCATCGAGTGTGCTCCATATTCCATTTCTGCTCTATTTATTGCAACTCTGAGTCACTCACCATATTGTGACAAATAGCATGTTGGAAGGAGACATTATCCAGTGTTGTGTGAACCTCAGAACTGGTTGTAAGAAGCTTATAGGTTTGCACATCATCTTAAATGTCTTCTCCCTCCCTTTTTTCTTTTTTTTCCTCTTTCTCTTTTCTCTCTCCCTTTTTTTTCCTCTCTCTCTCTCTCTCTCTCCCCCTTTCTCTTTTTCTCTCTCTCTCTCCCCCCCCTTTCTCTTTTTTTTTCTCTCTCTCTCTCTCTCTCTCCCTCCCTCCCTCCCTTCCCATTTCCTTTGTGCCAGAAAGTACTCTGAAAGTACCTCGTCAGTTAACTAAACGGTTTAAGTTTGAGATTGAGAGTTGACATGAGGATGACTGCAGTGGCCCAATATTTATGATTCACGGAATTATTGTGAGGCTTTGAACGTCAGCAGTCAGGACTAAAACAATTGCTCTTTGTTGAAATAGTAGCTGTGGCAACAGTCACAAGCTTTATAGCACCGAGCGTTATGCAAAACTTTTCCAAGGCTGTATTGCTGAGGGGGTACTGAAGGTTATTCTTTCCAATCTGAGAGACAAACTGAAGAAAATCTATTGTGTAAACATCTGAAAAAATCAATATAATATTGCAAAAGATTGAAGAAACCACCAAAACATTCTTGCCAGTACTTTGTAACCACCAAAGAGAGTGACCTTTCTTGAAAGAATAGCTATTGTGGAACATTTGGAAGTTCTACTCATGCCTGACCCTAAAGGAGGTTTCAGAATAGGTACAAAGCTTAAATAAAAAATGTTGAATATACCCAAATCTAAACCTGGGCAGCAGATAGTGAAGATGCCCCTGGCATCTCGCGAAACCTTGATTTATTTTCTTGACCCATCAAGCAGTATCATTTTGTCTGCAACTAAAATGCTTAGGGTTCCTGTTGATGAGCGACAGGAGCTGCTGGATGATGTAAAGCAAGAAAACTCTTGCTCTTGTGCTTAATATGTCTGACTGTGGAGAAGGACAGGGATATTTATTAGTGTCGCAAGTAGGCTTACATTGACACTGTAATGTAAGCCTAGTGTGAAGTTAGTGTGAAAATCCTGTAGTTGCCACACTCTGGCGTCTGTTTGGGTACACTGAGGGAGAATTTAGCACGGCCGTTGCAGCCTAACCAGCACGCCTTTCGGACTGTGGGAGGAAACCAGAGCACCTAGAGGAAATCCATGCAGACATAGGGAGAATGTGCAGATTCCACACACAGTGACCCAAGCCTGGAATCGAACCCAAGTCCCTGGTGCTGTGGGGCAGCTGATCCCTGTACTACCATGGTACCATGGCTATGGATGCATGAAAAAGCATACATGGACAAGTAATTGAAGGGATGGTTAGGGTTGCTACCCCCTGAAACTCTGTACCCCATTAATAATTTCAGAGTGGCTAAATTACATTCTATAACAGACCTTAATGTTTCTTCCATTCCTGGAATTACTGGCATCTTTCTTGGTTATGACAGCTTTTCTATGTGGCTGTTACTAAGTATAGCCTTTAACACTGACCACAAACTGTTTAAGTCCATACTTATCTTATACTTGTCTGAATTTACCCAAAATTCACACACATCTCCTGCACTAAACTGCAAGCTCCTTCTCTCCCTGTACTTTTTTCTGACTTGTAAATATCTCATCAATTTTATCAGAACCTTACAGTGCAGAAGGAGGCCATACAGTCCAGCGAGTCTGTATTGACCGCATTCCACCCAGGCTCTACCCCAGTAACCCCAAGCTAGTCCCTTGACATTAAAAGGCAATTTAGCATTGCCGATTCACCTAACTTGCACAGTTTTGGGCTGTGGGAGGAAATTGGAGCACCTTGAAGAAATGCACATAAACACGATGAGAACATGCAGACTCTGCGCAGACAGTGACCCAAGCTGGGAGTCAAATCCAGGTTCCTAGCGTAGCACTGTGCCATCAACTAAACCTAGACTTTTTAGGAACTTTCTAGTCCACTTTGAGTTTGTGCATGTGGGGTTCCCAGCAAGCATGGTTCTGCTGCATCTGATTTAAAGTCAATGAGCCAAAGAAGCGTTTGTGTACTCAAGTCCTTGACGTGGGGTTTGCTGTCTCCACCGTAAGCTGATTTAAAGGGCTGAGTACTCCCACAGGGACAAACGCTGGTAGCAATTAGGATCACACTTAACCATGGGACTAAACTGGCTGTGTTTGCACACAATCGTGGCAAAATACTAACAGGAGGCAAAGCTGTGTGGAAGGCAGTGTTTACAACAGGCAGCTTCTTGCCTGTTTGTGTTCATGATCCTCTGAAACACATCACTCATTGCACAATGAATGCCGTGAAATTTTATTAGCTCTGCAGTGCTTTAGAACCGATTCTGGAGTTAATTTGCTGTAAATCTTTCCATTGCAGTTAGAAAATCTCCATTTTGTTTCATTGTTTCTGCATTCTGTTTGTGAGAATACTGTGTGTGCTGCCCTCTGGTGCCTCTGGGCACCTGGACCGGGTTCAACACCAAGATATGTACAAAAGCGGAGGGAGCTGGACAGGGTAGATGGGGAGAATCCAAGAACACCGGTTTAAGATGATCAGCAAAACAAAACAACGGCAACATGAGGAATAAATTTTTTTTTACACAACGTGGGATGAGGACCTGGAATGCTCTGCCTGAGTATGCGGTGGAGGCAGATTCAATCCTGGCCCTCGAAAGAGAAACTGGCTGATGGAACTAATTAAGTTCCAGAGAACCATCATGGATAGAGGGGACTGAATGCTCATCTCCTGTGCTGTAACCAGCTCCGTGATTCTATGAATATCTTGTAATCCTCATCAAAAGTAAAGTTTGTTTTATTAGTCAAGAGGAGGCTTATGTTAAAACTGCAATGAAGGTACTGTGGAAACCCCCTAGTCGCCACACTCCGGCGCCTGTTCGGATACGCAGAAGGAGACATTAGCATACCCATTGCACCTAACAGGACGTCCTTCTGATGGTTGGAAACCCATGCAGACGTGAGGAGAACGTGTGGACTTTGCACAGACAGTGACCCAAGCCGGGAATCAAACCCAGGAGCTGTGAGGCAGCAGTGCTAACCATATGCTACCGTGCTGATTAAGTCCATATCTGTCTAATACTTGTCTGAATTTACCCAAAATCACACATACTTCCTGCACTTGTCACTAAACTGCAAGTTCTAACTCTCGTTGGATTTTTTTCTGACCTGTAAATATCTCATCAATTATGTCATAGAAGCCTAGATTGCAGAAGAAGGAGATTTAGCCCATCGAGTCTGCACCTATCCCCATAAACCCATGCATTTACTCTAGCTAGTCCCCCACCACTAAGGGGCAGTTTAGCCCAGCCAATCCACTTAACTCGCACATCTTTCAGACTGTGGGAGGAAACCCATGCAGATACAGGGAGAACGTAGAGACTCTGCACAGACAGTGACCCAAGGTGGGAATTGAACCCAGGTCCCTGGTGTTCTGAGGCAGCAGTGCTAACCACTGTACCATCCTTTGATACAGATGAGGATCAAGAGTTTTCTCGGCATACAATAACAGTGATTATACAACCTAATCACCAATTCAGAGACCTGGACCATTGACCTGGGGGCATGAATACAAAGCATTTGAGAGAATTTAAACTTCAATGAATGAGTAAAATCAGGAATTAAAAACAAAGCACACACATCAGTCATGGTGACCATGGAGCAACTGAATTGTTATTAAAAAGCCAATTGGTTCACTAGTATTCATTTTTAGGGAAGGAAGTCTGCTGTCTTTAACCTAGTCTGGCCTACGTGTGATTCCAGGTCCACAGTAATGAGGTTGACTCCCCTGTCTTTTTGAAATTGTCCAGGAATTCACCTGGTTGTGTTGCTAAGGGATAGACAATAAATGCTGCTTTATCAAGGACCCCCATATCCTGTGAATAAAGCAAAGCTATTTGGCTGATTGTTATGCAGCAAACATGCATTTTGTTAACATTGAATAGAAACCTACAGCGCAGAATGAAGCCATTCGAGACCACAATCCCACCCAGGTCCCATCCCCACAACCGCACTCATTTACCCTATCTAGTCCCCCTGAGAAGGGGCAATTTAGCATGGCCAATCAACCTGACCCACACATCTTTGGACTATGGGAGGAAACTGGAGTCCCTGGAGGAAACCCATGCATATACGAGGAGAACGTGCAAAGTCCACAACAGACAGTCAGCCAAGCCAGGAATCGAAGCCAGGAGCTTGCTGCGGTGAGGCAGCAATGCTAACCACTGTGCCACCATGCTGCCTTCCCATTTCAGGGCACAGCTATTAAGAAAAAAAAATTCCAAGATCCTTCTCACCATTAATGATTAAATTGAGGACAAAAAGTTTGAATTTTAGAGCAAAGAATTTTGGAAGAAGAAATGCAGGCTCCTTTTGTTAGTCTGTACATTTGTTTTGTATTTGTGTCCTTCACTTGTTAATTTAATCGAGTTCTGCTGTCATAAATGTCCAAATAAGGAAGTGAACTTGAGTCTGTCCACAGTCTGTAAAGGATTTATTTTAACATTTATTAAAGATGAGTAGCTGCCAGAAGTACAATGCTTACTGATTGCTTGGTATCTAGAGAGAACATGGAACATTCCCAGACTGGGGGTGACACAGATTATAACTGTTAATTCTTTCCCCTCCCCACTACAAGTATGTGATATCAGAGCGCAAATGGCACTGTTATTTCCTTAACTGCATATATCTTTCTGAATGCTTGTATTCGCAGTGATGATATAAAGATTGGCGAGTAACTCACCCCTTGATTCCCCAAAGCCAGCTGCAAGGTACAAATCAGGAGTGTGATGGAATACTCTCCACTTGCCTGAATGGGTGCAGTTCCAACAACACTCGTGAAGCTTGACACCATCCAGAGAAAAGCGCCCTGCTTGATTGGAACTACAGCTGCAAACATTTAATCCCTCCACCACTGATGCTCAGTAGCAGCAGTGTGTACCATCTACAAGATGCACTACAGCAATTCATCAAAGATCCTTAGCACCTTTCAAACCCATGATCACTTGCGTCTGGAAGGACAAAGGCAGCAGATAAATGGGAACACCATCACCTGCAAGTTCCTCTCCAAGCCACTCACCATCTTGACTTGGAAATATATTGGCCGTTCCTTCGATGTTGCTGGGTCAAAATCCTGGAATTCCCTCCAGAATGGTATTGTGGGTCAACCCACAAGACGTGGACTGCAGCGATTCAGGAAGGCAGCTCACCACCACCTTCAAGGGTAACTAGGAGTGGGCAATAAATGCTGGCCGGGCAATGATGCCAATGTCCCACAAATGAATATAAAAAAAAAACAGAATTGCGGTCTGAATTTTGTGGGTGGTTTAAGGTGTGAACTTTTCTTTATCTGTAAGCTTATTCTGGGAATTTGTTCTCCTCCCACTTTCCCAAAGCTGTATGTCAAACTGGGTGCCAATTCCATGAGAGCCAGTAGCCACTCGATGTCCCTCTTAAGTGGCCATTCTCTATAGGGCAGACATGTCAGTGGGCTATGTACCCTTCTGGATGTTTGTTGTGACTATACCCTGGTGTACCCTGGGCGGTATAGTGGTTAATACTGCTGCTTCACAGCATCAGGGACCCAGATTCAATTCCAGTCTTGGGTCACTGTCTGTGCGGAGTCTGCACATTCTCCCCGTGTCTGTGCTCTGGTTTCCACCCACAGTCCAAAGATGTGCAAGTTAGGTTGATTGGCCATGCTCAATTAACCCTAGTGTTGGCCAAACTAGCAGGATAAATATTTGGCATTACGGGAATAGTGCCTGGTTGGGATTGTGGTCGGTGCACGTTGAATGGGATGAATGGCCTCCTTTTGCACTGAGGGTTCTATGATTCTACATTACTGAATGGCATTCGACGTGACTGCCCCCAAACTACCTCTGGCCAAGAACTTTGAGTCCAGTGTTTATGCCACCTCACTGTCCAATCTGAGACTGGCAGCTAACTCAGACCAGGCCAGCATCAAATCTGGAATAAGTAGTAAAATAAATGTTTGCTTAAATAACAAAATAATGGAGATGTTGGAATGTGAAACAAGCAGAATGCTGGAAATTCAGCAGGCTTGGGAAAGGAAACAGAGCCAATATTTCCAGTGCGTTTGACTCATCGTTAGAACTGAGGGGAAAGTCTGGTAGATCCTGTACTATGACTGGAAGAGTTTTCAGTTGAGTATAGTATCTTTCCCTACAGCTGGACCTGCGCAGTTCTTCTTTGTTTGAAATAAATATTTGTGTTTGGTTATAGCACTTTTATCTTGTGGAAACTTTTCACAATATTCATGAAACAAGCTCGCTTAAAGTGACCATTATGTGGACAGCACTCATCATTGTTATGCACTGCCAACAACTCTCGGATGCCTGGCTTATCTCTCGCTTTCGCTCAGCTGAGCGATTGAAAATTTCCTTTGGTGATATTGTAGCTCAGCAGAGAGACAGTAATGTTATTGTTTCTTTTGGGATTTGAATCAGGTTTCAGATGAAGAGATAACGTTGTATTAATCTGCAGCCCATTCTCTTACCCAATCCCGATGGTATCTGAACTGAATTGAAACTTGAGGTTTCCCAGTTTAACTTGGACGACATGTCGTTTGGCCAGCTGTAAATCTTGTGTTGCCTGTCAAAATATTCCAGCCTAACGTACAGAATTTCGAAAACATTGCAGCTCCTTCCTTGTGTTGCTTTCCACAGACCTGCCTGTACTGCCAAGTCTATTGCAATCCCAGGCCAAGATAGCTCCTTGCAGCTGGAATGTAAGGGAGATGGGACCACAGAAAATGCTGCCTCCAGTGGCTTGCATTCAATGAGGCAGCCAAAGCCCCGGCCTCCACTCAGTTCAGGTAAAAGATATTCCTGTCTTTTTTTGTATGTGTGGCCTACGTAGTACCCGGTTCTTAACACAAAATAAATGATGTGTTTTCACTAAATTTACATTTTAACCTTCATTACCTTTAATCCAACGCACTCCCACCTGATCTCCCAGATTGTACCTCCCGTAAATGTGAGGTAATTCAAGACTCTGCCAGAATCTTAATTCGCACCAAGTCCCATTTTCCCCTCATCTCTGTGCTTTCTGCCCTAAATTGGCCCCTAGTTGAACAAAGTCCTGATTTTAACATCCTTATCCCTGTTTTCCAAGTGTTCCTCACCCCCTCCTATGGCTTTACCCCTCCCTATCTCAGTAATCGCACCCAACCCTAATCTGCCCTCATTCTGATCTCCTGACCATCGTTGACTTTTTAATTGATCATAGAATCCCTATTGTGCAGGAGGAGGACATTTAGCCCATTGAGTCTGCACCGATCACAATCCCACCCAGGCCCTATCTCCATGCATTTACCCTGCTAATCCCCTGACATTAAGGGGCAATTCAGCACAGCCAATCTACCTAACTCTCTCATTTTTGGACTGCAAGAGGAAATCGGAGCACCCTGAGGAAACCCACGCAGACATGGGAAGAAGGTGCAAACTCCACACGTAATGAATCAAGCTGGGAATCAAACCTGGGTCCCTGCCGCTATGAGGCAGCAATGCTAGCCACTGCCACCATTGATAGCCATTTCTTCAGCTGCCCAAAATCTAAGCTCTGAAATTCCCTCTTTACACTTCTCTGCCCTTCTCAGTCTCTCTACCTCCTTTAAGGCACTCCTTTGAAACTACATCTTTGACCAAATCTCTGTTTGTGGCTCAGTGTTGTACTTGTTTTGTAATACTCCTGTGAAGTGCCTTGGGGCATTGTTAATGAAGCTGCTAATATAGCCATTTCCATCTGTCTGGTACAAATGAAAAGTTGGTCTTACTCATACTCATTACACTCACTGTAAAGGTTAAAGATGATCTCATGCAGCAGACCCATTAGTCTGAATTACTTAACCAGAGCAGACACTGTTGTTTCTCACTCACTCACCTTCATTTAGGAAATTTCTGAAATGTTGTCAGCTCTACCAGATAGCCTTGATTTAGTTTGCTGCTCCTTTCGACATGCAGCCCCCTACACTAGAAATCCTTAAAGATGCAGGTTCCTTTTATTTTAAGTAACACCCTGGATGTGGGTCTGAGGCAAGCCTCGCCTTCTTGCGAGTAAAATTGAAATTCTTTCAGCCAACTTTACGACGGTCCTTTGTAGTCAGAGCAGGTCCTGCCCTCTGAGCTGCCATTTATTGGGTTCATCACCCTCATTGTGCTCAGCTTCCTGGGCCTATCAATTAGACCTTCAGCTTAAGTGATCATGTTTTTAAACAGCATGTCAACTTCTTTATGGCATCTCCTTAGTGTTCCTAATGGCTTCCAATTGTCCAGTCAGCAGGAATATCAATTAGTTGACTCCTGCCTTAAGGAGCCATCGGATGTTGTTAAAAAGATTCAATTTTCTATTGACAAGTAAAGACCACCTCCTGATTTATTGATGTGAAACACCTTGGGGACATTTTATTACGTTAAAAGCGTCATATAACACAAACCTGCAGATCTTGTGTTATAGGAAGGTCATCTGCCATACACTACTTTAGGCCCAAATATGTGGGTTCCTCAGTTAGCTTTAGAGTCAGTTAGTAATGTCAGCCTTGCAATTAAAATGAGAAAATATCACTCATTGGCAGCATGTAATTTGTTTTATTATTGTCATATGTATTAGTACACAGTGTAAAGTATTATTTTTTGCACATTATACAGACAAAAGCATACCATGAAGGAAAGGAGAGAGGGCAGAATATAGTGTTTTTAAGAGTTTGAATAAAGTTTTAGAAGCAGAGGATGAGAGTAAAAGATAGAGTTAGAAAGTACGCTGGGCACAGCTCGCTACAAGTCACCACACTTTGGCGCCATCTTGGATTTATATTAGGAAGCAAATAATTTTTTTACTTTTAGTTTATTCATTAGTATCACAACTAGGCTTACATTAACACTGCAATCAAGTTACTGGAAAATCCGCTAGTCACCATATTCCAGTACCTGTTTGGGTATACTAAGGGAAAATGTAGCATGGCCAATGCACCTTAACCAGCATATCTTTTGGAGTGTGGGAGGAAACCCACTCAGACATGGGGAGAACGTGCAGACTCTGCACAGTGACCCACACCAGGAATCGAATTCAGGTCACTGGCACTGTGATGCAGCAGTCTTAACCACCGTGTCGCTGCGCTGGCCCACGTGTTTACAGTATTTGAGGTTTGTGGCCTCTGAAAGGCAGGCTAGTATATATATATAACTGCACATTAGCAGCATGGTAACCATAGTACATTGCATGAAACTGTTGTTGTAAACATTAGATCGTCAAGACTCTGAGCACAATGCTATTCAGTCATCATTGCATCTTTGAAAGAGCTATTCAATTAGCTCCACTCCATTGCTCCTGTAATTTTCTTACCTTCAAGTATTTATCACATTTCCTTTTGAAAATTGCTACTTCAGTCAGGTCCTGTTATCCTTTCAGGCAGTATATTCCAGATCATCATAACATGTTGTATAAAGACATTTCTCCTCATCCACCTCTGGCTGTTTTGCCAATTACTTCAAATCATCCAATTTGCCATCAGCCATTCCATGCCAAATTTACTGGAACATAATGTATTAACTTAAATGCCAAGTTACCAGTGCACAGACTATTTTCAATGATCGTTTATATTTTAAACTGAGAATTTTATTAATTGTGTGCCCCTTGTAAGTGCATTGGATAGTACAAGGGATTCTCCTTCTCACTCTGATGGTTTTTATTTAAATGTAAAGTTTAAATCATTACCCCCACCCCACTCTCCAGCCATCTCTTTCCATTGTAATACAACAACAAAAATACTGCACTCTAGAACACTTAGCACGGTGCCGGCTAGTATTTGTCCTTCAGTAACTGAGCAGAAATGGGTGTCTGCAAGTTGCATAATGGAACACTTAGTTCCTGCACCCTGCGTCCCCCAACCCTGCACCGCTGTTTTACAGTTTACTGTTCTCTCAAGTATGTTAAATTGATTTTGTAAGCCTGATTCACCTGAAGAAGGAGCAGTGCTCCGAAAGCTCGTGATTCCACATAAACCTGTTGGGCTTTAACCTAGGGCTGTGAAACTACTTACTGATTTTGGAAGGACAGTGGAGCTTGTCACAGTACCATCTGTCTTTGTCTTGTTTCTGCTAGGCCTGACCGAAGATGCAGAACAGACCCCGTCCAGCCCAGATGAAGTGTTTCAAACTGGTCATTCTCGGAATTCCAGCTATGCCAGTCAGCATTCTAAAGTGTCAGGTAAATATTTCCAGTGTTTCTATCTCCTCCTGGGGCATGGTGGGGGGTGGGGGAGATGGAAGGATGGCAGGGGAGGAGGGGAGCATTTATTGTAGAGTGGGGAGCTGAGCATTCCCAGGAGTCTGAATTATCAAGTACTGGATTTGATGACAGGACAGTGAGTTCCGATATTGTTGGGCTGGTTTTCTTCCAGCCTTGCTATTCAGTGCAGCCCAGATGAAAAATTTGAGGTTGGGGCTTAGTGGAATAGTGAATTTTCTCAACAAGAGGGGGGAACAAAATGTGCTGTTACCTAGGGCAGTGAAAATGAATAGTGCAGCAAAGTTGACAGAATACCAGGCCAGGACTCAGAGTCCAATTAAAGTAACACGAGTGGGGGAAGGCTAGTTTTTAAATAAACTTGTGCGTGACTAAAAGCTGAATGTTTGCTGTTGGAATTTTAGGAGAAATAATAATGGGGGTGTACTCTTCAATTCTGTTCTTTATACACACATACCCTTTAATCAAAGTGTTTTAGTTGTTGCTTTGTGTACAGAATGAGACAATGAGATGAATTCAGCTCTCTCTATAATGCAGTAAGGCGGCTTTGGTTACCCTTGCAATGTTTTATCCAGTGGGAATCACAGTTTCTGAGTAATGTTTTAATCCTGTAATTGTATGACGAAGATGATTTTGATGAATAGTGATAATGTCCTTCACTTAAAGTGACATGCTCCTCCTGTAATGAAAGAACCTAATTAAGTGTGGGTAGGAGGTTGGAATTAAAAACCTTAGCAACTGAAGCAGTTTATTTATTAGTCTCACACGTAGGCTTAAATTACTTTGATAACCCCGCATTCGGCTCACTCTGGTGCCCTTTCACGTATACTGAGAGAGAATGTAGCACAGTCAATGTACCTAACCAGCACATCTTTTGGACTGTGGGATGAAACCGGAGCACCTGGAGGAAATCCACGCAGACACGGGAAGAACGTTCAGACTCCGCACAGTCACCCAAGCGGAAAGTGGAACCCAGGTCCCTGGCGTTATGAAGCAGCAGTACGAATCTCAGTGCCACCAAGACACAAGAAATAAGTACAGTCCATCTAGTCTTTGGTGAAGCAAATGAAAAAGGGTGGCACAGGGACCTGGATTCAATTCTGCCCTTAGATCACTGTCTCTGTGGAGTTTGCATGTATTCTTCCCGTGTCTGCATGGGTTTCCTCTGGGTGTTTTAGTTTCTTGCCACAGTCCAAAGATGTGTGGGTTAGCTTGATTGGCCACAATAAATTACCCCTTAATGTCAGGGAATTAACAGGCTAAATTTGTGGGGTTACAGGAACGGAGCCTGGGTGCGATGGTGATTGGTGCAGACTCAATGGACTGAATGGCTCCTTCTGCACTGTGGGGATTCTATGATTCTAAAAGAACTGACAGCCTTTTCTGCAATAGTTTTATGCTTTTCTCATCAACATAATCCAACCTTGTTTTGGAGCGGAGTGCAATTTAGTTTTTAAAATTTATTTTCAAGATACCTGTCTAACCTCCCCAATCCTGTATGATAACCTGGATTACCATCATTTGTCTGTTGTATCTGTTTCTTTAAACAGAATTTTTCTTTTTTTTGCACTCGGCAAGGTCAGCCCCAAGGAATGGAGCACTTTGTTGTTTCAGTTCTCTGTTACCACCAGGTATTTACAACCCAATCAACTGCAGAGCCAAGCTCCTTCCATTCTGCGTAACAGCAAATTCCAACCACAAAGTAGCTCCCTGCAGCACTGCTGCTTTGTTCTCCCTGTTTCCCACAGAGGTTGTTCGCTGGGTGTCTCTGTTTGAGATTTCCAATTAATGAGAGTTTTACACTATGCACCGTTAGGATTTTGAGATGAGCCTGGCCACCGTGCGTGCCCATTTGACCCTGAAAGCGAACAGAGAGATGAGAGACTGCCCTTGCTGTGCTCTGGGTTGGATTCAGGATTGAGTGTCAGTATTGAAAGGTGCAACATGTTAAACTGTTGTTTCATCTCATGCCCAGTAGAGCTTTTTTCATTCATTCATAGGACATGGGCATCACTGGTTGACCACCATTTATTGCCCCTCCGTAGTTGCCCTGAGGGCAGCTGAGAGTCAACCACATTGCTGTGGCTCTGGAGTCACTGGTAGGCCAGCCCAGGTAAGCCTGGCAGATTTCCTTCCTTAAAAGACATTAGTGAACCAGATGGGTTTTTTCCGATAATCGACAATGGTTTCACGGTCATCAGTAAATTTTTAATTCCAGATATTTTTAGTTGAATTCAGATTCCACCATCTGCCATAGTGAAATTCGAACCCAGGTCCCCAGAAGATAAGCTGAATTTCTGGATTAATAGTCTAGTGATAACACCACTAGGCCATCAGCTCCCCTTACCACCTAAATATCTAACTACTTGCATCAATCGTATTCATTATCCGCACTAAACCAGACACGTGGGAAAAATGTAAAGCCACTCACGTAGAAAAATCAACCTGTACAGATTGAAAGGAATGCGGGGTTTTCACAATAACTTCATTGCAGTATTAATGTAAGCCTGTTTGTGACTAATAAATAAATTTTGACATTAACTAAACACAGTGCTGGAGATACTCTGGTCTGGCAACATCTATGGAAAGCCATAAAACAGTTAATGTTTAGCCACTCTGAAGTAGAATTGTCATCAACTGGCAACACTAACAGTTTTTTCCTCTTCCCTGACGTTGCCAGACTCGTTGTATATTTCCAGTATTGTGATTATTTTCATTTCAGAGTTCCAGCATCCAGTGGGATAGTGTGTTGGCATAGTGGTTAGCGTTGCTGCCTCTCAGCACCAGGGACCCGGATTTGATTCCCGGCTTGGATCACTGTCTGTGTGGAGTTTGCGCATTGTCCCTGTGTCTGCATGGGTTTCCTCCAGATGCTCCGGTTTCCTCCTGCATTCCACAGATGTGGATGTTAGGTTAATTGGCCATGCTAAATTGACTCCGAGTGTCAAAGTAAACATGTGGGGCTACAGGAATAGGGCCTGGGTGGGATTGTGGTTGGTGCGGACTCGATGGGCTGAATGGCCTCCTGCACTGTAGCAATTCTGTGATAAGAACAAAGAAGATTACAGCACAGGAACAGGTTCTTCGGTCCTCCAAGACTCTACGGATCATACTGTCCGATTGAACTAAAACCCCCAACTTTCTGGGGACATATCGCTCCATTCCCATGCTATTCCTGTATTTGTCAAGATGCCCATTAAGTCATATTGTTGCCAGGGGAGGCAGTGGAGGTCTGCTTCCACTATCTCCCCCAGCAGCGAGTTCAGGCACCCATTACCCTCTGTGTAAAAAAAAAACTTGTCTCATAACATCTTCAAACTTTGCCCCTTAAATATATGCCTCCTAGTAATTGACTTTTCCACCTGGGAAAAAACTCCTGACTATCCACTCTGTCCATGCCTCTCATATCTTGTACACTAATATCAGGTCGCCCTTCAACCTGCATACTGACATGCAGTACTTCGATTTAATTAAAGGGAAATCGGTCATTTCAATCCCAAAGTGACTATTTTCATCTGATTTTAGTTTTATCTTAATCATTCAGCAATTAATTTAGGTTTATGGGGGGAATGTAATGTATGTTATTTTTGCTGTAGATTCTGGGATCGCTAATCTACTCCCTAGAGGCAGCACAATCTTTAACCATGTTGAAGCAAAGCTCAAGGGACAGCGGTAGTTTGGGCTGAGGGAATCTCTGATAGATGAGGAACGAAAGCTGCTTAGGATTAAGGCCATGAAGCGCCTTCTCCCGCTAATCTTTTTTAATCTGCGTCCTCTTGTTAGGAGGAATACAGTGGATTGAAAACAGTTTAAGACCTCCTTCAGAATCTAAATCTGTCACAGATTGCATTTTACCATCATTATCAATGCAGCGATCTAAATGCAGAAAACCAAGTGGATTTAAAGGGACTTTTAGATTTAACACATCGTCCACATGCCGATCAATACTAAATTTGGCACCAGGTTAATCCCGTAGCCCTGATGTTGTACAATATTCTACTACAGTGTGCAACGGTTGAGGGCCTGCCAATCCACATCAATGTACCTCAATATCGTGGATATGGATGTTGCTGACATTTTTTGCTCTCATTCTCTGAAGTCTCTCGTTAGAAAAGAATATTTCTCTCTATTTATTAACTCTCCATCATACTATTGCCTCTATTAGGTCACCTTCAACCTTCCACACTCTAGGATTTACAGGCTAAGTTGATGCTAAATGGGGAAAGCTTATGCAATCTGTCTTCATAATTAATCTTTGAGTCTTTGTTGGGGCGGCACAGTGATTAGCACTGCTGTCTCACAGCTCCAGGGACCTGGGTTCAGTTCGGACCTCGGGTGACTGTGTGGAGTTTTTATGTTCTCCCCATGTCAGCATGGGTTTCCTCCCACAGTCCAAAGATGTGCAGATTAGGTTGATTGGCCACGCTAAATTGCCCCTTAGTGTCAAGGTGATTAAGAGGGTAAATACGTGGGGTTACAGGGAATAGGACAGAACCTGTGTGGGATTGTTGTCGGTGCAGGCTCGTTGGGCCAAATGGCCTCCTTTTGCACTGTTAATTCTATGATTAGTCCTGCATGGACTTCCGATCACAGACTTTTCCTTTTGTTTCCTGCACTCTGTACCATTCCAGGGTACTTGCTTAAAAGTGTTATTTCTCTAACTTTTCCAATTCAGGTGAAGGGCCACTGACTGCAACATTTTCTCTCCATGGATGCTGCCTGACCTACTGAATTTACTCAGCGTTTTTCTGTTTGTTTTCAGAATCACAGCACCC
This sequence comes from Sphyrna mokarran, assembly GCA_024679065.1. Lineage (NCBI taxonomy): Eukaryota > Metazoa > Chordata > Chondrichthyes > Carcharhiniformes > Carcharhinidae > Sphyrna > Sphyrna mokarran. The sequence continues at coordinate 5,701,028 of JAGIQG010000025.1, read as the reverse complement.
TCAATATCTTGCTTTTTTTATATATCATTCTGGTCACTCCTCACTGTACCTGGATTTTGAGGCAATTATACAGTGTCTGAATTTCTTGACTCAAAACTAGACGCACCACTTCAGATCGGAATGGCCTGAACTCAATACAGCATTCTCACTTTTTTTGAATTCTAACATTTGTGTACAAAATTTTCTTTGCTTATTCACAGCACCTGGTCTCAGCATTAAGAAAACATTCCAATACAAAGTCAATATCTCACAGCACTTCTTAACATCAGCCACAGATTTGTCCATTCTGACACTTTGACTGTGTCTTTTATAACTTCCAGTTCCTATCCACACAGCATACTGTATCTCTTAACTTAGTGTTCTCTGCAAAAGTGGATATGTAACTTTCTTTTCCTCCGTCCAAGTCATTTGTATTTGTGGTGAGAAGCTGAGCCCCAGAAGAGATTTTTGCTTTTTATATCCTGATAATTTAAGAACTAATCCTTTGTGCCCACTCTCCTGTTAACAGGGCCATGTTGCAAGGTTACCCCAATTCCCTGATTTTACTGATAATCTCTTGGGTAGGGTCTTGAGCCCTGCATTAAAGAGTGAAGCAAAGGCAGAATGTTAGGAACACTCAGCAAGTTAATCAACCTATTTGCAAGGAACACGCATTAAACTTTCTGGTGCAACCCTATGTCGGAGCCAGGAAAACAATCAGGATTTAAATGGGAGAGAAAAGCAAGGGGTAACGGAAGGGAAAAGGCACACAGAGAAGGGTAACAATACATGCTCAGGAGCGACAGGAAACGGTTAAATGGCTGGATACGTTGTCATGAGACTAGGAAGAATAATAGTAAAAGAAATTTAAAGATGTTTCATTATTCTAGCAACATTTGAGTCTTTATTTTAGAAAAGAAAGCTCTTATTGACCATTATTTCATTGGTAATGATGAGTAATGAGACATTTCACATCTGGTATGAATATTCCAGCTATAGTTTGTTTGTGCTTTGAGATGATGTCATGTTCGGGTTCGATGCCAGATTCTGCTCGCTCCCTGCTATTTTTTTTAACATGCACTGTAATCTCATGTGAAAATCATGCTGGTGAAGTAAATTAGTGCCAGGATAAAGGTCTATTGGTGATGGAGTGCAGAAGAATAGAGTTACCCGATTCACAGGAGAGAGTAGTGTAGTGCCAGATGTCCATGTCCCCATGAGGTGGTTTGTTCTTTAGAAAGCCTGGGGTTAAGTTCAGTTGTTGAATTAGATTAGTCATGTTGGACGAATCCACGGATAGTTTAGTTCTTAGTCACCCAAATTGGATAGCAATTTTTAACCAGTTGCTGCCAAGTAAAATTGAGCTAAAAGGGACAATGGTCTCAAAATTGGTAACTCGGTGCATGGCTTTTATCTGCAAAGAAAATTCTACATTTGGGGCAGCACGGCGGCACAGTGGTTAGCACTACTGCCTCAGTGAACCAGATTCAATTACAGCCTCTGATGACTCTGTGGATTTTGCATGGTCTTCCTGTATCTACGTGGATTTCTTTCAAGTGCTCAGGTTTTCTCCCACAGTCCAAAGATGTGCAGGTTAGGTGGATTGGCCATGCTAAATTGCCCATTAGTGTCAGGGGGATTAGCAGGGTAAATATTTGGGGTTACAGGGATGAGACTTGGGTGTGATTGTTGTCAGTACAAGCTCAATGGGCTGAATGACCTCCTCCTGCACTGTAGGGATTCTATGAAATCATTTATTGAAATTCAGTGTTTTTTTTTATAAATTCCAGGTTACAGCACCGAGCACTCCCGGTCCTCTAGCCTTTCGGACCTAACTCATCGGCGTAACACATCCAGTAGCAGCAGTGCCTCTGGAGGTCTCAGCATAACTGTCGAGAGTGCAGAAGGGGAGAAGGAACACAAAGTGGAGAAGCCACCCCGGCCCCCGAGGCCAGCACTGCCGCCTGACAGACCATCCAGGTACACAGCTGTTCTGTTTAAAAGAGGTAGTTCCCTATCTCTGGATAGTGCACATCCTGATAGCAGGACCCATAGAAGGTGAGACCACGGAACGTTGTGTGTACAGTTTGATGTGAAGGGTGTTATTGTTACCAGTTTGTGATTATTTTCTTGTGTCTTTGCATTTTTCAGACTCCACGCTGTCCTCTATCTGAGATCTGTCTGTTCCAAATCACTAAGTGTTTGTCTGTAGTACAACTGTTTTAAAAATAAATCTGTAGATAATGCATTCTTTGTCCCAATGAAAGTTTTCTACTTTGCCAATATGCACCTTCACACCCTGCAGCCTCTGACTGGAAAGATTTAAGAACAATTTTCCTGGCAGATGAAATGGGACGGATATTTTACAAATCCAAACCTTGGGTTTTAAAGATTTTCTACTCTCAATTCGAAGTTGTTTTATTTGAATCATTTCAGAATTGTGCTTTTCAGTTTAATTATGTAAATCTCACTTCTTTTCAAGCAAAAAACAGTTTGAATTAACAGGATACAAGTAGCTGATATAGGAGCAGAATTAGACCATTTGGCCCATTGAGTCTATTCCACCATTCAGTTGTGGCTGATGTGCTCCTCATCCCCGTTTTCCTGCCTTCTCCCTATAACTCTTCAACCCATTACCAATTAAAAATCTGCCTAACTCTTTAAAGTTACTCAGTGCGGTGGTTACACAGTATGAGGTAGTGAATTCCACGATTCACAATCCTTTGGGAGAAGTAGTTTCTCCGCAACTCTGTTTTAAATTTGCTATCCCTTATCCTAAAACTGTGATCTTTTATCCCAGAGTGCCCCACAAGAGAAAGCATCTGCTCCTCGACTACTTTATCTGTACCTTTTATCATCTTGTGTACTTGAATTTGATACCCCTCATTCTTTTAAATTCCAAAGAATATAGACCCAGTTGAGTGCCTTTAGTTTTAATTTGGACTGTTTATCCCAGCATGTCCAATCTGATCACCAAGGCGTTGAAGATATAAATATAGAAAATAGGAGCAGGAATAGGCCAATTAGTCCTCCAAGCGTGCTCCACCATTCAGTGTGATCTTGGCTGATCCTCCATCTCAGTGCTGTATTCCAGCACTCTCCCCATATTTGTTGATGCCTTTAGAGTGTAGGAATCTATACATTTCCTCCTCATATATATCTGAAGTAATTTGGCCTTCACAGCTTCCCGTGGTACAGAATTCCACAGGTTCACTACCTTCTGAGTGAAGAAGTTCCTCACCTCAATCCTAAATGGTTTACCCTGTATCCTGTGAATGTGACCCCTTGTATTAGATCCACTTTACCACCAGTACCCACTCTATACCAACCCCCCAAACCAACCAGCTAGAGGAAACATTATCCCTGCATCCAATCTGTCCAGTCCTGTCAGAATTTTATATATTTCAATAGGATCCCCTCTTTTTTCCCTTAATTCCAGTGAATACAGGCCCAATTGACTCAGTCTGTCGTCGTACAGCAATCCTTCTATCCCGAAGGATCAGTCTGGTATTGACTCATGCCCAAGTTAGACAATGCAGGATAAGGAGGCAATTTGCCCTCTCTCTGCACCAGCCCAAATCCAACCTAGATTGCTTTAATCAAATTCACACACAACACACTGGAAAAACTCAGCAGACTTAGCAGCCTCTGTGGAGAAAGGAACAAGTCAAAATGGGCCATATTGGACTTGAAGTGTCAACTCTGTTTCTCTCTCCATTGATGCTACCTGACCTACTAAGTTTTTCCAGCATTTTCTGTTTTTATTTTTGATTTACAGCATTCACAGTATTTTGCTTTCGTCAGACTCCCTCTCCCCTGATTGAACAAAGAACAAAACAGCACGGGAAACAGGCCCTTCGGCCCAACGAGCCCACGCCGCCATTGAGTGTGAAGATCTCGATCTGTGTCTTACTGGGTGGCCATCTGTTCCCTGAGACTGAACTCATCAATTACTGATTGGTGTTTAGATATATAGCACCCTTCACAGAGTCGAGAGTTAGGGTGGCATGGTGGTCAGCACTGCTGCCTCACTGCCAAAGACCTGGGTTCAATTCCCAGCTTGGGTGACTCTGTGTGTGTGGAATTTGCAAGTTCTTCCTGTGTAGGTTTCTTCCAGGTGCTCCGGTTTCCTCCTACACTGCAAAAATGTACATGTTAGATTCATTGTCCATGTTAAATTGCCTCTTAATGTCGGAAGGTTAGCAGGGTAAATACGTGGGGTTATGGGGGTAGAGCCTGGTTGGGACTATTGTCGGTGCAGCTCAATGGGCCAAATGGCTGCCTTCTGCACTGTGGGGAGTCTTTGAATCTAATTGATGTCAAAGGCATCTGGGTAGAGTAGAAAGTACACAAATCTTTGTTTCATCTTACAAATGTATTTAACTATGTAAAAAAGTGGACACAAAATTTAGAAATAAATATCAAATGTGTAATGCTCCTGATAATGTAGAAGTGAAGATAAAGCTACTTCATCAATTCATTAACTGATCTGTGATCTTGACATATTCTGTGTCTGAGCCACAAAAGCTTTGCACAACTAAAAGAGCCCTCTGTAAATTCCTATCTGATTTAGGATCATTAGATATAGTTTTAGCTGTCCTCATGGCCTGGTGAGCAAGTGGACAGCATGGTAAAGTTAAAGTTTATTTATTAGTCACAAGTAAGCTTACATTAACACTGCCGTGAAGTTACTGTAAAAATCCCCTCGTCGTCACACTCCGGCGCCAATTTGAGTACACAGAGAATTTAGAATGGCCAATGCATCTAGCCAACACACCTTTCAGACTGTGGAAGGAAATGGGAGCACTTGGAGGAAACCTATACAGACATGGGGACAATGTGCTGACTCCACACAGACAGTCACCCAAGCTGGGAATCAAACCTGAGTCCTTGGCGCTGTGAGACAGCAGTGCTAACCACTGTGTTATTAGACTGGATAAATCGGGGAGGAACTGGCTTTAGTTCTGTACTGTGCAGATTTAATTAATCCTTTTGTATGGGACATCTTTTGCAACACTCTGCCCAGGGGAGGGAATTTAGCCAAGATTCAAGCTCCTGGTGCAGTGACTTCCACTGGAAAATGTATATTGTTATTGTAGGTGGGGTGGGGAAGTGAGCGGATTGATTGTGCTGCTTCACAAGATGAAATGTATTATAGCTGCCAGTGTTATTTTAATAGCAACTTGGGAAAGGCTAGTCAAAGTTAACGTTCCACAAGGGAATTGGACGATCAGCTGTTTGCCAACTTCTAAATATCAGGGTCCCTGTGCACTGGCTGTAGTTTTCATTGTGAAGTGCATAGTTTTGTCATCTCTAACAGATTCTCCATCCCTTAGGCGGAAGAAGGAGACTGTGGAGAGTCAGCCCACGTGGGTTGATGACACAAGGATCGATGCGGATGACATTGTGGAAAAAATCGTACAGAGTCAAGATTTCACAGATGTCAATAATGCTGAAGGTAAGCCCTCCTAACTCAGGGGGGTGGGGTGGGGGTGAAGGTAAGCCCTCCTGGTTCGGGAGCAGGGAGTCTGATTATCAGGGCACCATCAATCATCTGTTATTGGGGGAAACAGAGGCATAATGCTATTGTCACTGGACTAGTGATCCAGAGACCCGGGGAATTCTTTGCAGACCCGAGTTTGAATCCTACAGTGGCGGATGGTGGAATTTGAATTCAATAAAAAATATCTGGAATTAAGAATTTACTGATGACCGTGAAACCATTATCGATTGTCGTAAAAACTAATCTGGTTCACTGATGTCCTGTAGGGAAGGCAATCTGCTGTCCTTACCTGGTCTGGCCTACATGTGACTCCAGATCCACAGCAATTAATTCAACCAATCAAATCCAGTCAATGTGGTTGACCGTTAAATGTCCTTGGGGATGGGCAATAAGCGATGCCCATGTCCCATGAACCAACAAATAAAAAAAATCTCATTCAAGTGTCTGTTCTCTAGTGGCAAGTGGGATTATTAAAGGTCAGCGTGTCCAAACTGGGAGCTGCCACTTGTCAAACTGCTGCTTATTTTGCCAGTGTATTGTGAGGTTGGTGTGACTCCTAAGTTCATAAAAGGCAAAATCTCCATCGATGTCTAGCAGTGTGACTAATGTTGCTGCAGAGTATCTGGCTGTGGCTCTGTGCTTACCACGTGACCCACTTACTCATGGGGAAACAGCAGAATGGTGTGTGGTCTGTGATGGAACAACTGTGGGAAAAATGTTGTCAAATCCTAATGTCAGCTGGGCCACACAAGAATCATGGAAATTACTGCACTCTGCTCTTCACATCTTTATCTTCAGTTTAATCTTATCATGTAGAATTCCTCCAGTGTAGAAAAGGACATTTGGCCCATCAAGTCAGCACCAACCACAATCCCAGCCAGCCCCTATTCCTGTAACTCCAATATCGACCCTGCCTATCCTCTAACACCAGAGTCAATTTAGCATCGTCAGTGCATCGAACCCACACATCTTTGGAGGAAACTGGAGCACCTGGAGGATATCCTTGCAGACACAGGGAGAATCCTTGCAGACTCCAAGTGCAGTGACCTGAGTCTGGGAATTGAACCTGGGCACTATGAGGCATTAGTGCTAATCACTTTGCTACCATGCCACCCCTGTTCCCCCGCTGCTTCCTTTTTGAATATTTATCCAGTTGCTTTTAAATCAATTTGCAGTCTGGCAAAGCTGAAAAGACCTTTGTGTTGTAAACCAGAGTATGCAGACTTTAATGTAATTAGTAAAAGAAGCAGAGACAAGATGAGAATTCTTTTACACGGAGTTTTGATTTGGAGTGTGCTACCTGAAAGTGTATTGAGAAAGATTCTGTACTAACTTTCAAAAGGAAGTTGGATAAATATATGGTAAGGCCAAATATTTGTTGCACAATGATGTGGGATTGGAACCAAATCAAATAGATCTTTCAAAGAACCCGGGACACTGGTACAGTGGTTAACGTTGCTGTCTCGCAGCACCAGGGACCCGGATTCAATTCCCGGCCTTGGATCACTGTCGGTGTGGAGTTTGCACATGCTCCCCATGTCTGCATGGATATCCTCCAGGTGCTCTGGTTTCATAGAATCATAGAACCCTACAGTGCAGAAAGATGCCCTTCGGCCCATCGAGTCTGCACTGAACACAATCCCACCCAGGCCCTACCCCTATATCCCTACATATTATGCCCACTAATCCCTCTAACCTATGCATCCCTGGATACTAAGGGGCAATTTCTTTGCATGGCCAATCAACCTAACCTGCACATCTTTGGACTGTGGGAGAAATCCAGAGTACCCGGAGAAAACCCACGCAGACATGTGAAGAATGTGCAAACTCCACACAGACGGTGATCTGAGCCGGGAATCGAACCCAGGGCCCTGGAGCTGTGAAGTAGCAGTGCTAACCACTGGGCTACCGTGCCACCTACAGTCCAAAGATGTGCAGGTTAGCTGGATTGGTCAATGCAAAATTGTCCCTTAGTGTTAGGGGGACTGACAAGGTAAATACATGGGGTTACAGGGATAGGGCCAGGGTGGCATTGTTGTCGGTGCATGTTCAGTGAGCCGAATGGCTTCCTTCTGCATTATAAGGATTCTGTGAGCTAGCACAGCCATGATGGGCCACATTGCCAATGCCTTCACCATATTATCCAATAACTTGCCTTCCTGGAAAGGGAAACGTGTTTCTGAGCAGTGCAGTGGCCATTCCTACCTGCAAGTGGTAGATTGCCGAGGGGTGTAGTAGGCTTTTCTCCCTCTTTATTGGTCCCTTATCAGCCGATGCAGGCCCAGTGTGATAGAAAGTTCTTCAGGGACTCGGTGAAAAATGGTGCTATTGAACAATTCTTCATGCAGGACGTTGAAGGTCCCCAACCACAGGACATTCTGTGCCCTTGCTACTTTGAGCTTCCTCCAAATGACTCAAAATGGCGCCCTAGGCCATCAGCTGAAGGAGGGTGGTCAGTAGTAAGCAGCAGGAGGTTTTCTTGCCCACTCGCAAGCTGAGACTGTTTCCCTGCCTTATCGAGGAGGAATGTAACATTTGCCACTCGGCAGTCCCTTGTCACAACTCCCAAGATTTTTGGAAAATTCTGCTTGGTGTTTCTCTTTCCCACACTCCTTCAGTATTCTGGGACTCGAGCCTGTGGTTTGTACATGGAGTCTAAATTGACTCCTTATGACATAAACAGCCAATGATTGTGAATGTTTCCATTCTTTTTATCAGTCTAAAACCTAAATATTTGTTGGTAATCCTGCTTATTGTTGTGTAAATAGGCTTGAGTGTTGGGATGGATTACCCAGTAGCTTATCTTTTTAAAGTTACACTTGTGCCTTGTTGGACGGACAATGTTAACCCTTATTTGCATGACCTGCTCTTTATACTATATTAACCAGGGTAGATTTCAGATAATTTTATGGTTTCTGTCTAAAGGACTTCGTTTAACTCTAAGGAACGCTTTATTCCTTCAAAAAAAAGTTTTAGAAACATGTTGCTTGGAGGCAATACAGTGAAGACTCACTCAATTGGTCCACTGGCATGAGAGGCTGAGTAAATTGGGTCGCTATTTGCTGGAGTTGGGAAGAATGAGAGGTGATCTCATCGAAACATTCAAAAGAAGCACCTGGAGAAAACCCATGCAGACACGGGGAGAATGTGCAAACTCCACACAGACAGTGACCCACGGCCGGAATTAAACCAGGTTCCTGGCGCTGTGAAGCAGCAGTGCTAACCACCGTGCTCGACAGATGCCTTTAAACAGTAACTAACAGGCCGTATATCCCCTTATTGCTTCTAAGAACAGGCACAATAGTTAGCATCGCCTTCGAATTCTCTACTGTTGCTATATTATCGTCAATCATAGAATCCCTACAATGCAGGAGGCTGTTCAGCCCCATTGAGTCTGCACCGACCGCAATCCCAACTATACTTTATCCCCATAACCCCACATATTTACCCTGCAAATCCACTGATTGATCCACTGGTCAATCTCCCAGGATGTGTAGGTTAGAAAGGTTAGTGGGGTAAATAATGTAGGGTGACAGGGATAGAGACTGGGTGGGATTGTTGTCAGTGCAAACTTGATGGACCAAATGGCCTCCTTCTACACTGTAGGGTTTCTATGATTTATGAGCATGCCACCTTTAGCTGGGGAGCAACAGTTGCTGCACAATGTAATGAGAGACGTGTTGAGTAGGAGCTGGAGCATAGGAGCTCTCCGAGGCATAGGAAGTTGAGGGGTGAACTTATAGGGGTCTATAAAATAATGAGTGCACAGATCAGCTGGATAGTCAGTATCTTTTCCCAAAGGTAAGGGCATCTAAAACTAGAGGGCATAGATTTAAGGTGAGAGGGGAGAAATACAAAAGGGTCCAGAGGGGCAATTTTTTCACATAGAGGGTGATGAGTGTCTGGAACAAGCTGCCAGAGATAGTAGAGGCAGGTGCAATTTTGTCTGCTTAAAAAGCATTTAGTTAGTTGCATGGGTATGATGGGTATAGAGAAATATGGGCCAAATGCAGGCAATTGGGATTAACTTAGAGTTTAAAAAGAAAGGGTGGCATGGACAAGTTGGGCCCCAGGACCTGTTTCCCTGCTGTTAACCTCTATGACTCCAAGTGTTATTTGAATGCAAGTCTTTGAATCAATGCTTTCAAAATGATAGCTATCGCCAAGGGCACTATTTTTGGATGTGGAGATGCCAGTGTTGGACTGGGGTAAACACAGTAAGAAGTCTCACAACACCAGGGTGAAGTCCAATAAACCTATTGGACTTCTTACATGGTTCCTGGAGCCAGGAGAAGAGTCTTTTTTCCTTGCAGTTTGCTAATGCTGTGTCCTCTTCTTTTTAGACAGTAATTTAAGGCTGTTTGTGAGCAGAGATGGAACAACAGCACTCAGTGGCATTCAGCTGGGAAACAGGTGGGTTTATCTCGTTTATCCTAGATGCCCAGACTATTTTAGTGTGGGATTTTCTTGTAAATTAATCTTTGATGCTTAACCTTTTCAAGAAAAGAACCCTTCTGAAGTTCCTACCCAAAGTCAGGCCCTTTCCAGTTGTCTGTCTTTGCACTGAGGAATGCTTCAGAGTAATAACTTTACCCCTTTAAGTGTTTTAATGCAACTTAGCGTTATTTGTATCGTGCAATCCTCTGATCAAGGGGTTCTGTTTAGCAGGGCCTCCGCACCACCTGAGGGAAATGTTTCCTCTGTGCCAGCTGTGCTAAAATTGTAAATAAATTCCATATAAAAGTATTGATGGTTTTAAACAGAAAGAATTCTTCTCCTGCTCCAAGATCAACTAGTTGTCTGATAATACTCTGTGAAATGTTTTGGGATTTTTTTCATTGTTTGGAACTAAATGCCATTTTTTCAAAAAGTCATTGTTGATTCAACAAACTTAATCTCCTACAGCAATACCAAATTTTATAATTTTTTTATGGGATGTGGACATTGTTACCTGGGCCCATCCCTAACTACCCTCCATTTCAGAGGGCATTTCAGAACATTGCTGTGGCTCTGCGGTCAAGTGTAAGCCAGATCAGATAAGGACAGTAGATTCCCTTCTCTGAACCAGATGGATTTTTACATCAGTTGACAATAGTTCCACAGTCATCCTTAGACTTTTAATTCCAGATTTTTATTGAATTCAGATTTCACTGTCTGCTATGGTAGGATTTGAATCCAGGTCCCCAGAGCATTATCTGGGTCTTTTAATTGCTAATCCAGTGATAATTCCATAGTGCCAGTACCCCATTAATCCAAAAATGTGCAGGTTAGGTTGATTGACCATGCTAAATTGCTCTTTAGTGTTCCAAGATGTATTGGTTAGGGGGATTATTGGGTAAATACATGGGGTAATGGGGTTAAGCCTGGGTAAGAGTAGGTGCAGACTTGATGGGTCGAATGGTCTCCTTCTTACTGTAGGCATTCTGCGATTTAATGGGTTTGTTTCTTTTCCTGTCCAGCCTGACGAATATGGCATTTTGTGCCCTCCAACCTAAAACATAACTCTCATTAACTGTGCAGCAATAGCAGAAAATATTTTACATTGCACAATGTGCGGAAGACGTTGAGATAAAAATTGAGAATAGCTTGGCCATAGTTATTTTCTATTTTCGTGTCAGCTGCGCAGCCCTGGAAGTGATTCTAGAAACCAAATCAAACTGAGATTTTTCTCTCCATTGTGCTGTATTCAAACATGGATTTGTAATTCTTATGCTAAAGGTATCATGAATTTCCTCCAGGTTCCTTCCCACAGTCTGAAAAACGTGCTGATTAGGGTGCATTAGCCATGTTAAATTCTCCCTCAGTGTAACCCAAACAGACGCTGGACTGTGGCAACTAGGGGATTTACACAGTAATAACTTCATTGTAGTGTTAGTGTAAGCCTACTTATGACAATAATAACAAACATTGTTCCTTTTTCCACAGGGTGTCTGCAGGTGTCTTTGAACCTGTTGTTATTGAGAGCCGTTGAGGAATTTCTGAGCCACTCTGCCACCTACTTAACCACTTTCCATTTGAGCTCCTTGCCTACTGCACATCTAGTCTTATCCATCAAGTCATGCTGCCCACCAGCCCAGCTGGACTGAAGGAGGAGGGTGGCCATTTCTATCCAACAATCCCAGGAAGTGGCCGATGTTGATTCTGACCACATTGGAGTAATTGAATGGGATGCAGGTCCCGAAAAAGGATGTCCATTCCAACCATTCTCAACCAGTACAGATATTGGAAATTAAGTCGAGGAATCATTTTCCTGCGACTTTGAAATGTTTCAGAAAGCCTTTCAAAACACGACACTTAAACACCAAAACTATTTGGCAGTGAGCCTGTTTAAAAAGGTGACGGTTTTTCCTTGCAGTGTTGCCGTGGCAGCGTTATTCACAGCTAAACCCTTCTCCCCACTCCCTGCCCATTTACCCACCAGGGCTAAAAACTCTGTCATTCTGTGAATCCTCGACTGTTGCACCAAAAGGAAATGTATTTTTAAAGGTTTTTAATGATTTTATTCTGTTTAGCCCCATACACTTAAGCTGCCACATGTGCACAAAGATCAGTTTGTTTTACAAAATTGGTCGTCACCTCTTTGATCGTTAGGAGAATCGCACCAGTTTTTGTTTTCATTTATTTTTGAACATTTCAATAGCATAATTGCCATTTGGAAAAAGACAGGTCGTTATGATTTAACAACAAGATGGTCCAATTTCAAATCAAATAGTGATCAAGCTAATTCCAATCCCATGAATCAACTATGACGCCATCAACAGACACATCAAATACGATGATGTCTTGCACAGAGTATTGGTGTACCTGTGGAGTGTTGGATTTTTCCTGAAATGAAGTAATAGGATGATTTTATTTTTTCTTTGTCTAGTCGTGACATTATTCATGTTTTTTTCTGGACGCTTCCGACACAAGTCAGGGACTCGACAGTTCTGATGCACATAAATGTTCCTTTATTGATGCATGTTATGGAGTACTTTCACTCCAGAATACTTACGGAGCACTTTTCTTTGCAGGCAGGGAGCAGTTTCACTCAACTTCATTTTTTTTTAAAAAAATCACTTCTGCAAATCTGCGCTTCAGCAGAAAAAAATCTAGCGTGTGTTTTACCTTGTACTATCCAAACACTTAAAAGACTGGCTCAAGAAAAATATTGAAGAATATTGTACTGTTATTATTGTTGTAATAACAGTAACCTAGTCTCAAACTATTCTGAAGAAACATCCATTTTGTGTGCTCCACTAGCACAGACTAGTGAACCGTCACTTGAAGCAGGCATTGGATAGCTATTAGTAACCTTTGAATTGTTACCGAGCTGTTCAGAACATGGTGGGCAAGTCCTACCTTTGCAAAAGTTCTGACGTTTCCTTACAGCTGAATTATAATCCAAGTGCAGGCAGCTGATTCTAAAACTGGAACCTGTCTCAACATCTATTTGGTGAGTGGCCTTCATACTGGCCTTCCCTGCTTTCAGACAAGGTTCCTGTAAACCTTCAGGGTTGAAAAATGTGTTTCTTTTTCCAGAACTGATTCTGGGACGGTGGGGCGGAATTTACTGACCCCTTGGTCTAAGAGATGTGTTAAAGAAGTGCCACAGATTTCTGCTGCACAGCTGACTATTTCTCTGAATGATTCAGTGCTGTGCCAACACTCAATCCTTGCCCATTGAAATACCCCAGCGGTGAGAATTGAGCACTTGTATAATGCAGCACTCTTGTGCTCTTTGCTGGCCCATGAGGGCATATCCTGATGGTCCACATCTTGGACTTTCCAGTGCTGAGCCCAAATGTTGTGAGCAGCGTCTGCCACCTCTGATGGAACAAATGACTCCAAGAAGCCGAGAAGCTGTAGCTCTTTAACGATGTCATTTTCCTGTTCCTGTCAGAATGTCCTGGCATTGGTAAGCTATGCACTTTGAAGACTTGTACATTTCCTACACTATTCTTGTCGTCTTGCTTAATGCATGCCACCTGTGAATATTGTGGCTCAGTTTGAAGTAATGTGAACGGTTAACTTGTCCACTATCTGTATCTGTGGTATATGAAGGCCTGGAATACAAAGGCTGTGATGAATCTTATCTCCTGACTTTTGTACTGTTTTAATAACTGTTCTGTGACAGCCAGTGTAAGGGAAACTCTTGCTTTAAGTTATTTTTTTCGAATGCAAAGCCAATATTAACACTTCACCTGCTGGGGCATGAATTCAGACTGGTTCACAAAAGACTAAGCACACCTCCTGCAAGTTCCTACAGTCTGCATGATTGTTTGAGAAATCTTGCTGGGCACTCATTCAGCTGCAGAACTGAAGTGTAGCCTGCTTGAAGGAATAAAAGGAATCCCATTTGTTGGATGGAAATGGAAGGTTTGCCCTTTTCAATGATGGTGAATTTTGTACTCATCCACTTACCAGCACAGCAAGGTGGAGACCCAGTCTCTATGCGAGGCCCACTTTCCTGTTTTACTGTAAGAAGACTGTGCATCGTGCCAGCTTGCCAGAACAGTAACATCAAAGTACAATGAAGTGGGATGCTTTCTCCATTGTTTTGCAGTGATAACATTGTCATATATTGTGCAGGACACAAAGCAGAGACTGCTGCAGGCTTTTAATCTAAGCACAGAAGTGTGCTATGCAGATATGCTCCCTACAGATATCATTACACTGTGGCTAAAGTAAAACACTAGATTTAATGCCCAATACGTTTTCTTGCAGTTAACTATCCACGCAATAGAATACTGCCCCATCAACAGAGTTGTAGTGAATGAATATATTTTTCATTCTACTAATCTGGGAGAAAATATTAAATACTTTGTGCAGTTGTATTTTGAGATTTTCAGCTGTATAAAAAATTCTCACTGACATCATTAAACTTCACTCAGTATATGGCAGCACAGTGGTTAGCACTGCTGCCTCACAGTGCCAGGGACCTGGGATCAATTCCCAGCTTGGGTCACTGTGCGGAGTCTGCACGTCCTCCCTGTATGTGAGCGGATTTTCTCCGGGTGCTCTGGTTTCCTCCCGCAGTCCGAAAGATGTGCTGATTAGGTGCATTGGCCGTGCTAAATTCTCCCTCAGTGTATCCAAACTGACGCTGGATTCTAGTGACTAGGGGATTTTCAAGTCACTTAATTGCAATGTTAATGTAAGCCTAGTTGTGATGCTAATAAACTCAAACTATAATTAATATATTTTGTGACCCCCAAAGTTTTAATTTGGTTCATGACTGTATAGATCAAAGAAATATTTCTCACTTCATCCATTTTAAACATTATAAGCAGCCTTCTAAATATTGAATTGGGAGAGCACAGTGTACATGTATGGCAGACAGGCAGCTCAGTACATTTGTGTACCATGTAGGGATTTCCATAAGAAACTTTTGCTCAGACTGAGCTCCAGGTGTAACAGAAATCTAGCACGCATTTGATTCTAAATGTGTGTGTAATCCTGTATCAATTATTTCATTGAAAGAAGTTAAACCTTTCAGGAGGTGTTGAAAAGCAACCACAAAACCCAGCAGATCAAGTGTTAAAATTAAATGAGTTTTATTGCGTTTTAATAACATTTGATTCTTGGTGATCAAGTTATTCAGTTAATTGTATTTCGGAGTCCACTCACTCTGAACGGTTTTCTAATGAGATCCTTTTCTAGCAGTTTTTCCTGTTTTTACGTGCTGTTTTAGGAGTTAGGATCACGCGTTACTGCAGATCTTACTGACAGAGCTTCAATTTGTACAATAAATGCAGGGATTGCAAACTAAATTGTCACCAACTTGGAGCTCCACTTAACCCTGTGGCTTGCTGTTGCCATCGAGAAAGCCAATTCTACTCAACCAAAGCAGAAAGTCTTCGTAACAGAGACATGAAGTAGTAGTCTTTTAATTCCAACTTTTCTTTCCCCATGACTCTTCCCCTGCATCCCATTCTAATTTCTTCCCTTCATACCATTCCCTAATTGCGAAGCTGGCCTACTACCAGACCGCACCCCCCCAACTTATGTGGACTCTTGTACTGCCTCTCCATGGTATAGCAATATTGGAGTACCAACCCACCATGTTAGGTCCAAGGACTGAGTCTGGAGATGCCTGGGATGGGTGCAGTAAGGAATGTCACAATACCAGCTTAAAGTCCACCAGGTTTATTTGGACTCACGAGCTTTCGGAGCACTGCTCCTTCATCGTGAGTGACTCAGCTGATGAAGGAGCAGCCCTCTGAAAGCTTGTGATTCCAATTTAACCTGGTGTTGTGAGATTTCTTATTATTCTAAGTGGTCTTGCTTGCCACTTGGAAATGGGTGGGAGCAGGCTTGCAACGCCTTGTGCACCCTTTTCAGGTTACGTTGAAGGGAAGTCAGGACTCCCCTAGTTAGGAGTAAATCTTGAAACATCATAAATATTGCTTTACAAAAAAAAACACGTGAAGTTCCTTGTTAATGAGGAACTGGAGTCCTCAAGATCGCTAGTATAGAGGAAGAGCCCTATTCCTCTTTGGACGTGGTTTGAAAGTTTGCTTCACCCAGTTCATACTTTGGTTGCCATTTATCCATTTCTGAGCTCAGGTGTCTTGCTGCGTAACCCCCCCCCCCCCCCCCCCCCCCAAAGTCATATTTAATCGCTTTTTCTGCCAATCAGATATTGATCACAGATTTTAAGAGAGTAATATTTGGTGATTGTTTTTATTTGTAAATCTGTCCAAAATTGACCACTGTTGTAGGAGTTGTGTTTTTTTTAAAGCTGTTTCTGAAGTGTTCTGGTTCTTTTTGCAGTGTCTCACAGTGCTTATAGCCAGCGGGCTGGCTGGGTGCAGTGTTGCTGCCGCAGTGGGAGGGTGACCTACCAGCGTGGGCCTCTCCCAGTGCGACATTCAAAAAAAAGTGTTTAGAATATTTACACGTTGATGCCAATCGTGTTTCAGATTTTCTTTTTACTTGTTAACAAGGCAGCATTTCTTTTTGCGGTATAAGTGCGAGAGAGAGTTTATATTGGACTGTTTGTAACCTCTGACTAAAGACATTTGCATGATGGAGTGCCTCTTGGCCACACTGACAATGGCGGTCTCTGCCCAGTTAGGTTAAAGATAATTTATTCCGGTTGCCCCTGTTTTTAATTCCCGTGGTTTACCCAGAACAGGTGGGGAAAATGTTGATGAGCAAAGCCAGATTTTTCTGGATCATTTATTCAAGGTTTTATTGCAGTCACTCCTGAGTGATATCTGCAGTTAGTTTGAAACCTACGGAATGCTCATCTTATACTGGGTAAATCAATCAAAGCTCCTTTCATTGTATAAAGTTGTTTGGATTGGGAATGGATGGGAATCAAAAATACCAACTTTAAATGATATTTAAACCAAATCAAACCGAAAGCCTTTAACTCCTTCGGTCCTTCAGTTTTGTAAGGTGTCTCCCTGTTTATTCCCACTTCCACCAGAGGCTGCTTCAAGGAGCAGCAGAAAGCCTGGTTAGGACACACACACACACACACACACACACACACACACACACACACACACACACACACACACACCATGCACAGGAGACTGTGGTTACACACTGTCCCCTACATTAGTGGAATTTCACACTTCAATCTCATTCAATTCTACCATTGAACCAGAAAAAACACACACTTCATTCCAAAGTTTCTTCATTGTCATTCGATTCAAACTAATCCAAACCCCCCCCCCCCCAGTATCTGAGAGGGTGGTGGGGGGAAGCACAGTGTGCGAGGGAGAGTGGGGCTGGTGTGTGTGGGGGGGGGGGGGGGTGTGGGCAGTGTGGAGGTGGGTGTATGTATGATGGGGGTAGGTGAGGGGGAGGGTGTGTCCTGGTTTAAATCGAAAAGAGTTGAGATTCTGCAACTTCCTCAGCATTGGCTGGAGGGGGTTTGGGGTAAATCATTGAAAAAGAACGCAGTTAAATCCAAGCTGATTGTCCATTTCCTGTAGAAAAGCATATTGCTAAAGCCATTCTAACAGTTAACTGGCTAACTCCAACAACTAGTTTGCTGGTTATCTTTAAAACGAGTGCTGGAAACTCCACTCGATTCCGCCAGAAATGAGGAAGATTGAAATTTGCTTGAATGTTCCATGAAATACTTACTAAAGGTCATGTGTTGTAATGGCCCAAGGCTGCACATAGCAAGTAGTCATGATGTAGAGATGCCGTCATTGGACTGGGGTAGTAAGAACTCAGTAAGAATTTAGCAACACCAATTTTAAATCCAACCGATTTATTTGATAGTAAATTTGCGAGCTTTCGACACTCTGTGAACACTGCATTTACCTGACAAAGACAGAGTGTCAAAAGCTTGCAAATTTACTATCAAACAAATCAGTTGGATTTAAAATTGGTGTTGTTAAATTCTTACTGAGTTCATAGCAAGTAGCACAGGCTCAGTGTCACAGTCAGGGGTCAACTCTGTGACTTGTGCTTTATTCCAGCACCCAGTTACCAATGGGACTGTTTTATTATTAAATATCCGATTGCTGCTTGGGTGAAGTGTTGCTTGCATTTCCCGTCAAAATTATATTTTTTTGAGATTACCCTACTTTGTACGGGAGCCACAGGGAACCTTGTAGATTCTCTGTTCCAGCTAACGAGCAGCGTCACCTCAAGTCGGGATTGATCTTTGAAGGTAATTGATGCTAACTTTTAGCACTAGCTTATTAAATGCCAGCAATATAAGCTCACACAGTGACCACCCACTGAAGGTGGCAGAGTAGATGTTAACCTGAGCTGGTCGCACAACAATAATTAAAGACCCTAATCAAATCCTTTAACCAGCCGTATTCGGGCAAATGACGTGTGGTTCCTCGGTACTCTACTTGCCTTAAGTAAATCTGTATATTTCTGTAAGGGATTTGAAACTATGCATTGGGAGATTAGGCGCTTCTTTAAATGGGTTTAACCTTTATTTGAAATGACCTAACTCTGAACTAAAGCTAAATGATGATGAGAGATTTTTATGATTTTGTTAAGAGTGTTACAGAATGTATTCCGAATGATATATTTAGACGCTTATTTTTGTGATCCCACGGAGGTGCGTGTACAGGTTTCTTTAAAAATGCCCAGAGGATGTGGAATTTATAGAAATGTTTATCAGCTGGAATATTGTATAACATTTAGATATGTTTAGAATGCACAATGTACTGTAATTGGTTAAAAAGATATTTGTATTAAGGTTATTTGTTTCATATTTTAAAGTGTAACTATAGGAGCAGTATCATGTAATACTGTTTTCTGGGAAATAAATGATATTGGGTACCTGTATTAACAATAAAACTGTTATTTTGTGTTTAGTGTGCAGTCTCTTATTTTAAACACAGTCACTTGGGTTTTCCTGTTCACTGTAGTTTGCATCTTTACACCTTTCTCACCTCTTGTGAGACACCTATGATTTTCTTGTGCCTTGCTCAATTCAAGGTGACATTCTATGGGCGAGAGTCTGGGTCGCTTTCTGTGCCCCTTTCTCTCGCTCTCTTTGTTCCCCCCTCCCCCCTCTGCCTCGCTCTCTCTATCACTTCCCCCTCTGCCTTGCTCTTTCTGTCCCTCTTTTGCCTGTCTGCCTATATTTTTGTGTGCATTTGGCCATATGTATTATTGACCTGTAAACTGACATCGCAATCTGTCACCCATGTAACATTGGCATTTTAGTCATAGTTTTACAGCGCAGAGGCGCCCTTTGGCCTATTGTGTCTGTCCCAACCATCAAGTACTTATCCCATTTCTCAGCACTTGGTCAGTAATCTACTATGCTGTGGTGTTTCAATGCTGCGGTGTTTCAATGCTGCTTAAGGCAGCGAGTTCCAGATTTCCACCACCCTCTGGGTGAAAATGTTTATTCTCAAATCCCCTTAATTTCCTGCCCCTTATTTTAAGTCTCTGGTTATTCTCCACAGCAATCAGAGCCAATTTCCCAACGAATCACAAGAGTGGATCTCATAGAAATGTTTAAAATTCTAACAAGATTAGACAGAGTAGATTCAGACTGTTCTCAATGGTGGGGGAGTCCAGAATTAGGGGTCATAGTTTGCGGATAAGGGGTAAACCTTTTAGAATTGAAGTGAGGAGAAATTACTTTACCCAGAGGATGGTGAATGTGTGGAATTCACTACCACAGAATGTAGTTGAGGCCAGAAAGTTGTTTGATTTCAAGAAGAAATTAGATGTAGCTCTTAGGGCTAAAGGGATTGAGAGTACAGGGGGAATGGGGAATCAGGATATTTGATGATTAGCCAGGATAGAAATGAATAGCAGAGCAGGCATGAAGGGCTGAATGGCCTACTTCTATTTTCTATGATCTTTTTCTCTTGTATAAATTGTTGTGAATGTTTGAAATCTGGCAATCTTGTACTTTTCCTGATTTAGGGCAAGGTGAGAAGCTTCAGCAACATTACTCTTTTACAGCAAAATGCCAAGCAACACTACCCTACCTTGCTACTCTCCTCGTCTTCAGTGACAGGACTGGGAATCTCTGGAAGTAAGTTGGCATGCCCTCAGAAACGCTGATGACCACTCGGTTAATGGCTCCAGGGGTTTTAGTTACAAAGCTGGAAAGGCTGGTGATCGTCTTCACATAGGTTTAGGGGAGATTTGATTAGAGAGGTTCAGGTTTATAGCAGACAAAAGATCGGCAAAGAAAACCTGTTTCCATTAGCTGATGATATAAAAGGCTGAGGGGCTTTTAGAAAATTGGGTGGGGTGCAAGAGGGAAATGAGTTTTTTTTAAAGTAGAGACCTGGACTTGTCTGTCCCTGAGGCTGGAGGAAGAAAACAATGATTTTGAGCAGGTGTGGGGATTGTTCAGGGGAGTGGGAGTAGCAGTATTATCATGCAGGGGGCTTGCATAGCCTCGATGGGCTGAATGGTAGCTTCCTGTGCTGTCAAGTTCTATGATTCTCTCATTCAATCCAGGAAGAATTGCCTTCTGTTCTTATTTTCTATGAACCAGAGTGGGCCACTTGACTCTCGAGATTATTCTGCCATTTGGTGTGATCCTGACTGATCATCCAGCTTGAATTAGAATCATGGAATCCCTACAGGGCCCATCGAGTCTGCACTGACCACAATCCCACCCAGGGCCTATCCCTATAACCCCATGCATTTACCCTAGCCAGTTCCCCAACACTAAAGGGCAATTTAGCATGACCAATCCGCCTAACCCACATATCTTTGGAGCATGGGAAGAAACCCACACAGACATAGGGAGAGCGTGCAAGCTCCACACAGACGGTGACCCAAGCCAGGAATTGAACCCGGGTCCCCGGCACTGTGAAGCAGCAATGTTAACCACTGCGCCACTCTGCAGCCCTGTAGCCTTACCCTCTTCTCTACCCTCCCCATAATCCTTCGATCCAATTTACTTCAAGGGCTATGTACTTCTTGAAAACAAGCAATGTTTTGGCCTCAACTGCTTTCAGAAGGGTAAAAATTGAGAACAGTGATGAGCAGATTTGGAAAATATTCCCTCACAGAATTGGAGTTGTGCACAGACTTTATACACAATGTCCATCGATATGTTTCTCCAAAGATGTGTGGGTTTGGTTGATTGATTGGCCATGCTAAATTGCCCCTTAGTGTCAGGGGATTAGCAGGATAAATATATAGCATTATGAGGATAGGGCCTGGTGGGATTTGATTTATTATCGTCACATGTATTAGTATACAGTGAAAAGTATTGCTTCTTGCACATTATACAAAGCATACCTTTCGTAGTAAAGGAAACAAGAGGGTGCAGAATGTAACGTTACAGTCATAGCTAGAGTGTAGAGAAAGATCAACTTAGTGCGAGGGAAAGAGGGCAGCAGGGAAGAAGCTGTTCTTGAGTCAACTGGTACATGATCTTAGACTTCTGTATCTTTTTCCTGACAGAAGAAGCTGAAAGAGAATGTCCAGGGTATGTGAGGTCCTTAATTATGCTGGCTGCTTTGCCGAGTGCGAAGTGTAGACAGAGTAAATGGATGAGAGACCGGTTTGTGTGATGGACCGGGCTTCAATGGTGAAGCTTTGTAATTCTTTGCATCTTGGGCAGAGCAGGAGCCATACCAAGCTATGATACAACCAGAAAGATTGTTGTCAGTGCTGGCTTGAAGGGCTGAATGGCCTCCTCCTGCACTGTTGGGATTCTATGATTCTAATGTAGTTTGTGAAAAATGAAATCTGACCATTTTACTGTAGATCACTGTCTCATCAATACTGTTGATGTTTCCTCTGCTTTCTTCCTCCTTTCTACACAAGCTTGGCACAAACTGCACCATATATTTTCCTTGGGAATGATTTCGATGCCGTTGGGAGTTCTGACGGGGTTGAGTGCACAGAAACCTGAGAAAATAAACAGAAGGATTTCAGATTCCTCACTCTGTTGCTCCCATTCGTAAACACTCACTCACTGAGGGAGCGCCTTGGATTTTATTCACAACTTTATTAAAAAAATGTCAAAAGCAAAATACTGCAGGTGCTAGAAATCTCCAACAATTTTTTGTTTCTGAGTCGGGGGGGGGGGGGGGGTCTGTGCTCAGTGAAGGTGGCTCAGTGATGGAGAACATGCTGATCAACTTGATGACAGAATTTAGACCAATGGACTTAGGAGCAGAATTAGGCCACTCAGCCCATTGAGTCTGCTCCACATTCAATCATAGCTGATATTTTTCTCATCCCTCGTTCGCCTGCCTTTTCCCCATAATCCCTGATCCTTTTATTAATCAAGAACCGATCTATTTCTCTGTTAAAGACACTCCGTGACCTGGCCTCTACAGCCTTCTGCGGCAAAGAATTAATTTAATGTTAAATAGACCAACTTGGTTCACGTTCTGCTTTGGAGACACACTGACCAAAGTGCTTTACAACCAATGGAGTGGTTCCGAAGTTTAGTCACTGTTGTAATGTAGATAGCGCCACACTCAATTTCAGACTGGTCCCAGAAACCAGCAATGTAACAAATCACCATTTCATCTATCTGTAATTTTGAGGGGAAACAGATTGACAGTGACATTGAGAATTCCCCTGCTCTGATGTGGATAAAAAGACAGATTGGCATCAATCCAGGCTGGCACGGTGTCACAGTGGTTAGCACTGCTGCCTCCCAGGGACCCTGTTCAGATTCGAAGATTGGAGGAATTGCTGATAGTGCTGGGGATTCTCAGAGGATACAACAAGATATAGATTGGAGATGGCAGATGGAGTTTAATCCAAAAAAATGTGAGGTGATGCATTTTAGAGGATCAAATTTAGGTATGAATGGCAGAATCCTTCAACGCGTTAATATACAGAAGGATCTGGGCGTACAGGTCCACAGTTCCTTAAAAGTGACAATACAGGTGACCAAGGTGATTAAGAATGCAGATGGCATGCCATCCTTCATCAGCCGGGGCACTGAATACAAGAGTTGAGAAATCATGTTGCAGCTGTATAAAAGCTTAGTTAGATCATATTTGGAGTATTGCGTGCAGTTCTGGTCACCACACTACCCAAAGGACATGAAACTTCAGAGGGAGTGAAAAGAAGGTTCACCAGGATGTTGTCTGATCTCGAGGGTGTTGGCTAGGAGGAAGTTGAATAAATTAGAATTGTTTTTATGGAAAGACAAGAGGCTGAGGGGAGATCTGATAAAGGTCTACAGAATTGTGAGAGACCTAGACAGGGTGGATAGTCAGAGACTTTCTCCCAGGGTGGAAGTGTCAATTACAAGGGGGCACAGGTTCAAAGGGAGAGGGGGAAGTTTAAGGGAGATGTGCGGGAGAAGCTTTTCATGCAGAGGGTGCTGGGTGCCTGGAACGTGCTGCCAGAGGAGGTGGTGGAAGCAGGCACATTAGCAACATGTAAGAGGCATCTGGATGGGTACATGAATAGAGAGGAATAGAGGGATACAGACCAAGTGAGAGTAGAAGGTTTTTTGTTTAGTCTAGCTAGGGCATCATGATTAGCACAGGCTTGAAGGCCTGAAGGACCTGTTCCTGTTCTGTAATTTTCTTTGTTCTTTGTACAGGGTTTCACACAGAGTGGTTGTTTCAGGGACTGGTGTCAAATAAACAAGCCAGACATATCACCAGCAGCGCTGGCTCTGAGTGATTAGTATCTCAATACCGAGCAAGTTCATTTCCCTCTCCCCACCGTTGGTGGCTGCACCTTCAGACAGTTCGATCCCCTAAGCCTGGGTGGCACAGTGGGTTAGCACTGCTGCCTCACAGTGCCAGGGACCTGGGTTCAATTCCTGGCTTGGGTTATTGATTATGCAGAGTTTGCATGTTCTCCCCGTGTCTGTGTGGCTTTCCTCCGGGTGCTCTGGTTTCCTCCCACAGTCCAAAGATGTGCAAGTTAGGTGAATTGGCCATGTTAAAAATACCCCTTAGTATCAGGGGAGACTAGCTAGGGTAAATCCATGGGATTATGCAGATAGATCCTGGGTGGGATTGTGGTTGGTGCAGGTTTGATGGGCTGAATGGCCTGTTTCTGCACTGTAGAGATTTTGTGACAATACGGTTCTCCTCCTCCCCTTTCTGGAAGACATTCCTTAAAGTTTAGTCACAAGTAAGGCTTACATTAACACTGCAATGAAGTTACTGTGAAATTCCCCTGGTCGCCACATTCCGGTGTCTGTTTGGGTCAGTGCAACCTAACCAGCACATCTTTCAGACTATGGGAGGAAACCAGAGCACCCGGAAGAAACCCACGCAGACACAGGGAGAATGTGCAAACTCCACACAGACAGCGACCAAGCCGGGAATCGAACCCAGGTTCCACTGTGCTGCCTCTGCTAAACACGCCTGATATGTCCTTGAACATCTGTAGTTGTGACAGTGTCTGCCCAGGCACTCCAGACTGTTTCACCCACCGAACAGGAAGTAGGCTGCAAAGGTTACGCTGAAGACAATCAAGATGATAGTTCCTGGACCCACATCCTGAGGTTTGCAGCCATTGGGACAGGCACACGGACTGGCGACAGAAATCTGCAACAGGTTGGGACTTTCTGGACTGCGAGAGGCGACTACGGAGTGACTGGAACTGCAGTTAAACTGAGCCACGGTATGAAATGGGCTTCTGTCTGAAGCTGCAACATAACACAGGAGGAAAGTTTAAAGTTTACTTAGTACAAAGAACAAAGCCATCCTGATGTTCCCACCTCTACTCGTGATCCCTGTCTATGTTTATAGATCTATGGATTAAAAACCAAATTTGAGACAATTAGGCTTACATCAACACTGCAATGAAATCACCATGAAAATCCCCCTAGTTGCCACACTCCGGCGCCTGTTCAGGTACACTGAAGGAGAGCTTAGCACAGACAATGCAAAAATGATGAAGATGTGGGTGATCTGAGAGGGGACAACAATTGTAGCTTATTTTATATATTATATACAATATAAATATATAATAACAATGAGAAAACCTCCCCAAGCTGCTTCAGAAGCCAACATCAGACAATATTCATTGAATCATAGAATAATCAGAGAATCTGTATAGTGCAGAAGGAGGCCATTCAGCCCATCTGCACTGACCACAATCCCATCCAAACCCTATCCCCATAACCTCATGCATTTAGCCTAGCTAGTCCCCCTAAAACCAAGAGGCAATTTAGCATGGCCAATCAACTGAACCGCACATCTTTTGGAGATAATATTGTGGACACTTTTCCTGGGACTTTGCTCTCTTAACTGCTGATCTTTGTCACATCTTTACTCATTGGATTGTCTCTTCTTAATAAACCTTCCTTTTGCAACAATTTCAAACTCCTTTCTTTGGTTCCCTCACTCCATCTCCAGTCTACCACTTAGCTTTTTTCTGGCAACCCTAACACAGTCAGAAGTCTCACAACACCAGGTTAAAGTCCAACAAGTTTATTTAATAGTAAACCCACAAGCTTTGGGGGGTTTGCCCCTTCATCAGGTGAGAGTTTTACTATCAAATAAACCTGTTGGACTTTAACCTGATGCCGTGAGACTTCTTACTGGATTTACCTCAGTCCAACGCCGGCATTTCCACATCGTGACCCTAACACGCTCAGCGAGGGACAAGGGGAGACCATTCAGCCCCTCCGGCCTTTCATCTCTGGTCAACCACCTCAGGTTTTGGGTGATGAAGCACTCTTACCAGGATAGGTGACGGTGAGCGTTTGCGAACTGTTGTCGTAGCTGAACTCGTTGTACTGATGCATTCCAAAGTTGAGGAAATTCAGCCTGATCTTGCCGCTCTGGGGCTGGTATCTGGTGACAAGACACACTGCCACGTTCAGACACTCGAAGGCAAACTCAACGGGTTCACTGAACGGGAGGCAAGGACTAAACGAATACCAAACATCGGGATTGGATTCCCCGCCGGGACCGGTTAATGGCTTATCCCTCTCCAGAAATCCATCGGAGCCCCCCATTGTTGCCAGATTAATCACCCCCGACCCATCTTCCATTATACACTTGCAGGGGTTCAGTTTGATGCATTCGCTGTTCTGGGAGGTGGAGGCAGGAGGCTGTGATACCATCAGCAGAAACATCCAGCACAGAGTCCTAACACTCGGCATTCCGGACAGGAATTCCTCACACTAACTCCACATTTAACTATCACCAGAGTGAGAAGAGTTACTGTTTGTCATCATTCATTGGTGCAAAAGTCTCAGTTACTAAGTTACCTCATGGGGGTGGGGTTAGGGTTGATGAGTTGGTGGGGTTGGTGAGGAGGGGAGGGGGGAATTCCAGCTCTCCTGTTTGACTGGTACACACCCTCCTCCTGTCCCCACTCACCTCTACAATCACTCTCCTGGACAACTAAACACCCCCAGTGCCAAAATCCTCATTTGTTTCTTCAAATCACCGTCGCCCCAGCCTTTCCCCCTCCCCCCAGTCTCTCCACTGCTCCCCCCAGACTCTCCACCTCCCCCCACCAGCCTCTCCCCTCCTCCCTTCCCCCAGCCTCTCTCCCTCGCTTCTCAAATTATTTTGACCTTTCCCCTGAGGGTTGCAGAACCAGGGGTCACAGTGGAATTTTCCTGTCCCGCCCATCACGGGAATCTCAGTGGGTGGGGTGCAGCCCATGCATCTTGAGCTTGGGCCAGGATTTTCCAGCCTTGGGGATTACGCAGCTGGAAAATCCCATCCAGAGTGTCTTCGAACCAGGGACAGTTGAGTTAAGTTGGAAACAAGGAGGAATTTCTTTATTCGGAGGGTATGGAATGTACTCTGGAAAACTGGAAGGCTGTGTGCCTGAGGATGTTCAGGATTGGAATCAATAGATTTCTATATATTGAAAACACCAAGAGATACGGGGACAGTGCAGAGAAATGGTGTTGAAGTGGAAGCTCATCTAGATTGGTGGAGTGAGTTCAAAGGGCTGAATGGCCTATAGCTGCTCCTGTTTAATAATCTTACAATCTTTCAGAGATCTCTGCTTTCCAATTCTACCACTTGTATTCTCCAATTTTAATCACTCCATCATTGATGGCCGAGGCTGAGTTGAACTGGGCTCTGCTGGACTGACCTGTTGCAGGACTGGGCTGTGGTGGCATGGGCTGCCGGGCTGTGATGGGATAGGCTGCTGGGCTGTTGAGGGATGGGCTGCTGGGCTGTGCAGGGATGGGCTGCTGGGCTGTGGAGGGATGGGCTGCTGGGCTGGGCTGCTGGGCTGTGCTGGGATGGGCTGCTGGGCTCCTGGGATGGGCTGTGATGGGATAGGCTGCTGGGCTGTGATGGGATAGGCTGCTGGGCTCCTGGGATGGGCTGTGATGGGATAGGCTGCTGGCTGTGATGGGATAGGCTGCTGGGCTGTGATGGGATGGATTGCTGTGCTCCTGGGATGGTTGCTGTGATGGGATGGATTGCTGGGCTCCTGGGATGGGCTGTGATGGGATAGCTGCTGGGCTGGATGGGATGGATTGCTGTGCTCCTGGGATGGGCTGTGATGGGATAGGCTGCTGGGCTGTGATGGGATGGATTGCTGTGCTCCTGGGATGGGCTGTGATGGGATGGGCTGCTGGGCTGTGATGGGATGGGTTGCTGTGATGGGATGGGTTGCTGTGATGGGATGGGTTGCTGGACTGGACACGGTTCTGTTGAACCCTCCCAGCCACAAGAGGTACTGCAACGTCACCAGGGCGCTGTCAGAAACGCATGCGCATGTGGGTGGTTGGGGGCGGGACCTGTGACTGACAGCGTGACTGACCAATTAGAGCATAGGATGGACTAACAAACCACCCACGATTACTTTCACCACAAGAAGAAAAGAGAAATTAAAATCAGATGAAAATTAAAATGAAATAAATTAAATTAAAGCTAAAATAGAAATTTTAATTTAAATCCAAACCCGCCCAGCGACTTCCGGCGGGAACCGCGGCGGCCGTTGATTGGTCAGAGCCTGTCTGACCTTTCCCGGTGACCCCGGATGTGGAAGATACGGCAGCCGAAACACTGAGAATGGTGAGAAAAGTAAATTAGTGAGAGACAGAGTGTTGGTGCTGAGGGAGTGCCGCACTGTCAGAGGGTCAGTGCTGAGGGAGCGCCGCACTGTCAGAGGGTCAGTGCTGAGGGAGCGCCGCACTGTCAGAGGGTCAGTGCTGAGGGAGTGCCGCACTGTCAGAGGGTCAGTGCTGAGGGAGCGCCGCACTGTCAGAGGGTCAGTGCTGAGGGAGTGCCGCACTGTCAGAGGGTCAGTGCTGAGGGAGTGCCGCACTGTCAGAGGGTCAGTGCTGAGGGAGCGCCGCACTGTCAGAGGGTCAGTGCTGAGGGAGTGCCGCACTGTCAGAGGGTCAGTGCTGAGGGAGCGCCGCACTGTCAGAGGGTCAGTGCTGAGGGAGCGCCGCACTGTCAGAGGGTCAGTGCTGAGGGAGCGCCGCACTGTCAGAGGGTCAGTAATAAGGGTGCCGCACTGTCAGAGGGTCAGTGCTGAGGGAGCGCCGCACTGTCAGAGGGTCAGTGCTGAGGGAGCGCGCACTGTCAGAGGGTCATGCTGAGGGAGCGCCACACTGTCAGAGGGTCATTGAGGGAGTGCCGCACTGTCAGAGGGTCAGTGCTGAGGGAGCGCCGCACTGTCAGAGGGTCAGTGCTGAGGGAGCGCCGCACTGTCAGAGGGTCAGTGCTGAGGGAGCGCCGCACTGTCAGAGGGTCAGTGCTGAGGGAGTGCCGCACTGTCAGAGGGTCAGTAATAAGGAGTGCCGCACTGTCAGAGGGTCAGTGCTGAGGGAGTGCCACACTGTCAGAGGGTCAGTAATAAGGAGTGCCGCACTGTCAGAGGGTCAGTGCTGAGGGAGCGCCGCACTGTCAGAGGGTCAGTGCTGAGGGAGTGCCACACTGTCAGAGGGTCAGTAATAAGGAGTGCCGCACTGTCAGAGGGTCAGTGCTAAGGAGTGCCGCACTGTCAGAGGGTCAGTGCTGAGGGAGTGCCACACTGTCAGAGGGTCAGTAATAAGGAGTGCCGCACTGTCAGAGGGTCAGTGCTGAGGGAGCGCCGCACTGTCGGAGGGTCAGTGCTGAGGGAGCGCCGCACTGTCAGAGGGTCAGTGCTAGGGAGTGCCGCACTGTCAGAGGGTCAGTAATAAGAGTGCCTCACTGTCAGAGGTCAGTGCTGAGGGGCGCCGCGCTGTCAGAGGGTCAGTGCTGAGGGAGTGCCGCACTGTCAGGGGTCTGCTGAGGGAGCGCCGCACTGTCAGGGTCAGTGCTGAGGGAGCGCCGCACTGTCAGAGGGTCAGTGCTGAGGGAGCGCCGCACTGTCAGAGGGTCAGTGCTGAGGGA
Source organism: Sphyrna mokarran (assembly GCA_024679065.1). NCBI lineage: Eukaryota > Metazoa > Chordata > Chondrichthyes > Carcharhiniformes > Carcharhinidae > Sphyrna > Sphyrna mokarran. The sequence goes on along the minus strand of JAGIQG010000025.1, from coordinate 5,671,853 downwards.
GCGCCGCACTGTCAGAGGGTCAGTGCTGAGGGAGCGCCGCACTGTCAGAGGGTCAGTGCTGAGGGAGCACTGCGCTAGAGTTGTCATCTTTTCAAATGAGATGTTAAACTGTTTCTTCCTCTCAGATTTTACCTAAAAAGATTCTTGTGAGTGGGAATAGGGTCTACATTGGATGTGGTTGTTACAGACTTGATGGGCCTCCTTATGTATTGTAGGATCCTACGAACTTCACTAAAACATTCAGATCCTCATTCTGTGTCTGTGGGATTTTGCTGTGTTAAAATTGTTGCCGCCTTTCTGCATTAGCTTCATTCATCACTCTGCATTTACTTTGCATTGAAGCTAAACATCTGCAGGAATCTATATCAAACTAATGTTTCCAGGTCTAAACCAAAAAGACTAGTATCTCTGTGGTACTTTACACAACCTCAGGTCACCCAGCAGCCACTATAGTTACTGTTGTAATGTAGGAAACAAAGCAACCAATTTGTTCACACCAAGCTTCTTTTATGTAGCAGTGTGATAACGAGCAGATAGATTTTTTGGAGGGGGTGTTGATCGAGGCATAAATGTTCTTCAGAACTTCTCTGAAGAATTTCAAAATAGTGCCACGGAATCTTTTAAATTATTTTTTATTCTTAAAGCCAAACTGTTTAATTCTCAGTCATGTTTACGTATTGGAGTGGAGGAGGCTCACATGAGCATCAACCCTGAGACGGACCAGTGGAGCTGAATAGTTTATAATGTGTATCTGATCTTTTAGAAAGATGTGATTACACTTGGAGGGGTGCAGAGGAGATTCATCTGGATCTGGGTCGGAACATTTAACGTTCATCCGAGTTGGAATATTTAAGTTATGAAAAGAGGTTTGATAGGCTTGGGTCTTTTTTTCCTGGAGCAAAGAAGAGTGAGGTGTGACCTGATTGAGGTGTACAAAATTACGAGGGACATGGACAGAGTGGATAAGGAGCAGCTGTTCTTCTTAGTTGTAGGGTCAGTCACGAGGAGACATGGGTTCAAACTGAAGGCAAGAGGTTTCGGGAGATGTGAGGAAAAACGTTTTTACCCAGAGGGTAGTGACGGCCTGGAATGCGCTGTCCAGGAGGGTGGTGGAAGCAAGTTGTCTCACATCCTTTATAATGTACCTGAATGAGCACTTGGCATGTCATAATATTCAAAATGATGTGTCAAGTGCTGGTAAATGGGATTAGGTGGGAGATCAGATGTTTCTTGCATGTTGGTGCGAACTCGATGGGCTAAAGTGTCTCTCCTGCATTGGATGATTTTTGATTCTGTGGATGCTGTGAACAACATTCTTATAGTTTGGTTCAAAAGGTTATCTATATTGTAGAGTGTTTTTAGAGGTCTGAGTTATCCACCCAAGTCTCAAGTTAGAACCCCTGACTTGTAGGTTCTGAGCATTGGATTATTTCCTTTGCACCATTCCTCCCATAACCTGCAGCATCTGTTGGGTCACTGCCTACCCAATATCTCTTCATTTCATGGGATGCTGAGCCCCTAATGTAGTAGTAGAATTGTATCCGGAGCCCCAGCTTGGCTGTATTGCAGACATTTTTTTGGCTTGTGTCAGAAGAAAGTCCTTTAGTATATTCTGGTTATCCTGCAATGATATCAGCATGTTCCTGCCTCACTGAATTCATTTCTTCCTATCTTGACTATATCTTGTCTTCCCTCGAGCAGAGGCCTAAACAGTCCCCGTCCACCACCACCATCACCCTCCGCCTAACTGAACATATTCTGTCACTCAACAATTACTCCTTTAACTTGTCTCACTTCTTGCAACTAAAAGGTCTATGGGTATCCACATGAATCCTCATTATACCTGACTTTTTGTGGGTTATGTGAAACATTCCTTGTTCCTGTCTTCGTCAGGCCTTCTTCCACAATTCTTCCTCCATTACGTCGATGATACTATCAGTGCTGCTTCAAGCTCTCATCTGGATATCGAAAAATTAATCAATCTTTAGTTCCAATTTTTATCCCCTTCTCTCCTTAACATGCTCCATCTCTGACACTTCCCTTTCTTGGTCCCTCTGTCTTTATTTCTGGTGATAAACTGATCACCGATATTCATTATAAACCCACCAATTCCCGGAACTACCTTGACTACAGCTGCACAAACTCCTCTCCATGTAAAGACTTCCTCCCAATTTCTCCACCTCCGCTAGATCTATTTCAATGATGCCACGGTACTTCTGACATGTCTGCCTTTTTCCTTAACAAGGTCCCACCCCCACCCCAGTTGACAGAGAACATAGAACACTACAGCACAAGCAGGCCCTTCAGCAAACAAGTTGTGCCGATCGTATCCTTACCTACCAGGCTTATCTATAACCCTCAATCCCATTAAATCCCTTGTACTCGTCCAGAAGTTCCTTAAAAGATCCCAGCAAGTTTGCATCTACCTCCACCAATGGCAGCCGATTCCACTTACTCACCACTCTCTGAGTGAAAAACTTACTTTTGACATCTCCTCTGTACTTGCTCCCCAGCACCTTAAACCTGTGTCCTCTGATAGTGACCGTTTCAGCCCTGGGAAATAGCCTCCCTATCTATACCTCTCAACATCTTATAAACCTCTATCAGGTTGCCTCTCAACCTTTGTTTCTCCAAGGAGGAAAGACCTAGCTCCTTCAACCTATCTTCATAAGGCATGCTACCCAATCCGGGCAACATCCTTGTAAACCTCTGCACCCTCAATGGCTTCCACATCCTTCTTGTAGTGAGGCGACCAGAACTGCGCACAATACTCCAAGTGGGGTCTGACAAAGGTCTTATAAAGTTGCAGCATTACCTCCCGAGTCCTGAACTCAATCCCGCAGTTAATGAAGGCTAGTATACCATACGCCTTCTTGACCACATCCTCCACCTGCAAGGCCAATTTAAACATCCTATGGACCCGGACCCCAAGGTCCTTCTGCTAGGAGTCCTACCCTTGATATTGTACTCCTTCATCCCATTGGATCTGCCAAAATGGACCACTGCACATTTATACGGGTTGAAGTCTGTCTGCCAATGGGAAAATGAACTTAAATGTGTCTGACCCATATACTGCACATCTGCACTCATTCCTTTTCCCCTCCTCTTCATGATAGGGCACCCCCCATCCTTACTTTTCATACCACCAGCCTCTTCATTGAAAGGATCTTCCTCCATCTCCAGCAGGATGTTACCATGAAATGCATTTTCCCTTTGCTGTCAGCATTCCACAGGGACCGCACCTTCTGTAACACTTTGGTCAACTCTTCCATCACACCCGATTTCCCCATCCCTTTCCCACAGCACCTTTCCTTGCAATCGCAGAACGTCAATACCTGACCCATTATCTCCTCACTATCAAAGGCCCCAAACACTCCTTTCAATTTAAGCAACATTTCACTGGCACCTCCTTAAATTTGGTTTATTGTATTCACTGCTCCTAATGCAATCTCCTCTACAATGGAGAGACTAAATGCAGACTGAGTGACTGGTTTCCGGAACACCTTCACTCAGTTCACAAACATGGTCCCAACCTCCCTGTCGTTTGCCCTTTTAACTTAACATTTTACCCTCATGCCTACATGTCCATCCTTGTCCTGCTGCAATTCTTCAGTGAAACCCAACATAAACTGGAGGAACAACATCTCATGTTTCGATTAGGCATGCGAGGCTTCTAGACTCAACAACTCAAGTCTGTCAACTTTAGAACATAGAACATAGAACAATACAGCACAGAACAGGCCCTTCGGCCTTCGATGTTGTGCCGACCAAAATAAAAAGCAATGCCCCTCCAAACTAAACCATTCCCTTCTCTTCCATATACTTATCAATTAACCTCTTAAACGCCACCAAACTTGGCGCATCTACAACAGCTGCAGGCAGGGCATTCCACTCCCTAATCACTCTTTGAGTAAAGAACCTACCTCTGATATCCGTCCTATAACTCATACCCCTTAATTTAAAGCTGTGTCCCCTCGTGCTAGCTTTCTCCATCCTAGGAAAAAGGCTATCACTGTCCACCCTATCTAAACCTCTAATCATCTTATATGCTTCAATAAGATCCCCTCTTAGCCGCCTCCTTTCTAACGAAAACAACCTCAAATCCTTCAACCTCTCTTCGTAGGACCTGCCCTCCATACCAGGCAACATCCTGGTAAACCTCCTCTGTACCCTCTCCAATGCCTCCACATCTTTCTTATAATGTGGCGACCAGAACTGCACACAATACTCCAAGTGCGGCCGCACTAGAGTTTTGTACAGTTGCAACATGATGCTGCGGCTCCTAAATTCAATCCCCCTACCAATAAAAGCTAAGACTCCATATGCCTTCTTAACAACTTTATCCACTTGACTGCCTACTTTCAGGGATCTATTGACACATACACCAAGATCCTTCTGTTCCTCAACACTATTAAGAGCCCTACCATTAGCCCTATACTCTACACATTTATTGTTCCTGCCAAAGTGCATTACCTCACACTTTTCCACATTAAACTCCATTTGCCACCTCTCGGCCCAGCTCTGCAACTTGTCCAAGTCACTCTGTAAACTATAACACCCCTCTTCACTATCTACCACTCCACCGACTTTAGTGTCATCTGCAAATTTACTGATCCATCCCTCAATACCCTCATCCAGATCATTTATAAAAATTACAAACAGCAGGGGCCCCAAAACAGACCCCTGAGGCACACCACTCGTCACCGAACTCCACGATGAATATCTCCCATCAACCACCACCCTCTGTCTTCTATCTGCCAGCCAATTCCTAATCCAATTAGCTAAATCACCCTCTATTCCACACATCTGCATTTTCTGTAGAAGTCTTCCATGGGCCACCTTATCAAACGCCTTACTAAAGTCCATATATACTACATCAACCGCCTTACCCCCATCCACCTCTCTGGTCACTTTCTCAAAAAACTCAATGAGGTTAGTAAGGCACGACCTACCCTTCACAAAACCTCTATCCCCTCTATCTTGACCCCTTTTTTGTTTCCTTTATCTGTCCCAAAGCGATTTTCCCCCCCTTCTGTTCCCTTCCAACCTCCATTGGGCTATCTGCTACTTGTTCTTTAGCTTTACTTTCACTGACCTTTGTTCTCTATTCACACCCTCTGCTATCTTATCTTTATGCCACTATCAGCACTTCCTTTAGTCTTTAATGCGACCTTTAACACTGTGTTTTGTATCCATGGCAATTTTTGTCAAACTCTCCTTAGCTCCAACCTTCTATTCTGCTCCACCTCCTCGTGCCACCTCTTCGAATATATAATCTATTACATTTCTACCTCTCTTCGGCTCTGAAGGAGAGTCACACAGAGTCAAAAATGTTAGCTGTGTTTTCCTCTCCACAGATGCTGCCAGTCCTGCTGAGTTTATCCAGCATTTTCTGTTTTTATTATGGAAGGTATTTTCCTGTTTATTGTGTGAATGCTTGCTGTATTTTTCCTCCTATTCTTTGATTTTTTTTCCATGGTGCTTTCTACTCATTTTTAATATCACTGTGCGCTCTTCTGTGTACTTTTCCTTGTTTCAATATCATTCAATCCTTCGCTATTTCTCCCTGCTTCACTTGCATTGAGAATTCCTTGCATTATTTTCTCTTTGCCATTTTTCCTCCCAAGTTTCCTCTCCTGTCCTAAACCAGAATTGTTTTAAAGCTGTACCAGTATTCCTGAATGATAGGCTTTTATTCTATGCCTGTATTCTATCAAAATGTTTTAAATGATTTTATTTCCGCATTATCTTCTTTTGCCCTCATGCCTTTTGGAAGAAGATGTGATCTTGATATTTAGACCAGTTCAAATGAAGAGTTATTTTGAACTGGAAATGTCAACTTTTTTCTCTCTCTCTCTCCACAGATGTTTCCAGATTTGTTGTTACATCACTTTGTTTTGATTTCTTGATTGTTCTCCACATTTGCTGAGTCGCAGTCTTTTGTTAATCTCCTTTGTGAATTGCTGCAAAGCTGAATTAGTGTAATCACAGAATCCCTACAGTGCAGAAGAGGCCATTTGGCCCATCGAGATGGCACCATCCTGAAAGAGCACCCTATCTTGCCCTAATCCCCCGCCCTAACCCATAATTCTGCACATGACCTATCCGTCTAACTTGCATGTTTTTGAGCAGGGGGAGGGGAAACCGGAGCACCTGCAGGAAGTCCATGCAAAAACAAGGAGAACATGCAAATTCCACACAGTGACACAAGCCAAGAATCAAACCCAGGTCCCTGGCGCTGTGAAGCAGCAGTGCTAACCACTGTGCCACTATGTGTCTGCGTCAGCAAAACAGCCAGCATAATTAGAGACCCCAGGCATTCTCTTTTCCACCTCCTTCCATCAGGGATAAAGATATAAAAAAAATGAATTCGTGTACCAACTGATTCAAGAACAGCTCCTTCCCAGCTGCCATCAGACTTTTGAATGGACCTACTCTGCATTAAATTGATTTTTCTCTACGTCCTAGCTATCACTGTAACTGCACTCTCTCCTCCTCTTCTCTATGAATGGTATGTTTTGTCTACATAGTGCGCAAAAAACAATACTTTTCACTGAACGTTAATACACGTGACAATAATAAATCAAGGCAAATAATCCTAACTCTAAAAATTCCCTCCAACAACTTCATTAATACAGACATCAAGCTTACTAGCCTATAATTACTGAGGTGATCCCTGCTACCCTTCTTAAATAACGGTACCACAGTCGCTCTTCCTCAATCCTCAGGGACCTTCCCTGTGTCCAGTGAAAAGACAAAGATTTCTGTCAGAGGCCCAGCAATTTCATCTCTTGTCTCCCTGACTGGTCTAGGATAGATGCCATCAGGCCGAAGGGATTTGTCAATTTTAATGTTCCCTAAAAAGTCTAACACTTTCTCCCTTGTAATGGAGATTCTGTCTAATGGGTCAACACTTCCCTCTGAGGCACTCCCAATCAACACGTCCCTCCTTTATGAATATTGAAAATTGATTCATGTTTCCATCATTCTTGCAGCCGCACTTTGTTTTTGGTAGAACTCTTGTCTGACTTATTCTCGGTTTCTCTCTGATTCTATTATAGTTTCATGCCTTTCCACTCTTAGGAACTTGTCATCTTATGATGTGAAGGATTCCTGGACTCTTTACCGTCCATGGTTAGTGTTTTCAGTTGAATAATATTCAACTTAACAGAGTTTAAAACTGAGGTGAGCAGATATTTATAAAGTAAATTACAGCACAGAAACAGGCCCTTCGACCCTCCAAGCTGCCCTTCTGAACTAAAATTCTCCACTCTTTTAGGGACCATTTCCCTCTATTCCCATCCTATTCATGTATTTGTCAAGATGTCTCTTAAAAAATCACTATCGTAGCTGCTTCCAGTACTTTCGCCCAGCACTGAGTTCCACTGTGTGTCAAAACAAAACTTTTTGCCTCATATATCTCCTTTAAACCTTACTCCTCGCACCTTGAACCTATGCCCCCAAATAATTGACTCTTCCACTCTGTGAAAAAGCTTCTGACTATCCACTCTGCCAATACCCCTCATGATCTTGCAGACTTCTATCAGGTTGTCCCTTAACCTCTGTCATTTTCAGTGAACAAACCAAATTTCTCCGACTTCTTTCCATAGCTAATGCCCTCCATACCAGGCAACATCATGGTAAATCTTTTTCCCCTTTCCGTATCCTTCTAGTTGTGTGGCGACCAGAATTGAACACTATATTCCAAGCGCAGCCTAAATAAGATTCTATAAAGCTGCAACATGACTTACCAATTTTTAAACTCAACGCCCTGGCTGATGAAGGAAAGCATATCTTATGCCTTCTTGACTACCTTCTCTACCTGCATTGCATTTGCAGTGACCTGTGTACCTGTATATCCAGATCCCTCTGCTATCAATACTCATAACGCTGCCATTTATTGTATACTTCCCATCTGTATTAGACCTTGCATTTGGCGAATTAAACACCATCTGCCATCTCTCTGCCCAAGTCTCCAACCGATCTATATCCTATAGCTAATCACCAGCTGATCTATATGAAGCCAAGGTGAGTGAATGGAGCTTGGCTAGAGATCAGGTATGATCTAAATATGGTCCCCTCCTGTTCCATTGTTGACGCTGAATGATGTGGTATCCGATTTCACAAAGTATTTCAAGAGAGAAGCTTCAACATCCTTTCTGAATCTTGACCATCTCTTTGCCTAAGGTTTTCTGCATCTCGTTTGTGTTCAACAAAACTGATAACCTCCATCTGGAACAATCCATCCAATATCCTCCCAATGGACATGAACATTTTATGTTTTACTCTTGTAGATCTGCATTTCTCAAGTTCCAATGTTTTCGGCGCTTAGGCATAATGGGGAAGTTTAAATCGATTCTGGAAATGACTCCAAATATCTTGCATCTTTCTGTTTGGTGAAAGTTCTCCAAATCTATGTAGCGTTTATATCATTTATAAAATCAACACTCACCAAAATAATGAGACAGATTGTATAATACATGAAAGCTACCAAGCTGAAACCAACTATTATTCTCTGCTGATCGACTTCCTGTTAATTATTTTCACTGTAAAGTAGCTTTCAGCTGGATTTGCGTTCACTCATTAATTTTCTAAAGAATCCTGCCTAGGCAGTATGAGGGCACAGTGGTTAGCGCTGCTGTCTCACAATGCCAGGGACCCAGGTTCAATTCCCAGCTTGGGTCACCGCCTGTGCGGAGTTTGCATATTCTCTCCATGTCTATATGGCGTTCCTCTGGGTGTCTCAATTTCCTCCCACAGTCAGAAGGACGTGCTGGTTGGGTACATTGGCCATGCTAAATTCTCTTTCAATAGGTGCCGGACTGTGGCGACTAGGGGTTTTCACAGTAACTTCATTGAAGCGTTAATGTAAGCCGACATTTCACGCTAATAGATATATAAAAACCTAGTGTCACTCTGAATAAGTTAAGGTAACATGAATTCTGGTTCCCAGTTTTTCTCCTGAGTGACTTGATTTTAAGATTATGTCCCTTTTTGATTTCCTCCCTCAGAGGAAATTGTTTTTCTGTATCTAACCTGCTTGATTGGATCACTCACTCAATCTTGGACCTCAGGGGAATGCAAGTCATGTCTACACAGAGCTAATGTCTCTTTCCCAATCATTCAACCTCAGCGTTATTCCAATAGATCTCCTTCAGGCCCAGTATATCCTCCCTGAGGTTGTTTCCAGAACTGAATGCAGTTACCCTCCAACTGGGATCTGACCAAATGTCTTACAATGAGTGAAACAGTAAGTTGGGACTGCCAGAAACCTGGCTTTGGTGATAGTAGATTTCCTCTCTGCATACCGTTCACAATCTTGTTTTCTCACTGAAGTATAAGCAGAGGCAGTGTCTCACTGAGCTGATCTTGTCCTGAAGTGTCCTGAACAATTTTTGATAAAGGCGCTAAGAACAAGTTGTCAGCGCTCTCATTTGGGTGTTGCTAATTCTTTATCTCTGTAATCTCCGGTATTCAATTTGCTAAGATACCATGCCGCTTCAATTCTGGCCTGCCTCTCATTTACTGCACCATTGGCAAACTTTCTGGGCTTGATCTCTGGAATCCCCTCCCTAAACCTTTCCATCTTTTGCACCTAACTAAGATACTCATTAAAACCTACCTCTCTTAACAATTCTAATATCTCTTTGTGTGTCTTGGCATTTAATTTTGTTAATCACTCCCATGAAGGATCTTTCAATGTTTTGCCACATTAAAGCTACTATATCAATTGTTGGAGCAGTTGATTAGTTTTTTCAGGGGCTAAGTGGAACTTGTAATGGTTTAAGGTTTTATTGGGTATGGGGCAATGTGAGGCTTGGGTATTACTCAATCCACCAGAATTTTTAAAATAAATTCATTCTTGGAATGTGGATTTTGCTGGCAAGTCTAGCATTTGTTGTGTATTTCTTTTGCCCTTGAGATGGTGGTGGTTTACTCTGCAAATTGTCTGGTGTAGATAAACCAACATTGCAGTTAGGCAAGTGGTTCCAGTATTGTGACCCAGTGACAGTGAAGAAACAGCGATATAGTTCGAAGTCAGGACATTGTGTTGCCTGGCTGGGGAACTGTAGTTGGTAGTGTTCCCATGCATCTGTTGCCTTCCTCTTTCTAGGTGACAAGAGGTTATGGGTTTGGAAGGTGCTATTGAAGGAACCTTGGTCAATTACTGCAGCACATTTTGTAGATGGTACATACAGTGCCATTTTTGTGGTGGAGAGAGTGAGGGTATAAGGTGATCGATACCAAGCTTTGTCCAGATTGGTGTTGAGAATTGTTGGAGCTACATTAATCCAGACAAGTGGAGAGTATTCCATCTGTATGGAATACTGAGTATTCCTGACTAGTGTCTTTCAGATGCTGGACAGGCTTTAGAGAGTCAGGAGATGAGTTACTCTGAAATAATTCCTGGCCTGACCTGTTCTTGTAGCTAGAGATTTATGCAACTGCTTCAGTCAGTGATGAGCTCCAGGGTGTTGATGGTGGGAGATTCAGCAATGGTAATGCCATTGAACGTCATGAGGAGATGGCTAGATTCTTTCACGTTGGAGCTCGCCATTGCTTGGCACTTGTGTGACATGAACGTTACTAGCTACTTATGACAGAGTTCTTTAAAGGAGGTATAGAACATACGTTACAATGTTTTTTGCTGAACCACCTCTCACTGCTCTCCCTGTCAGGCTACAGGAACGGACCAAGTGGTTGGAATGGGCTTGGTGGTCTTCAGCTTGGTTGTTTTCATCTACTACACAGTCTGGGTCATCGTCTTGGTGAGTGTTTATTTTGTAAATGAAGTGATACTGTATGAATTGAGATCATGGTAGTTTCAATGCTTACATCATTTAAGAAGATACTAAGTTTTTGGATTCATTTCCAACATTGTTTTCAAGTTCCTCAATCCAGGACCACCATTCAATAAAATCATAGCTAATCTAAACCTTTGTTCCACTGTCCTGCCCTCTCCCTATATCCATTAATTCCCTTTATATTCAAATCATATCCATCTCAATCTCAAATATACTCATCCGCTGATCCTCTGGGTCTTCAACATATGTCATTTAATATTTTGCATTAAAATAACATGTAAATGTTAAACTATTTCCACTGGCAGGGGAGGGTCAGTCCAGGTTTACAACAGTTAGGAGGAAAGTAAGGGGAAGATGAGAATGTGAATGAGTTGTTGTGATCTGGAAGAGTTGTTGTGATCCTGAGAGAGCAAGAAAAATTCTACAATATTAACTTGCTTGGAAGGAGATTAAGTCTATAGCTGAAGCAGAAACCACCAGGAAAGGGTGGCTAAATGGGACTAACTGCCTAGGGCTTTCAAAGGGTTGGCACAGGCACATTGGGCTGAATGGTCACTCTGTGTTATTTTTTCTTGTACATGATAGAAAAAAAACTGGAGTAAGAGTGTCTATTTGTTCTATTGTCACTAACCAAAAAACAATCACAATTTAGAAGCCCTATATTACAGAAGCTGGCCATTCAGCCCATCAAGTCTATACCGATCTCAACCCCAACCAGGCCCTATTCCCTTAATCACACACTTCACAGTGCTAATCCTCCTGACACTATGGTCAATTTAGCATGGCCAATCAATCTATGATGGGAGGGAAATGCTATCCTTGTTTTAAAAATTCTTTTGGACTGTGGGAGGAAACTGGAGCACCTAGAGGAAACACACGCAGATATAAGGAGAACATGCAGACTGCGCAGAGGCAGGAATTGAACCTGGGTCTTTGTGAGGCAGCAGTGCTAACCACTGTGCCACAATGCTGCCCTGTCTCTGACAATCAGTTGGCCACAATGAGATATTTTATTTTGTCCTTTTCAATGTGGTTGAGGTCAGAAATCTCCATTTACATACACAATAATCACCATTAAACAGTCCCAATATCAGACACTGACATCTTGCAGCCTCCTGGTCAAGTAAAGTGGCTTTTCACCCTCAGTTCTGTCTGAAACATTGTGAATAAGTGTGTGCTAACCAAAGCCATTCTTGTGTTTCAGCCGTTTGTGGACAGCAGCCACGTTCTTCACAGCTACTTCCTGGCACGTGAGTATGCTGTGATAATACCCGCTGTTGCTGGTCTGCTTCTGGTCTTATTAGTAGGTGAGTGCACTGACTTCTCTCTCTGACCCGTAATTGTTTCACTAAGACATTCGAGGGACTTTCAGTTCGAAGTTTATTTATTAGTGTCACGAGTGAGTGTACATTAACATTGCAATGAAGTTACGCCACACCTCAGTGCCTGTTCGGGTACACTGAGGGAGAATTTAGCATGGTGAATGCAGCTAACCAGTGCTTCTTTCGGACTGTGGGAGGAAACCAGAGCATCTAGAGGAAACCCACGTAGGCATGGGGAGAACATGCAGATTCCACACAGACAATGATTCAAGCTGGAAATTGAACCCAGGTCCCTGGCACTGTGAGGGAGCAGTGCTAACCACTGATCCCTTCAGTTGGCTGATTGATGGTGGAAATTGGTCCCTGTGAGAGGGGGAGGAAACAACAGTCCAGGTTCTAGTTTCACATAGAGTGCCGGTTGGCCTCTTTATCCACAGATTAATGCTGATTGGCACAATGGGAAGATGTGTGCTTAAACTTGATCCATCTGTTTCTCCATTTCCAGTTACAATATCTCTAGATTCAGGGGTGCCGGGGGATTGTTTTGACTTGGAGAAAGTATCAACATGCATTGTATTGTTGATGGGAGAGCTGAGGGGAGGGAAATACTATCTTTGTTTTAAAAATTCTCTATCTTCATTTCATAATTGTTCATTTTATGTCCCTCCTGGCCCTCTCCCAGAATAAGAAAGCAGATACTTAGTCTTCTCCAAGATTGATGTTCCAGAACTCAGAAGTGCAAGGTGTTCTGGAATTCTGTTTTAAAGGTTTGCAATTGTTCCTAACATCACTAGCAATAGAACATTACAGCGCAGTACAGGCCCTTCGGCCCTCGATGTTGCGCCGACCAATGGAACCAATTTTATGACCCGCTATCCTAAACTATTCCAATGCTATACATATGCCTAACCAATAATAGAATAATAATAGGAACTATTGTTTTTCTCCCGTGTGTTTTGATTTGATTTATTATTGTCACATGTACACAGTGAGAAGTATTGTTTCTTGCATGCTAAACAAAGCATACCACTCATAGAGAAGGAGACAAAAGAGTGCAGAATATAGTGTTACAGTCATAAAAGTCTGATAGCCGCAGAGAAGAAGCTGTTCTGGAGTTGTCGATACTTGACCTCAGACTTTTGCATCTTTTTCCTGATGGAAGAAGGTGAAAGAGAGAATGTCAGATGTGCATCAGGTCCTTAATTATGCAGGCCTGCTTTGTTGAGGCTGTGGAAAGTGTAGACAGAGTCAGTGGATGGAGGCTGGTTTGCGTGATAGAAAGGGCTACGTTCACAACCCTTTGTAATTCCGTGCGGTCTTGGGCAAAGCGGGATCCATACTAAGCTGTGATACAACCAGAAAGAATGCTTTCTATGGTGCATCTGTAAAAGTTGGTAAGAGTCATAGCTGACATGCCAAATTTAATGCCAAATAAAGGCAACCATTGCCAACATCGAGGGAGTTTCAACTTTCAAACACTGTATTAAACAGCCTGTCATCTTGGGTGATGTAAACGATCACATGAATTATTCATAAAGAGTAGAGGATTTATCTCCCCATGATCTGGCAATGTTTATGCCTTAACCAACATCAGGAGAACAGATTATGTCAAGTACTGAGTGCAATTCCAGATAACTGCAATGACAGCACTTCACAAATGCTCACTCAGCGCTAGAATACTTTGGGAAGATGTGATTATAAATTCAAGTCCTTTTCTTTCAGTGCCTCTTAGAAAGCCAGCGAGAGTAGAGTTTGCATCTACTTTCTGTCGGATATGTGTAACTGGAAAAAAAACGGGTGCTGTGGAAGGAAATGCAGTACAGTTGGCAGCTGGGAAGGAAATGAGCAGTTAGAATTAATCAGGGAAGATTGACCAGGTTGGAGTTCTTTCCTGTGGTAGTGAGAAGGCTGGGGGAATAGGTAGAATGGTGACATAATAGAACTCTGTAAAATTCTGAGTAAATGTAGAGGTAGAGTCGTTGAGGCTTACAGCATGGAGACAGGCCCTTCAGCCCAACTTGTCCAGTTTTTACCACTAAGCTAGTATCAATTTGGCCCATATCCCTCTATACCCATCTTACCCATGTAACTGTCTAAATGCTTTTTGAAAAACAAAATTGTACCCACCTCTACTACTGCCTCTGACGTCTTGTTCCAGACACTCACCATTCTTTGTGTGAAAAAATTGCTGGTGTTACAGTACTTAGCACTGCTGCCTCCCAGTGCCAGGGACTTGGGTTTGATTACCGGCTTGGGTTGCTGTCCATGTGGAGTTTGCATGTTCTCCCTGTGTCTGTGTGGGTTTACTCTGGGTGCTTGGGTTTCCTCCCACAGTCCAAAGATGTGCAGGTTAGGTGAATTGGCTATGCTGAATGGTCCCTCAGTGTACCCAAACAGGTGCCAGAGTATGGCAACTAGGGGAATTTAATAATAACTTAATTTAGAACATAAAACAATACAGTACAAACAGGCCCTTCAGCCCACGAGTTGCGCCGATCACATCTACCAATCCACAGACCTATCTATAACCCCCTATCCTATTCTTTTCCATATACTCATCCAGAAGTCTCTTAAAAGACCCCAGTGAGTTTGCCTCAACAACCTCCGACGGCAGTCGGTTCCATTCACTCACCACCCTCTGAGTGAAAAACCTACCCCTGACATCTCCTTTGTATTTGGTTCCCTGCACCTTAAATCTGTGTCCTCTCGTATTGACCATTTCCACTTGGGGAAATAGTCTCTGAGAGTCCACCCTATCTATTCCTCTCAACATTTTATAAACCTCTATCAGGTCGCCTCTCAACCTACGACTCTCCAGTGAGAAGAGTCCCAGCTCCCTCAACCTATCTTCATAAGGCCTGCCTCCCAATCCAGGCAGCATCCTTGTAAATCTCCTCTGAACCCTCTCAATAGCCTCTACATCCTTCCTATAATGAGGCGACCAGAACTGCGCACAATACTCCAACTGGGGTCTGACAAGAGTCTTATAGAGCTGCATCATTACCTCCTGACTCCTAAACTCTATTCCTCGATTAATGAAGGCCAGTACACCGTATGCCTTCTTGACCACTTCCTCCACCTGTGAGGCCGATTTAAGAGTCCTATGGACCCCGAGATCCTTCTGCTCTACAACACAGCTAAGACTCCTACCCCTTATGTTGTACTTCTTCATCCCATTATTCCTGCCAAAATGGACCACTACACATTTATCTGCGTTGAAGTCCATCTGCCACTTCTCCGCCCAGTCTTGCATCCTGTCTATGTCCCACTGCAACTTTTGGCATCCCTCCAGACCATCCACAACACCACCGATCTTTGTATCGTCGGCGAACTTGCTAACCCATCCCTCCACTTCCTCATCCAGGTCATTTATGAAAATGACAAACAGCAGGGGTCCCAGAACAGATCCCTGGGGCACTCCACTGGTTACCGACCTCCATGCAGAACAAGACCCATCCACAACCACTCTCTGCCTTCTGCCGGCAAGCCAGTTCTGGATCCACGAGGCCAAAGCCCCTTGGATCCCATGCCCTCTCACCTTCTCCAGAAGCCTTGCATGTGGGACCTTATCAAACGCCTTACTAAAGTCCACGTACACTACGTCCACCGCCCTTCCTTCGTCAATGTGTTCAGTCACATTTTCGAAGAACTCAACTAGGCTCGTAAGGCATGACCTGCCCTTGACAAAACCATGCTGACTATTTCTAATCGGTCCAAACTTCTCCAAATGTTCATATATCTTATCCCTCAGAAGCCTCTCCATCAGCTTACCAACCACTGAAGTCAAACTCACCGGTCGGTAATTTCCTGGAAGGGGGACACCCTCCTGTGCCTCCCTTCCACCGTGAATACCGAGGCAAAGTACTCGTTAAGCACCTCTGCCATTTCTGCCATTTAGCGTCAATGTAAGCCAACTTCTGATTAATAATAAATAAACTTTACTTTTGTATCTCTCCCCTCTCACCTTAAACCTGCCCTCTATTTTTAGACTTCCCTATCTTTGGGAAACGATATTGACTATCTAACTGATCTATGCTCCACTTCATAGAAACCTTACACTAACCTTCTGTAGTTCCTTATGGATTTGGGCAGAGTAGAAGCCATACCAAGTGTGGTACATCCGGAAAGAATGGTTTCTATGGTGCATCTGTAAAAGTCGATGAGAATCATAGCTGACATGCCAAATTTTCGTAGTTTTCTGGGAAAAAGTAGAGGCATTGGTGGGCTTTCTTAATTGTAGCGTCAGCACGAGGGGGATTAGGTAGGTTGTTGGTAATCTGGACACCTAAAAACCTGGAAACTTCTTAAATTCTGTGGATCAAGAGCAGATTTGTACTGACACTTCCTCCTCTCTCCTCCCAGGAACATTTGTTGCTGTGGTTATGTGGACAAACAGAAAACCTGCGAAGAAAGTTGACTAAATTCAAACCAGAGCTACGGATTATCCCAATGTCAACTTGTCCAGGTCAGAAAAGGGCTGAAACAGAGGATTTAAATACAGACAGAGATGGATTAACAAACTTTTGAGTCGAGATGCCATCGCAGATTGTTATTCTTTGACTGTCTGGTGTATTGTATTCCAGTCTGTAATGGGATTACAGCAGTGCCAGGTTTGGACACATTGCCCCCTTGTGGTAGTCTATCAATATTGTAATTCCATTGTACCTAGTCTCAGAGAAACACATGTATATGAGAACAAAATCAGTCTTGTCTTGAAATGTTTACATAAAATTGTGATATGCGTGATTAAAGGAGAGGCTGAATTGCTTAATTGTTGTACATGAGAGGCTGTCACAAATAATTGCTGTTATGGCGAGGAATTAATCTGTCCTTGGGTTTCAGTGACATTACCACCACTGAATCCCCCACTATCAATAGCGTGGGGACTGACTGGGAACTGAACTGGACTACCCACATTAAATACTGTGGTTACAAGAGCAGCACAGAGCTTGGGCATCCTGTGGCTTGACAACATCCAGGACAAAACAACCCACTTGCTTCCTACCCCTTCTACAAACTTTCAGTCCCTTCACTGCTGATGCACTGATACATGGCTGCCCAGTGTATATCATCTACAAGATGCACTGCAGGAACTTACCAAGGCTCCTTTGACAGCACCTTCCAAATCCATAAACACTACCATGTAGGAGGACAAGAGCAGTGGCACACGGGAATACTACCATGTTGAAATTCCCCTCTAAGCCACTCGCCACCCTAACTTGAAAACATAATGCCATTACTTTGTAGTGGCTGAGTCAAAATCCTGGAATTCCCAGAGACATGTTGGCACAATGGTTAGCACAGTTGCCACTCAGCACCAGGCACCTGGGTTCAATTCCTGGTTCAGGTCACTGTCCATACGGAGTCTGCACATTCTCTCCGTATCTGTGTGGGTGCTCTGATTTCTTCCCACAGTCCAAAAGACATATGGGTTGAGTGCATTGGCTATGCTAAATTCTCCTTCTCTGTACCCTAACAGGCACCAGAGTGTGGCAACTAGGGATTTTCACAGTGACTTCATTGCAGTGTTAGTGTTAGCCAACTTGTGACACTAATAAATAAACTTTTTTTTAGGGGTGATCTTATCGAAATCTATAAAATAAGAGGCATAGATTAGCTAGATAGTCAATATCTTTTCCCAAAGTTAAGAGAGTCTAAAACTAGAGGGCATAGGTTCTGTGGTGAGACGGGAGAGGTACAAAAGGGTCCAAAGGGGCAATTTTTTCACACAGGATGGTTAGTGTCTGGAACAAACTGGTAGTAGTAGAGCCGGATACAATTTTGTCTTTTTAAAAAGCCTTTAGACAGTTACATGGGTAAGATGGGTATACCACATGTTAGGTTGTTGCATGAAGTTAACTCTCAAGGGATCCAGCATGAGGTATCTAAACGGATACAAAATTGGTTTCTTGACAGGAGCCAGAGGATGATTATAAAGGGTTGTTTTTCAAACTGGAAGCTTGTGACCAGCAGTGTGCCTCAGGGATCAGTGCTGGGTCCACTGTTATTTGTCACTTATATTAATGATTTGGATGAGAATGTAGAAGACATGGTTAGTAAGTTTGCAGATAACACTAAGATTAGTAGTATAGTGGACACTGAAGAAAGTTTTCCAATTGCAACAGGATCTTGACCAATTGGGCCAGTGGGCTGATGAATGACAGATGAAGTTTAATTTAGACAAATGTGATGATTTTGGTATATTGAACCAGGGCAGGACTTACTCAGTTAATAGTAGGGTGTTGGGGAGAATTACAAAACAAAGATCTAGGGGTACAGGTTCATACTCCTTGAAAGTGGAGTCACAGATGGACAGAGTTGTGAAGAAGGCGTTCAGTGTGCTTTGTTTCATCAGTCAATACTGAATACAGGAGTTGGGATGTCTTGTTGAAGTTGTACAAGACATTGGTAAGACCACACTAGGAGTACTGTGTATAGTTCTGGTCATCCTATTAGAGAAAGATATTATTAAACTAGAAAGAGTGCAGAAAAGATTTAGTAGGATACTACCAGTATTTGATGGATTGAGTTAGAAGGAGAAGCTGGATAGACTGGGACATTTTTCTCTGGAGCGTAGGAAGCTGAGGGATGATTTTAAAGGTATATAAAATAATGAGGGGCACAGATCAGCTAGATAGTCAATATCTTTTCCCAAAGATAGGGAGCCAAAAACTAAAGGGCACAGATTTAAGGTGAGAGGAAAAAATAAAATTGCCTCTCCGGATGCTTTTGTTTCACACAGAGGGTGCTAAGCCTCTGGAACAAGCTGCCAGAGGTAGTAGTAGAGGCGAGTACAATTTTGTCTTTTAAAAAGCATTTAGATAGTTACATGCGTACTATGGTATGGGGGAAATGGGCCAAATGCAGGCATTTGGGGTTAGCTTAGGGGTTTGAAAAAGGGCAGCATAGACGAGTTGGGTCGAAGGGCCTGTTTCCATGCTGTAAACTTCTATGACTAGAGGCAAATGGGCCAAACCTGGGCAATTAGTTGCTTAGTGATCTTAAAAAAGGGAGCATGGACAAGTTGGGCCAAAAGATCTGTTTCCTCTATGACTCTGCGATAAATGGCATTGTTGATTAACCTAAACATGTGGAGAGCAATGATTCAAGAAGGCAGCTAGTTCACCAACACCTTCTCAAGGGCAGTTAGGAATGGGCAATAAATGCTAGTCAGCTGGTGATGTCACATCCCATAAATGAATTTTTAAAAACCATTGTGAAGCTTAAGAAAGCACTGGAAAAGACTTTAACACATATTCACCAATTCCAAAGAACATTTGTCAAAATTTCTAATTTTATTGAAAATGTGCCATGAAGCTAAGGCTTTACCATGATTTTTTTTCTGCAGTACAGAAAACACAACTTCCTACACCCTAGGAGAATACACTGGAGAATAATGTCATTGTTATTATGTGCTGTAGATGTTGAGGTAGCTCGGAGCTGAGTGGGTTCAGCAACTGCTGCCTAAAATTTGTGCCCCAAACCTGATGTGGTAATGCCGGTGTTGGACTGGGGTGGGCATAATAAGAAGCCTCCCAACACCAGGTTAAAGTCTAACAGATTTATTTGGAATCATGAGCTAATTGTCCTGGCTTGAGACAATTCACATCTCTTTAACCTGTGATTATCCCTCTCTCCCTCACATTGTCTGTAACTGTAAAGACTTGATTACCTGTAAAAACTGGCTTGCATTCCCATCATTATCTTGCAGTTGTGTCTCTGCTTATATATACGTTGTGTTTGTGAACCCACCTCTCCACTCATTTGATGAAGGAGCAGTGTTCCAAAAGCTTATGATTCCAACTAAACCTGTTGGACTTTATTCTGGTGTTGAGACTTCTTACTGCATCTTAAACCTGTGTGGGAAAGAATATTCAGCTGGTTACATGGAGAGCTACATGCCTACCTGACAGATTTTTAATCATAGAATCTCTACAGTATAAAAGGAGGCCATTCAGGTGATCGAATCTGCAGCAGCCACAATCCTATTCAGGCCCCATTCCCATAAACCCTCATATTTACCCTCCTTTCCCTCTGACACTAGGGTTAATTTAGCACATTCAATCAACCTAATCCACACATTTTTGGACAGTGGGAGGAAACCGGAGCACCCAGAGGAAACCCACGCAGATATGGGAAGAATGTGCAAACTCCACACAGTGACCCGAGCCAGGAATTGGACCCTGTGTGTGTGTCTGCCTCTCGGTATAATGCAGCACTACCCTTTATAAACATGTTGACTTGTTGGAGAGAAATGCTGAAAGAGATTTGTTTTTTTTTCCCTATTGCAAAGTGCATTTTGTATCATAAATTGACCTGAATTGAATTATGTAAATGTTGGTATATAAGTCGACTTCTGAAATATTGAAAAATCTTTCAAAAAACAGGGTTAATTTATACACAGAGTGGAAAAGTGAAGCACAGGTGTGGGAGCGGGCTGTTGCCATTTTGAAATAGCATCAGCACCTAATGCAAAGTATCTAAAACTCCCTCACATCTTCACAGCACAGTCTGTATCGTCTGCCCGATTCCCTGTACCCACGTTTAAGGCATTGGTAAAGAAAATGTGCATTTCTGCGGTGAGAGATGGAGTCTGTCAATGCGAGTAGAGCATATCATGGCTCCCAAGACAGGGGTCAACTTATACAAAGTATGTGGAAAAACGAGCTTTTTGGGGCCGGAAAAACGAGCTTTTTGGGGCCAGAAAAATGGAGTCATACACCACGTCAGCTTATATGCTGTGATTTACAGTGCATAAATTTCTGTTCAGCAGTATGGTAGAAGTCCTGCCATTACCATTCATTGTAAAACTGGGTATGGCATGAAATGGCTTGTAAATCCAATTGATGTGATTGACAAACCTATTAGCATTGAGCAATAAAATCATTCCAAAGTAAGGGAAGAGGATGTTGTGCTTATTAGAAATGACAGTTTCCTGAGTGTGAATGACATTAACGAGACTCACTGCAATGGGGCCAACCGAGGAAATGTGCTGTTCAAATACTGTCTTAATTTTTGTTCCCAATTCCTCTCCTCTGTCACAAACATTATTTAGATTGAAATGGAAGGTACTGACTAACTAGAAACCTTGGTGTTCTTTTTCCATAACTGCATGCTCATGCTACCCACCTTGCTAGGGGGGTGGCATGACGCCACAGCGGTTACCACTGCCTCACAGTGCCAGGGACCCGGGTTCAATTCCAGTCTCGGGTTACTATCTGTGTGGAGTTTTCACGTTTTCCCTGTGACTGTGTGGGTTTCCTCCTGGATGCTCTGGTTTCCTCTCTCATTCTGAATGATGTGCTGGTTTGGTGCATTGACCCAAACAGACGCCGGACTGTGGCGACCAGGGGATTTTCACAGTAACTCCATTGCAGTGTTAATGTAAGTCTTGCTTGTAACTAATAGATAAACTTTATCTTGTCAGTAAGAGTGGATATTAATAACCCAGGATGGGATACTAAACAAAAATCAACGCATCTCATATCCCTCCTTTTCCCATCTCTCTTCTGAAATGACGATTCTTTGCAAGGAGATGGTATGTTGGCCTTCATAGTGACAGGATTTGAATATAGCGATAGGACGTTTTGCTGCAATTGTATAGAATGTTAGTGAGGCCACACCTGGAATATTGTGTGCTGTTTTGGTGTCCTTATCTGAGGAAGGATATTCGTGCTATAGAGGGAGCACAGCAAAGAACAGATTCCCAATGTACAGAAGAGTCGAGGGTTATGATGCAGGCTAGGTGGGAAATTGGAGTCAAGAATACAGTTCAGATCAGCCATGATCTTGATGAATGGCAGAGCAACTTGATGGGCCAAATGACCTGCTGCTATTTCTAATGTTGTGTCATGGGGGTGCAGCACAATGAAAACAGATTCACCGTGTTCCTGCCACCTACAAGACCATTCCCCAATCGGATAGTAGTCTGGCCTGTAAATGCTGCTCATATTACTTTCCACCAATCTACCTCTGTCCAGGCCAAATATCATAGAATCCCTACAGTGCAGAAAGAGGCCAATTAACCCATCAAGTCTGCACCCACTCTTTGACAGAGCATCTCATCCAAGCCCTATCCCTGTAACCCCACACATTTATCACAGCTAATCTATTTAACCTATTCATCTAGGGCCAGTTTAGCATAGCCAATCTACCAAACCTGCACGTCTTTGGACACTAAGGAGCAATTTAGCATGGCCGATCCATTGAGCCTGCACATCTTTGGACACTAAGGAGCAATTTGGCATGGCTAAACCCTCTAACCTACACATCTTGGAACACTGAGGGACAATTTAGCACTGCCAATCTACCTAAGCTGCACATCTTTTGACAATGGGAGCAAACAGGAGCATCCAGTGGAAATGCACGCAGTCGCGAGAGAAAGCGCAGATTCTGCACAGACAGTGACCCGAGCCAGGAATCAAACTCATGTTCCTGGAGCTGTGAGACAGCAGTGCTAACCACTGTGCCGCATCCCTATTGCCCAGCTGGCTGAATTAGGTTTACCCACAGCCGACTGGAGATTGAATTTGGGAAACTTGGTTTAATTAACTACTCCCTTGCATGAGATTTTCAAATGTTTGTTTATTGTGCAGCCAAAGTATCTTTTCTGTCTGGATATTGAATGTCTGAGGACTGCAGCAAAGTGTTAAATGTTTCTGTAATTGTGGAAAGTATTACTACCTGTTGTGGTTGAAGTTGTTTTATTTATTTCAGTTGTAGCAGATGGGCTGGTTGTGAGCAGAGAATGTTGTGGAAATTTATTATTAGAAACATTAGTTAATTATAGACAGAGTTCTATTGTTCCATCTGAGTGATTGTTTATTGTCAGGTTCTGTGGATGATGTGTTGTGACAGAGGAATAAGATAGAGATGAGGAAGAATTTCTTCTCTCAGAGGAGAGTAATCTGTTGAATTCTTTACCACAGAGGGCTGTGGAAGCTGGATTAAGTATAGACAGATTTTTAATTTGTAGGGGAATCCAAGGTTATGGTGTTACAGCAGGAAAGTGGATTTGAGAATTATAAAATGGATCAGTCCTGATTTCATTGAATGGCAGAGTGGACTCGATGGGCCAAATGGCCTTACTTCTGTTCCTACATCTTATGGTCAAAGTCTAACTAGTGACAGCTGTATTGCATTGCACAAAATAGGCTTCCAAAAATATAAAATGTGCAAACAAAGACTCCTTGAGTCTGCTGCCCCATTTAATAAAATCATGATTAATTGGATAATAACCTCAAATCAACATGCTGCCTACCCTCGATAACCTATCTTCCTTTCGCTTACCAGGAATCTATCCCCCTCTGCCTTAAAAATATTGAAAGACTCTACTTCCCCCACAGAGAAAGACTCTTGAGAGAAAACGACGGCACAGTAGCACAGTGGTTAACACTGCTGCTTCTCAGCACCAGCACCTGGATTTGATTTCCGGCTTAGGTCACTGTGTGAAGTTTGCACTTCTCCTCGAGATTGTGTGGGTTTCTTTCGAGTGCTCCAGTTTTCCCTCACAGTCTGAAAGACGCGCTGGTTAGGTGCATTGACCTGAACAGGCTTCGGAGTGTGGCAACTAGGGGAATTTTACAGTAACTTAATTGCAATGTTAATGTAAGCCTTACCTGTGACTAATAAATAAACTTTTTAAAAAAATTCTCATTCTCTCCATTTTAAACGGACAACCTCTATTTTTAAACAGTGACCTCCCCTAGTTAAGGTTCTCCCACAAGAGGAAACATCTTCTCCACATCCACCCTGTCAAGATCCTTCAGAGTCTTGTATATTTCAATCAAGTCAGCTCTTATTCTTCTAAACTCCAACGGATACAAGCCTAACTTGTCTGACCTAGCCTCATAAGACAACCCACCCATTCCAGCTATGGATGGGACAGATATATATCAAGCCTTAATTAGATCACACTTGAAGTACTGTGCATAGGATTTGGTGAATTAAACAAGAATAATGTTTCCATTGTTGAGTGGACCAATAAGATTGTCACTGATAAGTCCAATATGAATTTCAGGAGAAACTATCTAAGAAGTGGTTGGAATTGGAAAGGAGGAGTACTTATGGTTGTAGATATTGATGTGCTTCAGAAGAATAATGGTGGATACAAGAGGGAGAAAGGAATAGAAGATTATGCTGAAAAGGCAGTACAGTGATAGAGTGGTTAGCACTGTTGCCTCACAGCGCCAGGGACCTGGGTTTGATTCCCAGCTTGGCTCACTGTCTATGTGAAGTTTGCATGTTCTCCCCATGTCTGCATGGGATTCCTCTGATGCTCACAATCCAAAGATGTGCTGGTTGGGTGCATTAACCATGCTAAATTCTCCTTCCTTGTACCCAAACAGGCACCAGAATGTGGTGACTAAGAAGATTTTCATCGTATCTTCATTGCAGTGTTAATGTGACTAATAAATAATAAATAAATAAACTTTGAGAGAGATGGGAAGAAACTGGTGTGGAGCATAAACACCAGGATAGCTCAGTTGGATTGAATGGCCTACTTCTGTGCTGTACAGTCTATGTAATATCTTCAAATTGGCAGAATGACTACTTTCTAGTAGTTTATTCCCCATTGCCTCCTAGTACAACTCTAACCCTTCTAATACTGGAATATTCAGAGAATCATTACATTTCAGAAGGAGATAACTCATCACACCAAGTCCATGCCGCATCTCTGTAGAACAATCCAGTCAGTTCGGTTCCCCTGGTCTATCCCTGTATCCCTGCAAGTTTATTCCCAAATGGTCTCCATCCAATTTCTTGTTGAAATAATCAATCACCTCTGCTTTCACCCACCCATCAACACCACCCCACCCAAGAACAAAAAAAGTTACAGCACAGGAATAGGCCGTTTGAACCTCCAAGTCTGCAGCAACCATCATGTCTGTCTGAACTAAAACCCGCTACTCTTCTGGAGACTATATCCCTCTATTCCCAACCTATTCATGTATTTGTCAAGACGCCCCTTATAAGTCACTATTGTATCTGCTTCCCCGGTAGCGAATTCCAGGCGCTCACCACCCTCTGTGTAAAAAATCTCCCTCGTACATCTCCTTTAATCCTTGCCCCTCGCACCTTAAACGTCTGCCTCTTAGTAATTGACTCTCCTCTTTAATACCTTAGTCTTATTATTAAAATACCTTTAATACCTTAGTCTTATTACTATCAGCTAATGGGAGCAGTTTTTCTTTGTTTACTTTGTCTCGACAATAGCCTTCATCCCTGGAACCACTCCGATCAACCTCTTTTTTCAACTTGATTTATTATTGTCACATGTATTGTATACAATGAAGAGTGTTGTTTCTCGCGTGCTATACAAACAAAGCATAATGTTCATAGAGAAGGAAAGGAGAGGGTGCAGAATGTAATGTTACAGTCATAGCAAGGTGTAGAGAAAGGTCAACTTTATATTTGGTAGATCCATTTAAAAGTCTGACAATAGTAGAAAGAGTCAGTAAAGTTTTGCAACACCAATTTTAAATCCAACCAATTTATTTGATAGTAAATCCGCGAGCTTTTGACACTATGTTGTGCCTTCGTCAGGCAAATGCATTTGCCTGACGAAGGCACAACATAGTGTCGAAAGCTCACAGATTTACTATCAAATAAATTGGTTGGATTTAAAATTGGTGTTGCAAAACTTTACTGAGTTTACCCCAGTCCAACGCCGGCATCTGTACATCAATAGTAGAAAGAATCATAGAATCCCTACAGTGCAGAAGGAGGCCATTTGGCCCATCCAATCTGCACTGACCACACTCTCATCCAGACCCTATTCCCATTTACCCCAGCTAGTCTCCCTGATACTAAGAGACAATCCACCTAACGTGCACATCTTTGGACTTTGGGAGGAAACTGGACCACCCAGAGGAAACCCCATGCAGACACGGGAGAACGTGCAAACTTCACACAGACAGTGACCCGAGGCCCGGAATTGAACCTGGGTTTCTGGCACTGTGTGCCACCATGCCACCCTAAGAAGCTGTTCTTGAGTCGATTGGTACGTGATCTTAGACTTCTGTATTATTTTCCCAATGGAAGAAGATGGAAGAGAGAATGCCCAGGGTGCGTTGGGTATTTGATTATGCTGGCTACTTTTCTGAGGCAGCAGGAAGCGTAGACAGAGTCAATGGATGGGAGGCTAGTTTGCGTGATGGATTGGGCTTTGTTCTCAGTATCTTGAGAATCATCCCAAAATGTGGTGACCAGAACGAGATGCAATATTCTTGTTGTGGCTTAACAAGAACTTTAAGAACATAAAAACATAAGAAATAAAAGCAGAAATAGGCCATCTAACCCTTCGAGCCTGCCCTGCCATTCAATAAGATCATGGCTGATCTGAAGTGGATCAGTTCCACTTTCTGGCTTTCTCCCTATAATGCTTAATTCTCTGTCTATCACCTATCTACCTGTGACTTAAATATATTCAACAAGGAAGCCTCCACCACTTCAATGGGCAGAGAATTCCAGAGATTCACCACCCTTTGAGTGAAGAAGTTGCTCCTCAACTCCGATCTAACCTGCCCCTCCATTAAATGTTCTTCATCACCTCCCTGTTTTTGTATTCAATATTTCTATGGGGCTCAAGTTTAATGGTGGCAGGACATTTTTGAGCCACTTAGCAAAGATCAGTGCAGAGGCCTCCTTTTTCCTGCATATCATTAAGAATTCCACCATTTAGCCTTCCCGTTCCTTCTGCCAAAATACATCAGGGTACATTTCTCAGAATTAAATTCATCTATCGTTTGTCTGCCCATCCTGCTAACTCATCCATATCCCATGTACTTGATTGCTTTGGGACCTCTCTACTCATCATAATCTCCAAGTTTGGCACCATTGGCAAATTTTGAAATCTTACTCTGTATTCCAACACTCAAATTGTTTAAATATATCTGTCAGTAAAAAAGCAGCAATCCCAGCACTGAAACTTACATTCTGCACCCTCTCCTTTCCTTCTCTAAGAACATAACTACCATCCTCCAGTCTGAACAACAACCATTTACTGTGACTCACTGCTTTCTTCCATAAGCAACATTTTATTGGAGTTGACAAAGAGCTTCCAATTCATGAGCCTTAGTTTTGTGAGCTAACCTTTTTTAATATATTTAGGGTTTTTTTTTTAGATTAGTACCTCAGAATGTGGTTTAGGAAAATCTTTTGTTTTTGATTTTGCCGTTGTTTTTCCAAGTGATTGTTCCAGCCCCGTGTCTCTTCAAGTGTGAAATGCAGTCATAAACATGCCTATTTTTCCACCAAACTGTATGGGCTATGCAAAGAGAGTTCTGACATCTCTACATAAACTGCATTCTGTCATTTCACATCTCGGATGGAGCTAAGATCTGGTTTGTTTTGTGCAGTTCCACAAAGGGTTTTTAAAATCCTGTGACCGATCTCAAGGTATCTCTGGTTGCACACTGATTCTGCACACCCGCTTGTTTACAACACACGCCCAAAGCCAGAAGATGATTCTATAAACTGGACTGTCTTGGGAATTGTAGGTAGTCTCCAGCATCTTCTTTTAAATCAAAATATCTGGCAGCACTGTCAATTATTGCACATCTCCAGTAGCCCTTGAGAGGTTAGTGGTGGCCTACATCTTAAACTCCTGCCATTGGTTTGGTGATGATACTCTTAACAATGACATCAGGTAGGAAGTTCTAGGGAGACCAGGTGACAATGAAGGAACAGTAATGATGTGCACTTTGTGGGGGAACATGGCAGTGATGGTCTCCTCGTCTGCTAGCTGCCTTTGTCCTAGATAGTGGAGATTGCACATTTGGGAATTGCAAAGTTTACACAGAAAACTGATCCAAACCATCAATAGATTTTTGTACTTACTATTCAGAAATACAGAAGTCTGAGGACACGTAAAGCAACCAACTCAAAAATAGCTTCTTCCCTGCTGCCGTCAGACTTTTGAATGGACCTATCTTGTATTAAGTTGACCTTTATACCCTAGCTATGGCTGTAACACTACATCCTGCACTCTCTCCTTTCCTTCTCCATAAACGGTATGCTTTGTTGGTAGAGTGCATAAGAAACAATACTTTTCACTGTATTCCAATACATGTGACAATAATAAATCAAATCAAAAAAATGTTCTGGACAAAGGGGCAAAGACAGAAAGAAGCTTCTCCCTTTCTCATTCATCCATGTCCATCTTTAAAAAGAAATTTACTTTTTTAAAAATATGATATCATTCAGTGGATGTATGTTGCTGGATAGGTCAGTATTTATTACCCATCCCTAATTGCCCTTGAGAAGGTGAAGGTGAGCTGCCTTCTTGAACTGCTGTACATGCGCTCAGAATGCTGTTAGGGAGGAAGTTCCAGGATTTTGATCCAGCAACAGTATAAGAAACGGTGATAAGATTCCACTTCAACTCAATTTTCAGATTTGCTGATGACACCACTGTAGTGGGTTGGATCTGTAACAATGATGAGACATAGTATAGAAAAGAGATAGAGAATTTGGTGAACTGGTGTGATGACAATAATCTCTCCCTCAATGTCAATAAAATGAAGAAGATAGTCATCGACTTCAGGAAGCGTGGTGATGAACATGCCCCTGTCTATGTCTACGGGGATGAAGTGAAAATGCTTGAGAGCTTCAAGTTTTTAGGTATACAGATCGCCAAAAATCTGTCCTGGTCCTTCCATGGACGCTATATTTGAGAAAGATCACCAATGCCTCTACTTTCTCAGGAGGCCACAGAAGTTCAGCATGTCTGCTACAACTCTTATTAATTTACAGATGCACCATAGAAAGCATCCTCTCCAGCTGCATGGCTCCTGCTCTGACTAAGACTGCACAAAACTACAAAAGGTTATGAATGAAGTCTAGTCCATCACTCAAACCAGCCTCCCATCTATTGACTCTGTCTACACTTCCCGCTGCCTCAGCAAAAGCAGCCAGCATAATTAAGGACCCCATGCACCCTGGACATTCTCTCTTCCATCTTCTTCCGTCGGGAAAAAGATACAGAAGTGTGAGGACGTATACTAAGCGACTCAAGAATGGCTTCTTCCTTGCTGCTGTCAAACTTTTGACTGGACCTACTTTATATTAAGTTGATCTTTCTCTACATCCTGGCTATGATTGTAACACTGCATCCTGCACTCTCTCCTTTTCTTCTCTATGCATAGTATATTTGTCTGTATAGAAACAATACTTTTTACTGTATCCCAAAACATGTGACAATAATAAATCAAATCAAGTCAGGATGGTGAATGAATTGGAGGGGAACTTCCAGGTGGTGATGTTCCCAGGTATCTGCTGCCCTTCTGGGTGTTAAAGATCACGAGTTTGGAAGATACTGTTGAAGGAACATTGCTGCATTGCACCTTGTGGATGGTACACACTGCTGCCACTGTGCATTGGTGCTGGAGGGAGTGTATGTTTAAGGTGGTGATGGGGTGCCAAGCTGCTTTAACCTTTAATTGAAATGACGTTTTTATCTATGCTGAGTTTGATGAATTCACCCAACATCCAACTGCCCTGGATGGAATTGGTGATGTTTAAGTTTAAAGTTTATTTATTAGTATTTCAAGTAGGCTTATGTTAACACTGCAATGAATTTACAGTGAAACTCCCTTAGTGTCACACCCCGGTGCCTGTTTGAATTTGTTTGAATTTAGCATGGCCTTTGCACCTAATCAGCATGTCTTTCAGATGTGGGAGGAAACCGGAGCATACAGAGGAAACTCACGCAGACACAGGGAGAATGTGCAAATTCCATATAGACAGTGACCCAAGCTGGGAATCGAACCTGAGCACCCGGAGGAAACCTACACAGACACAGGGAGAAGAAGGGACAATTTTCTTTCCCGAGTTGAGTGATGACAGACTCTCCCTCTGCACATGGCTTTTTCCCATGTGCTCCGGTTTCCTTCCAGTGTCCAAAGTAGTGGGGGTTAGGTGGATTGGCCATGCTAAATTGCCCCTTAGTGTAAGGGATACTAGCTAGGGTAAATACATGGGGTTATGAGGATAGGGCCAGGATGGGATAGTGGTCGGTGCAGACTTGATGGGCTGAATGGCTTCCTTCTGCACTATAGGGATTCTATGAAGGTCCAGACTCCACACAGACAGTGACCCAAGCTGGGAATTGAACCTGGGTCATTGGCACTGTGAGGCAGCAGTGCTAACCACTGTGCCACCCTATCTTGATTGTTGAATTCATTCTCAGCTCTGACCCAAGCCTCTCGGTTAAACCCGCTTATCTAGTATCCTGGGGTAGGGGGAAATGGGCACTTAGAGGAGTTGCTATCCATAAGTGAGGAATGTGCCTCACTGTGAGCTTTAGGAGAGGAGAGGAAGCTATTGCAAGGAATGCCTGTGATATTATTTAATGTTGCAGTGAAAGTAATAGAAATTTCAGGAGCGACTGAGAGTGGGAAATAAATATTCCTTCAATTACTGTTGATTCTGAAATATCCAGAACTATAAATAGAATACTTAAATGGAATACTATCTTTCAAAGCACTTGTCCTATCTCCTAGCAACCTTTTATGAGGTTTAAATATTTAATAGTAACACTGATACAATTGTAGCTCAGCTTTGCTCGAAGCATTGAAGAACGTAAAATGATCAGGAGAGGATTTGTTCATGCTCGCTCATTCCCAGGAAGAACTTTGTTCTTCAGAATGATAAAGCAAGGTCGGAGATTCCCTCACTGGGACTAAGGAGATTATCACCTTCCACGTCTTGGAGGGACAGATTTTCTTTCTTGCATTCAGCAGTGAGAAGGCTCCCTGCCTCCCAAAGCAACTGAGAAAATGGGAGAATGAGATTAAGATACCAAATTTTCTTACGGTTGTAGCCGAGAGAATTAATCTTCTCGCAGCGTTGACAGGGGCAAGCAAAGAGGCAAACAGTCACAACAGAGGAAACGGAATGATGGTCTTACACCTGATGAAAGGTTTGGATACAGCTTCCCCCGCACAGCTGAAAACCATGGGAAATCCTCTCGCTTCAGAGTTGCACCGAAAAATGGATTGAAAGTCAAAGGATAACTTCTGGATAATCCAAATCAGTCATGAAGGATAAAATATTTATGTTCAACTTTGTACTTTAGAATGGGACTATTAATCTGATCAGAATTCCTGTGGATAATGGCTTTGCTTTGTGCTGCTTTCTGCAGCCTGTTTCTAGTATTGACCTTGATGACTATCTCCATATCTCTTCATCCATATAGCTTGGTATCCTACATTTACCAGAATCAGAAATCACCTCTTTCATTGTCAGATTGTATATTCTGTGCAAGGGCTGCTATCCACTTGTGAATGATTAGTTGCTTCTGAGGACTATCAAAATTGCACCTGGTGTATCTGACATCTTGCAGACCTCAGGCGATGGTGAAGGTGTGAGGAAACTGTGTCTAAACTGTCCAATGCAATTGGTTCTAACCGAAGGATAATGAGCTCAAATCACAAACTGTCATGGGTAAAGGCACACAAAGTGGTAAGTCAATAGAATTATATCTAATTTAGAAGCAGCCTATTTGACCCATCCCACCCCTCCCCATCTTTCATCTGGACAACACGGTGGCATAGTGATTAGCACTGCTACCTCACAGCGCCAGCAACCAGGGTTTGATTCCCAGCTTGAATCACTGTCTGTTTGTATGTGGAGTTTATACGTTCTCCAGCATCTGCGGGGGTTTCTTCTGGGTGCTCCGGTTTCCTCCCACAGTCTAAAAATGTGCAGGTTAGGTGGATTGGCAATGCTAAATTGCCCCCTTAGTGTCCAAAAATGTGCAAGCTAGGTGAATTGGCTGTGCTAAATTGCCCGTTAGTATCAGGGAGACTAGTGGGGTAAATATAAGGGGTTTACAGAATGATAGGGCCTGAATGGGATTGTTGTCGGTGCAGGCTTTGATGGGCCAAATGGCCTCCTCCTTGTACTGTAGCGATTCTATATTTCTATTCTGTTAGCCTCAGCTGTTCCCTGTGGTTGTGAGTTCCACGTTCTCATGACTGTCTGGGTCAAAAAGTTAGTTTCTGAATTTGCAGTTGGGTTTATTGGTGATTCTCATTCAGTATTTGTAGCCATAGGTTTGGTTTACCTAAACGTGAAAGCATCATTTCAATGTCTGATTGCAAAGGGTTTGACGTTTGTTCCCCTGATGTATCCACTGGGGTTTTGGTGGTAATGGCAGCAGTTACCTTCTTACAATATTCCTGAAGTCCACTTTGAATTTGGACTCTCCATGAAGAATGTGGAATTCAAATGCCTTCCTGCATAACATTAGATTTCTTCCTTTCGCCCTGACTGTTTGCTTTGATTTGGAAAGTAGGAACTTCAAATTTAGAAGCCAGCAATGCAGGAATTCTTGTCCATTGTACAAACCTAAAAATCTTCAATGGGTGTCCTGTGGTGCAGTGGGTTAGCGTCCCTGCTTCTGAGCCAGAAGCTCTGGGCTCAAGTCCCATCCCAGGATGAGGCAGCACAGTAACTGGCACTGCTGCCTCACAGCGCCAGGGACCCGTGTTCGATTCTCAGCTGGGGCCACTATCTGTATGAAGGTTGCATGTTCTCCCCATGTCTACGTGGATTTCCTCTGGGTGCTTCTGTTTCCGCCCACATTCTGAAAGATGTGCTGGTTAGGTGCATTGACCCGAACAGGCGCTGGACTGTGGTGAATAGGGGAATTTTACAGTAACTTCATTGCAGTGTTAATAAAGAGGTTTGACAGGGTAGAGGTAGAGAGGATGTTTCCTGTTGTGAGGCAATCTAGAACAAGAGGTCATCATTTTATGATATGGGGTAGCGGTTTTAAAACAGAGGTGATGAAGAATCACATCTCTCAAAGGATGGAGAATCTGTGGAATTCTCTACCCTGGACCACGATGGATTTTGGGACACTGAGTAAATTTCAGAAGGAGATAGACAGATTTTTAATTAGTAATGTATTGAAGGGTTACGGGGAGGGGGCAGAAAAATGGAGGGAAGGCCAAGACAAAATCAGCCATGATCATATTAAATGGCAGAGCAGGCTTGAGGAGCTGAAGGTGTTCGTAGGCCACACCAAGAGTACTGTGTATAGTTTTGGTGTCCTTACCTGAGAAAGGATATACCGGCACTGGAGGGGCTGTAGATTCACTGGGTTGATTCCGGAGTTGAGAATGTTGGCTTATGATGAGGGACTGAGTAGACTAGGACTATACTCAATGGAACTTGGAAGAATGAGGGGAGATCTTATAGAAACATATCAGGTTATAGAATCTATAGAAGCAGGGAGATTGTTTCCACTGGCAAATGAAACTAGAATTAGGGGGCATAGCCTCAAAATAAGGGGGAGCAGATTTAGTTCTGAGTTGAGAAGGAACTTCTTCACACAAAGGGTTGTGAATCTGTGGAATTCCCTGTCCAGTGAAGCAGTTGAGGCTACCTCATTGAATGCTTTTAAGGCAAGGATAGATAAATTTTGAACAGTAAAGGAATTAAGGGCTATGGTGAGCTGGCGGGTAAGTGAAGCTGAGTCCACAAAAAGATGAGCCATGATCTTATTGAATGGTGGAGCAGGCTCGAGGAGCCAGATGGCTTACTCCTGCTCCCAGTTCTTATGTACTTAATGTTTCAAGTCCAATATCACTCTTCTTCAGAGCTCAGGACAGACTGGTTAGGCTGAATGGCTTGTTTCTGAGCTGTACATTCTATGTAATTTGAACAATTTATTGTTTTCTTTCCGCCCAGTTTACAATAAAATTCAAACATGCAACTAAAACATTACAACAAACTGACACAATCTGTCGTAATCTGGCAACTCACTCGAATGTAATCTCTGCTACTTTAATTGTCAATTAATTTAATTTAGAATTTGCACTGAACACAAACATCGATATTTATTCAATTCAGAAGAGGAAGGGAATGTTTGTTGAGTTTTATTAAAAACTTCCAGTGTCCCATTTGAGAGTGAGTCACTTTAAATTTTAATTAATTATTGACAGTGGAAAAATATTTTAGTTATTGTTTTAATTGCTTAGTAACAAGCAGAGAAATTGAATCTTGTCTAATTCATTACATTTTTGTAACTTATCAGCTTATTATGTCTTGTTCACCACTAGTTGGTCCAGTCAGAGAGATGGATAGCATTTACAAAATTTCACTTAGAACTGCACAATGCGGTTAATGGGTTAAAGTTGAAGTGTCATGGCAAGCAGGTCTGTATAAGAACCTAGAAACGGTTGTGAATGTAACTCAGTCCATCATACAAACCAGCGTCCCATCCACTGACTCCGTCTACACTTCCCGCTGCCCTGGCAAAGCAGCCAACATAATAAAGGACCCCATGCACCCCAAGCGCAAAAAAATACAAAAATCTGAAATCACCTATCAACCGACTCAAGTACAGTTTATTCCCTGCTGCCGTCAGACTTTTGAATGGATCTACCTCACATTAAGCTGACCTTTCTCTACACCCTAGCTATGACTGAAACACTGCATTCTGCCTGTCCTTCTCTATGAACGGTATGTTTTGTCGATATAAGCACACAAGAAACAATACTTTTCAATGCATATTAATACACATGACAATAATAAATCAAATTCTTCCCCACTTTGAAGCATTGTCCCTGGCATTTCTCCAATTTTGCACAATTTCCCCATCACATCCACTTTCCGACCCAAATGCCATTCCTCTCTTCTTTTTCACTCTCTCAGTTTGGCTGTGGACCTTCTGTCTGAATCTTGCCGCTATGCCAAGATTTTCATCGTGCACTGTGGGTGCGAACACCTTTATGATGACTTTTCCTTTAAGGATCAGTCAAAAGGATAAGAATCCCTTACTCTGCAGACTGATCCTTAAAGGGACAATCACCACAACCTTTATTTCTGAAGACGCCCTAGCCCAGAGTGGCTGCAACGTTGTTTGAGCCAGTGCTGAGGACGCTTTAAGTATTAAGTTTAAGCTTATTTATTAATGTCACAAGCAGGCTTACAGTAACACTGCAATGAAGTTACTGTGAAAATCCCCTGTAGCCACACTCCAGTGCCTGTTCAGGTACACTGAATTTAGCAAGGCCACTGCATCTAACCAGCACGTTGTTCAAACTGTCGGAGGAAATGGGAGCACCCAAAAATTCCCTACCTTATCGGGGACCATATCCCTCTATTCCCGTCCTATTCATGTATCCCTCAAAACACCCCTTCCACCACTTTGCCTGGCAGCGAGTTCCAGACATCCATCACCCTCTATGTAAAAATTCTGTCTCATACATCTCCTTCAAACCTTGCCCCTTGCACCTTAAACTAACACCCCCAAGTAATTAACATTTCCACCTTGGGAAAAAGCTTCTGACTATCCACTCTTACTCTTGTAGGAAAATCTTAACCACTGGCTACATAAGAAAGCTCCTTATCATGTCGTCATTGATCCTGGACCTGTGGGAATATCCCTCACAACACTAGTGTCTTCTTGGCAGATTTGAAAGTATCTCCAAAATTGGGTTTAATAATTTGAAAAAAAATGGTGATGAGTTCAGTATAGCACAGGCAGAGAGGCAAAGGAACTGTGGGGAATGTATAACTCAGGTTAACAACATGTTTGGTAGATATATTTTTACTTCTATCTGAGAGCATTGCAACAGGAGATCAAAAATGTGTTTTATCTCACTAAGGGTCATAGTTTGAGGATAAGGGGTAACCGTTTTGGGACTGAGGTGAGAAGAAATTTCTTCACCCAGAGCGTGGTGAATGTGTGGAATTAACTACGATGTAAAGATGCCGGCGTTGGATTGGGGTGGTAAGAACTCAGTAAGAATTTAGCAACACCAATTTTTAATCCAACCGATTTATTTGATAGTAAATCCGCGAGCTTTCAACACTCTGTGTCTTCCTCAGGCAAATGCAGTGAACACACAGGAAGTTGCTGAGGCCAAATGTTGTGTGATTTCAAGAAGAAATTAGAGGTAGCTCTTGCGGCTAAAGGGATTGAAAGATATGGGGGTGATCAGATATTGATCAGCAATGATCAAAAGGAATGGCAGAGCAGGTTTGAATGGCCGAATGGTCTACTCCTGCTCCCATTTTCTATATTTCTAAAATTCTGGGCATGATGTGCCTTTTCCATCCAGCTGTGTTACGGTTCAGAACAGCCAGAGGGACAGGGCAAATGGAAGGGTTTGATTACGACAGCAATCATTTTAAACTGGGGAGAGTGGGAGACAACATGGGATGGCAGATGATGGATGAGGGGGACTTGGTGTGAGGTCGGATATGGGCAGCAGAAATTAGCTGAAGTTTGCAAAGTGTGCAGGAAGGGAGGCTTAACAGTACAATATAAAATGTAACTCTTTCTTTATCGTTGAGATTCCGCACATTTCCACTTAACTGACACCAACATACAGTGCACAAAACTGTAAAGCTGTATCATTTGTAACAAGGTCTTTTTGAAAAGGAGGAGTGCCGACAGGCAGACTTATATGCCTAGACTGGTTACTTCAGCTGAGATTAAAGTTGGAGTGCTCCATGCATTTCTTCCATACTTTCTGCAGTGGCACAGTGGTTAGCACTGCTGTCTCACAGCACCAGGGATCTGGGTTCGATTCCCAGTTTGGATCACTGTCTATGCGGAGTCTGCACATTTTGTGTTTGTGTGGGTTTACTCCTGGTGCTGTAGTTTCCCCCCACAGTCTGAAAAACATGCTGGTTAGGTGCATCGGCCATGCTAAATTCTCCCTCGGCATGCCCAAACAGATGCCAGAGTGTGACAACTAGGGGATTTTCACAGAAACTTTATTGCAATGTTAATGTAAAGCCTACTTGTGACACTAATAAAATAGACTTAAAATTTGCTTGCGTAGAGCATTTGCTTATCCTCATTTCTATGAAGGTAGATTTCAATGCTTTAATCTGTGCAAAGGGAAGCATTCCTGCAGAAGTGAGAGATAAAAGGAATATTCTGCCTTCTTGTTGCAAGTTTTACGCTCTCTCCCCCATATGTAACCAAGGATTCTTGCCGGTGAGAGATTAGCAGAGTACAGACTGGAAATAGCAATGAGAATGGGCAGGGTTTGCATGGCCAGTCATTATTTTATAACATGGAACTTTGCCTGGTACTGAAGAGATATCAGGCTTTCTGAAAGGCCAATTACATGCTGGCTATAGTTTGAACACTTAGCAATATCCTTTCGAGAATGGGATCAGTTTACACTGATGGAAGGGCCAGTAACCAGAGTGAAGAAATTCTCAGATTAAGTGGCATAAGAACCAGAAACCAAATGAGGAGATTATTTTCTTTTACAGAGTGTGATCCAGGTTTCACTGCCTGGCAGGTGCAGATTCAATTACGCTCACAAGGGAATTGGACAAATATTAACAAATAACTTGTAGGAAAGAGCTGGGATCAATGGGATAGCTCTTTTACAGGCACATTTAGGCCAAATGACCTCCTGCTGTGCTGTTTTTTATTCATTCACGGGATATGGGTGTTGCTGGCTGGGCCAGCATTTGTTGTCGGTCCCTAATTACCCTTGCACTGAATGTCTCACTTGGCAATTTCAGAGGATGTTTAAGAGTCAACCATGTTGCTGTGGCTCTGGAGTTACATGTAGGCCAGACTGGGTAAGGACGGTAGATTTCCTTCCCTAAAGAATATTAGTGAACCAGGTGGGTTTTTACAACAAATGACAGTGGGTTTCACGATCATCCCCCAAGTAATTAACTCTTCCACCCTGGGAAAAAGCTTCTGACTATCCACTCATAAACTTGTAGGAAAATCTTAACCACTGGCTACATAAGGAAGCTCCTTATCATGTCATCATTGATCCTGGACCTGTGGGAATATCCCTCACAACACTAGTGTCTTCTTAATAGTGGATGGTTGGCAGATTTGAAAGTATCTCCAAAATTGGGATTAATAAGAAATGGTGATGAGTTCAGTACAGCACAGGCAGAGAGGCAAAGGAACTGCAGGGAACGTATAACTCAGACTAACAACATGTTTGGTAAATATATTTTTACTTCTATCTAAGAGCATTGCGAAATGAGGTCAAAAATGTGTTTCATCTCA
This sequence comes from Sphyrna mokarran, assembly GCA_024679065.1. NCBI lineage: Eukaryota > Metazoa > Chordata > Chondrichthyes > Carcharhiniformes > Carcharhinidae > Sphyrna > Sphyrna mokarran. The sequence continues at coordinate 5,633,712 of JAGIQG010000025.1, read as the reverse complement.
CTAAGGGTCATAGTTTGAGGATAAAGGGTAACCGTTTTGGGACTGAGGTGAGAAGAAATTTCTTTTTTAATTCCAGATTAAAAGACTTTTAATTCCAGATTTTTATTGAATTCCAATTTCACCATCTGCCACGGTGGGATTCGAACCCAGATCCCCAGAGCATTAATCCGGATCTCTGGATTACTAGTCCGGTGACGACAGTACCACTACATCACCACCTTCCCTATATGATCCTATGGGTAGGATCATTCAGCCACTCCCACCAGCAGGACCCTCTGGCCCCACCGATGTTGACACATTGGGATGGAGGTGAGCTACACAAAAAGGACTCGGTGTGGGGGAAATCCCGGCTTATGTTTCTTGCTCAATCTTTCTATGAAAAGTTATCAACTCTGTCAGGAGCCTAGGCGGCGTCTGGCTTGGTTCAATTTCCACTTAGAAACGTGTTGAAGTGAAGTAGAACTGGTTGAGTTACAATCGCGGACGACACTCTATCCTCTAATCCAATTCATAGCGTGGGATATTCCGGCCACACTCACTCAAGACCGGAAAATCCCATCTGAGGACAAAGGCAGTTGGGGAAAACACCAACAGAGCTCAAAGAAAGGCTGGAGTGAAGAAAATCCATGGGGAATATCTTACCTTCAGCAGAATGCGTCAACCACATGGAAGGCACAGATAAGCCTGAGAAGTGGCAGGACAGAGTCAGGACTAGTAGAGAAAACCAGCAAGAAACAGGTCAGTACCTTTCTCTATACCATAGGCAGTGATGAAGATGATGTAATGGTCAGACAGGATAAATAACAAGAGACTGCGAAATACAAAGATGCTGTCAAAGCCTTTTATCAATATTTTAACCTTAGAGGTAACACCATCATAGGCTGAAGTTCAATAGATGTATCCAAAGGCTAGGAGAGTGAGAAGAGGGTGGCACAGCGGGTTGGCACTGCTGCTTCATAGTGCCAGGGACCCAGATTCAATTCCCAGCTTGGGTCACTATCTGTGTGGAGTTTGCACGTTCTCCCTGTATCTGCATGGGTTTCCTCCAGTGGTCCAGCTTCCTTCCACAGTCCGAAAGATGTGCTGGTTAGGCACATTGGCCATGTTAAATTTGTCCCTCAGTGTACCCGAAGAGGCGCCAGGGTGTGGCGGCTAGGGATTTTCACAGTAACTTCATTGGTGTGTGAATATAAGCCTACTTGAGACACTAATAAATAAATAACATTCTTTCATTAATGGTTCATAGTTGAGAATCCGAAAATTGTGAAAATGGAGCCCTGAAAGACAAAGTAAACTGAAGTCACATTGTTGTCTTAGCGGAGACATTCACATATTTTGAAGTTGAGAGAAGGTGTAGCCCCAATGAAGACAGGCAGGCAGAAGTTTGAAGTTGCATCCACACATAAACAGCAAAGAAGATGTGAGCGCCTCCGTTACTCAATGTTCTCACTGTGGTCAACAAAATTCCACTGTCGCAAAGTATTCCTCACCAAAAATGCTGACCTCCATTCTCATAAAAGGAGAAGACATTTAAATCTGTATGTTGCAGCAAAATGCGACTAACACAAAGGTCAAAGCAGAAGCAACTTAAGAGATGTAGCATTCAAGATATTGAAGATGAAAAGTGCCATTCTTTAGGGAATTTTCAGGAGTTAATCGGAATTATTGGAGTGCAGACATTGATCAATGGACCCAGACCAAGCCTCAAATTAGACACTGGAGCAGAGGTTTCAGTTCTTTCCAATGCAGAATGGTGGCGAAAGCAAGATCTTGATTAATACAGGGATCAGGGGTTATGGGGAAAAGGCAGGAGAATGGGGATAAGAAAAATATCAGCCATGATTGAATGGCGGAGCAGACTCGATGGGTCAAGTAGCCTAATTCTGCTCCTGTGTCTTATGGTCTTATCTCCTTCAACCATCAGCCATATGACTCCATGGTTCGAGAGACGTTCAACATAGGTTCAAGTTCCCATTGACACTTGAGCCCATTATCCAAACTAACATCCCCACCGCAGCACTGTGAGGCCCTATCCCATATCCTTACATATTTACCTGCTAATCCCCTACCCATCTCAGGACACTAAGGGGCAATTTTTTTTAGTATGGCCAATCAACATAACCCGCACATCTTCGGACTGTGTGAAGAAACTGAAGTAGTCAGAGGAAACCCTCGCAGACACCAGGAGAGTGTGCAAACTTCACATAGACAGTGACCCAAGCTGGGAATCAAATCCAGGTCCCTGGAGTTATGAAGCAGAAGTGCTAACCACTGTGCCACTGTGGAAGGGAATACATTTGCAGCGCTTCAGAGATAGATTAAATGGATGAGCTGAATAGTCTTAAAGACTCCCTACGGTGCAGAAGAAGGACATTTGGCCCATTGAGACAGCACAAACAGTCCAAAGATATGTGGGTTTCGTTGATTGACCATGCTAAATAGCCCCTTGGTGTCAGGGGAATTAGCTAGGGTAAAAATGTGGTATTAGGGGAGAGGGCCTGGGTGGGACTGTTGTTGGTGCAGGCTAGATGGGCCAAATGGCCTCCTTCTGCACTGAAGGGATTCTATGACACTTACACAACCTTACCACATAACCCCACATATTTACCCCACCAATCCCCCTAACCTATATAATTTGGGAACTAAGGGACAACTTAGTATGGCCAATACACCTAACCCGCACATCTTTGGAGCGTGGGAAGAAACTGGAGCGCCTGGAGGAAACCCACGCGGACACAGGGAGAAAGTATAAACTTCATATAGACAGTGACTCAAGCCGGGAATAGAATCCAGATCCCTGGTACTGCTAACCATTGTGTTACTCCACGCTATGTCATTGTATGATTCCACTTAAAAAACGATGTAAAAGACACTATGTAAATGGAAATTTGTGTACCCTTTCTATAAACCCTGCCTAAGAGTTTCTACCAATTGCATTGGCTCCTTGTCTGAAGTCACAAATTGGATAGAATCACAGAGTCCCTACAGTGCAGAAAGAGGACATTCAACCCATCAAGCCGACACCAATCCCACCCAGGTCCTATCCCTATAATTCCATGTATTTATTGTGCTAGTCCCCCTGACACTAAGGGGCAATTTAACCATGACCAATCAACCTAACCCACACATCTTGTGACACTAAGGGGCAATTTAGCATGGCTAATCAACCTAACCCCCACATCTTTGGAGTGTGGGAGGAAACCGGAGCACCCAGAGGAAACCCATGCAGACACAGGGAGAACGTGCAGACGCCGCGCAGACAGTGAGCCAAGCTGGGAATCGAACCCAGGTCCCTGGCGCTGCAAGGCAGCAGTGCTAACCCACTGTGCCAGCTTTAAGGATTTCCAAACACAGCTTTCAAGAAGCACACCTGTCACCTTGAGGTGTGTTGTTGTAAGGATATTTTTCTGCGAGATGTTTTGTTAGCATACACCTGCCCCCACTGAAAGAAAGTGGGTGTTAGAAGTTACCTGGCAACATGGTTGTTTATCAGCGAATGCGTGATTATGGGGTGGATCGAGAGCAGCAAGCTCTCTGCAATGCTGTCGATAATAATGCTGCTGACTGGAGTTATTTATGCCGGTACTGTCTGAAAAGCCTGTGCTGCACTACTCCATTGTTGGAAAGTGACACAAAGGATCATTTTATTTATCTATTGTAAAAGAACAGGCAGCTCACTGTGGGACAAAAGTTTTGCAATTGAGAAGAGGGCGGCGTCATTTGAAGGAAGGCTTTTATTTCCAGGGGTGTAGTAGATACCTTCCCGTCCATCTGTCTGAAATCTGGCCACCCCTGCCAGCATTTAAATAAAGGTTCGGCCCGCAGACGGGAACAAGTGATGGATTTTTTCATGCTGCTGAGCCTCTTGTACTGTCAGCATGTCCAGGAATGAACAGACGGCCAGTTAAGTGGAGCCACTGTGCTCACCGAGAAGCTGGAGAGACTGGGCTGTACCCAAGCCTCAGGAGGGATTGACTAACGAGGAGGATGCCAGAAAAAAGGAGGGCGCCTGTCAGCTCAGCCTAACCCCAGGGAGCTCCAAAAAAGAATTGCTGTGTAGATCCAGGCAGATCATAAGGAAGCCAGTTTGCTGTCAACATCCCTACAGAATGGCTGAGGAGGTAAGATTGGCTGAAATCTGTAAAATGCTACCGCAGGGCTAGAGGGGAATATTGCTGATTTAATTGTTTTCACACTTGTATGTTCGAGATTCATTGCAACGTAATTAAGAATGAATTTGAATTTTGAATTTGTAAGCAAACTTTCACCCGAGAGCAGCTTGCAGATCCCAATCCAATTGGCTGATCCCTGGATGTCTCTGCATATCTGTAATGTAACAGTACGGGCCTTTTCCTAGATATTACTGGGAGTGAGGTTAAAAACCATCTATCTCCAAAAGCTGCGATACTCAAGTTGTTAAAAAAAAATTCTATTCCAGTGCAAAATAGAATGACTCAGGAATCAGTTTGGAAGGTGGTTTGGGAGTAAATTGAAATTGATGTAATTGAAATGCAGCCAGGAACTGTTTGTATACTTTCAGAGGAAAACAGCAAATGTACAGCACAGAACCCCAATGGTTCAGGCTGGAGCTGGTGCCACCTGTCACCCCACTTCCATCTTACTCAGTGTAATTTTTTGTTCCCTCTCCTCTATGTATTTAATTCCTTTCAATCTATCAATTCTATTTGCCTCAACTACAGTGCTCTGTGTGGTATTAATACCTAATGCTTGTCACTCTCTGACCGTAACAGTTTTGCTGAATTGTTGAGATCAAGGATTGAAAACCAATTTTTTGTAATATATTTAGTTTATTATTGAGGTGGAGATGCCGGTGTTGGATGGGCACAGTAAGAAGTCTCATAACACTAGGTTAAAGTCTCAACAGGTTTAAGAATAGGGTGGCTGGTGGCACAGTGATTAGCACTGCTTCCTCACAGCGCCAGGGATCCAAGTTTGACTCTGACCTTGGGTCACTGTCTATGTGGAGTTTGCGGTTCTCCCCGTGTCTGTGTGGGCTTCCTCTGGGTGCTCTCGCAATCCGAACATGGGTAGGTTAGGTTGATTGGCCACGCTACATTGCTCCTTATGTCAGGGGGACTAGCAGGGTGGTACATCGAGTTACAAGAATAGGGCTTGGGTGGGATTATTGTTGGTGCAGACTTGATGGGGAGAATGGCCTCCTTCTGCACTGTAGGATCCTATGATTCTATGCAGGTTTATGTGGAATATTATCCCTCTCTCCACTCACACTGTCTGTATCCCTAAAGACTTGATTTCCTGTAAAGACTTGCATTCCAAGCAGTATCTTGCAGTTGTGTCTTTGTCTATATATTACTGTGTTTGTGAACTGACCTCTCCACTCATCTGATGAAGGAGCAATGCTCCGAGAGTTCATGAATTCCAGATAAACCTACTGGACTTTAACCTGGTGTTGTGAGACTTCTTACTGTGATTGGGATGCAGTGAAAAGTATTATTTCTTCTGTGCTACACAGTTAAAGCATACCATACATAGACTACATTGTGGAGAAGGAAAGGAGAGGGTGCAGAATGTAGTGTCATAGCTAGGGTATAGAGAAAGCTCAAATCAATGCAAGGTAAATCCATTCAGAAGTCTGGTAGCAGGGAGGAAGCTGGAAAGGTTGTTGAGTTGCACAATACTTCCTACAATCCACTTGTCGAGTGTTTTGGTGTGGATGAGCATTGTTGATCTATTTAAGAATGGGAAGGTCCACTTGTACTGAGCAGGTTAATGCCAACAGGAACAGTATTCCACCCAGTTGCTAAAACTTGAGCTCATCCAAGACCCTGCAGGTATCCCAACTCACACATCCCAACTTAACACCCCCCTGGCCCCTCTCTGACCCACATTAGCTCCCCAGTCCAGTGACACCTCCATTTTAACAATGTTCACCATCACTTTCCAATCTCCTTCCCTATCTCTCTAATCTCCTCCAGCCCTACAACCCTACCACCTCTCTGTCCACCTCCATTTCTGGCATCTGTGATTTCAGACGTCCTATCAGTGGTGGCCATCCCTTCAGCTGGACTCGAAGCTCTGGAATTCTCTCCCTAAACCCCTCCATCTCCTTTAGAACACCTTCCTAAAGCCTAACTCTTTGACCATGCATTTGCTTACCTGTCCCAATTCCTCCTTATGTGGTTCAGTGAACATCTCTGTTTCAAAATATTCCCTGCACAAGTTGTAGGTGCTACATAAATGCAAGTTGTTGTTGTAAACATGGCTTTCTTGAGTTCTGGGAATGGGCAGTACCAAGTGTGTGGATCTTGGGTCAGAATAGAGCACTAATCTGTCTGACTTGCAGGTTCAGGTACAATGTCCTGAGTAAGATGTCGGTGATCTCATAGTGTCTGTACCCCCAGATCCGGTGGGAGAAACCGGGTGAAATGAGGAGGGAGATTGCAGGAACGGTGGGAGGGATTGATTACCCATCCTCTGGGACTCAACTTATGGAAAATTTCCCACATTCCTTGTGAGATATATCTTGTGTCTCTCATCCTGTCTAAACTCAGCAGTTACTCACTCTCTCATGGTGTACCTGTGCACTTCTCTCACCTTAGACTGCCTCAGCCCCTTTGTCTCTTTCCCACCTGCTTCAGAAAGGTGGCTTCTGTAAGGTCAACAGCTGGAGGTACAGTCAATGTGACTCCCTCTCCTCTGGCTTATGAATTACCCATCATAAATTAGGGGACATAGTTTGAGGATATAGTTAGGACTGAGGTGAGGAGAAACTTCTTCACCCAGGGAGTGGTGATTGTGTGGAATTCGCTACCACAGAAAGTAGTTGAGGCCAAAATGTTGTCCGATTTCGAGAAGAAATTAGATTTAGTTCTTGGGGCTAAAGGGATCAAAGGATATGAGGGGGGAAGGGATGGGGGGAATCAGGATATTGAATTCGATGATCAGCCTGTGATCATAATGAATGGTGGAGCAGGCTCGAAGGGCCAGATGATTCATTCCTTCTTCTATGAATGGAATTTTACCACCCCGCCTGCCACGGGAATCGGAGCTGACAAGGGACAGACAGTGCGAAACTCCGTTGACTGTGGGCAGGATGTTATGATTCGGGACAAGCGAGGCCATAATTCCCATCCAATGTTTCTATCTAAACATCTCAAAGAGGGAAAATGAACATTGTGCATAAAGTCCAGTCACTTGCTTGCATACCTGAAGGGACTGTGCTTGTAAATGTAAAGACACACTTACAGGACAAATAAAGGCCTTCCGGCCCATTGAACCTGTGCTGACTCTTTGAAAGAGCAATCCAGTTAGTCACCAGTGCTCCGCCCTTTCCACGTCAAACTGCAAATCTCTCTCCTCCTAGTCGGGTTAGTAACAAGACTAACATGGGAGAGGAAATATCCTTTCCTACTAACTACCAGCCTTATCGAATCTCCAATGTACCACAACAGGTAATGGAGTTAAGCCAATCCTCCTCTGGTGGGAGATAGAAAGAAATGACTCGGTTGTGAGAGCGGAGGGAGTCCAAAGATGTGTATCTAAGAGGGACATGTGAATGTACTATGGAGTGGTAGGAGATGGGTTTGTTTCTCAAATGGCCTTTATTGTGGGTGATGGAACTGTGCCTGTCTATGTAGAATTGCAGCTTTACGTTAAATGTACAGCAAAGAAACAGGCCATTCAACCCAACTATCCCATGTTATTATGCTCTACTTGAGACTCCTCCTACCCTCTTCATCTCATCCCATCTCTCTCTCTCTTTTCTCCGTCATCCACCTCTCCCTTAAATACATCTGCACTGTTTACCTCAACTATTGCCTGGGGTGGCAGGTTCCACATCATTAGATTCCCTATTAGCTCATCAGAGGCAAAACCTTTGGTTTAGGTCTCCTTCGAATGTGGAAAATCATGGAATCTCTTCAGTGCAGAAGGAGGCCGTTTGACCATCCAGTCTGCACCAACTCTCTGAAGAGCATCTTACCGAGGTTTAAAAAGAACCTGGATATGCACCTGAATGCTTTAATTTATGGGTTCACAGAGCAAATGTCAAAAGCTTCTAGTTGGCCAGTAGGTACATATGGACCAAATGGCCTCCCTCTGTAATGTAAATGTCTCTGGTACTATGGTTCAGAGGGGAATAGGACGTTTTGAATTACTAGGGCAGGAGTCCAACCATGGAAATATCACTCTGGGATTGGGAACTTGGGAAAATTTGATAAAGCGAGCATGACACCAAAGGAAGAGAACATAAGTAAAGGCCATTCAGCCCTTCAAAACTAGTCTGCCATTTAATAGATCATTTAATAGTCTGAATTCACAGCTTCAGAGATGTTAGAATGGAACTGGTAATAACATCGGATCTGCTGTAATGTGGCCAATGGTAATAAGTTGTAAGGAGTCAGCTGACCCAGTAAATATGTAAACAATGACAGAATGATGTGATGATCAGCTGACCAGTATGAATTAAAATATGTTAGGAATTGTGGGGAGCTTGAATTGGTCTGAGGGTGAGGCCTCAAGTGTTGGAGTAATAACGTTTCTTTATTCAATGTTATCTTTGCTTTATAAGTTGGAGTAAGCTTTGATATATTTTTATTGTCTACACTGGAAGAGTTCCTTCTGGATCAGCAACAGATTCCCAGTTATAAGTGTCCTCATTCTCCCTCAGCCAATGTAATAACTCCACGACTTACTGCAGAGTCCAACATTCCAGCATTATAATGGTGTTTTTGGAAAAGTTTCTCCCTGGGAATTAGCTCCCCAGCGACATTTTGCATTCTTAATGATTTCTTTTCCAGTGGGACCATGTGTTTGGATCGCGCCATTCATGTTCAAGCTTCCAGCGGCATTTTAAAACGTGAGAAGGGGCAAATAAATCAAAGGTGTAATAGAACAAAGAGCAAAACAAAGGTGGGGGGGGGGAGTCAGGAGTTGCAAGGGGTTTAACGTGAGACTTTGAGACGTCACAACCGCTATAGACTTTGTCACCCGTTTTAGGATGCAGAAGAGGACCAATTCATGTGGTGAAAGTTGAAAGGTGACAAAACACTCAAAGGGGCATGAGGCTTCAGAGAGAGGCAAGGGATTGGGATACTGAGGGGATGCAAGCAGGAAAACCAGTGTAGATGAGCCGGCAATTGGGGTGATGGACAATGGGTTAGAGGGGTTGGGGGGGAGGGTGGTGGTGAGGGGATGGTTGTGCAATTGAAGCTGTGATGAAGGTGAAGCTCAGGGAAGATAAAATATGTGGGGGGCTTTCGGGAGATTGAGTCTACAGGTGACAAAAGCAATGATGAAGGTTCGGGGTGAGGCCTAAGCAGAAATGGATGATGACTCAGTGGTAGGCAACCTGTCTGACGTTCGAAGCTTAGCTCTGTTTAGCCAATACCAACGATTCATCGGACAGAATTTGTTTGTGTCTGAAAATGGACTAAATCTATCATTCCAACATTGTACAAATTGACAGGTCAGAAGGAGCCCATTCAATGCCTCATTGTCTAGTTTCACTGCTCTGCCCTCTCCTATTGCTCCTTATTGCCCTGTCCTATCGTTCCTCATCTCTTTCTGACTCTAACATTTACACATTTCCTTCTCTCAGCTCCCAGCAAGCTCCGCATAAGAAAATTACTCCTCTCTTTTCTCTCAATTCCATTGTTCATCACTTGCTCAGCAACCAGTGAAAAGAATTTTTATCTATTATTCCTTTCAAATCTTCATTTTAAGAACCTGAATAATTAATCTTGTGGCCTTCTCTGCCATTAGAAGAGTACCATTATTTCAAGCATCTCCTCATGATTTCTCATTCATGGCCTCATTTTGGTGAACTTACGTTGTCTGCTCTTCATGGTTTTAATGACCTCTGTGTAATTGGATTCCCCGCCTGCGCAAAGTGCTCTGACAATACTCTAACCAATGTTGCTAAGGTTATTGTCCCTTTAAGGATCAATCTGCAGAATAAGGCTCACATGACCCAGGGAATCACTTGGTGAGCTCACATTTTGGTTCCAGAACATTCTTGAGAGCTGACTGGCAGCCACGAGGTTGTAAGTCTCTGTATTGTCATCCAGATTCAAGACATTGGCTCCAATCTCTCCTCCCAGATGCTGTCAGACCTGCTGAGATGTTCCAGCATTTTCTGCTTTTATTTCAGGTCCTAGCATCCACAGAATTTTGCTTTTATCCTTTTGTATTATAGTTATATGTAAATAAACATTGCAGTTATTATTTACGAAACTGGTAAATTGGATTTATTACATTGGCAACGAGGGTAAATGAAAAAAAGGCGGTCTTTTGCTTGTGAGTATAAAGTCAGGTTGAAGTTCGGGAAACAGAAGAGTGTTTGCAGATCAGCCCCTATGTGGAGTGATAGATCCTTTTGATGCCTCTGTGGAAGATTGGATACGATACATTGAGCCAATTTCTGATTAGATAAAACCATATTTTACATGAAAAGGTAAGTTGGGTTGCCAACACGATATCACTTTTTGGGGGGCATGAGTGGTTGTCCTGGTGTCAGAAAGTGATTTGCTCCTAGACAAACTGCACAGTGCCTGTCTGGGTATGTCTAAGACAAAAATGTTCACCAGGAGTTGCATCTAGTGGCCTGGCATTGATACCAATATTGAGAGCTTTGTCAAGCACTGTGAATAGTGCTAATAGTTAAGAAAGCCCACCAACACCTCTACTTTCTCAGAAGACTAAGGAAATTTGGCATGTCAGCTACAACTCTCACCAACGTTTACAGATGCACCGTAGAAAACACTGTTTCTGGTTGTATCACAGCTTGGTATGACTCCTGCTCTGCCAAAACCGCAAGAAACTACAAGGAGTTCTGTGGATGTAGCCCAATCCATTACACAAACCAACCTCTCATTCATTGACTCTGTCTACACTTCCTGCTGCCTCGGCAAAGCAGCCAGCATAATCAAGGACCCCACGCATCCCGGACCTTCTCTCTTTCACCTTCTCCCATCAGGAAAAAGATACAAAAGTCTGAGGTCGCTTACCAACCAACTCAAGAACAGCTTCTTCCCTGCTGCCATTAGACTTTTGAATGGACTTAATTTGCATTAAGTTGATCTTTCTCTGCATCCCAGCTATGACTGAAACACTACATTCTGTACTTTCTCTCCTTCCTTTCTGTATGAATGATATGCTTTGCTTATATAGCAGGGAAGAAACAATACTTTTTACTGTATGTTAATACATGTAACAATAATCAATCAAATCAATTTCAACAAAGGTTACCCCACTTCACCCTTGAGCAGCCTGGCCAGCCATGGGTACAAGTCCATATTGATCATGTTGATCCATTCATGGGTGCAGTATTTTTGCTTCTTGCCAATGCATATTCAAATTCAGCAAAGTGTTTGAGGTGAAGACTCCAACGTCACATGCTACACCACCCACGGAATACCTGAAGCCATAATGGAACAGGCTTCACGAGTGCTGAGTTTCAGAACATCATCGCCTTCAATGGTACCCAGCACATCAGGACTGCACCTTACTGCCCAGCATCCAACGAGCCATTCAAACCTTTATCTCTGGCCTAAAGATGCAATCAGGAGAAACTCTGGTGACCAGGATCTCGCAACTCCTCAGAACTGCATGACCATTCCACATGCAACAGCGGCACACTTGCCAGCAGAGTCATTAGCGAATCATCATCTCAGAACCAAACTGAGCCTGGTATTTCCAAATTTGCCAGGGAAGGTAGAGACCATCCAAAGCAATCAGAAACCAAAGCATGATTCATGTCGGGCAACACAGTCATCTTCAGTGGATGAAGCTGTGGATGTGAGGAATTTTGGTAATGGGTTGAGCTGCATTCATTGTATCCAAAACTGGAGCCCTGTCTTATTGAGTGGACGTAGAAGGAAGGGTTATCCAGAAACACGAGACCATTTGAGAGGGTGAGAATTATCCCAGAAGCCTATATTGCCACCTGGGAATATTGTCAATTATCCAACCATTGAACTACCTGGACAGGCACAACCAATATCTCCACGGAAACAGATAGAACTGGACTACCTGTGCCTGAAGAGGTGCCTGTCATTGTGGTTTCAGCTGACAGCAATCCTGTGCCCCAGACAGAGGAGGTTCATCAAAAGGTTTTTTAAAGTTTATTTACTAGTGTCACAAGTAGGCTTGCATTAACACTGCAGTGAATTTACTATGAAAATCCCCTAGTCACCACACTCCAGTGCCTGTTTGACCATGCTAAATTCTCCCTCAGTGTACCCAATGCACCTAATCAGCACGTCTTTCAGATTGTGGGAGGAAACCGGAGCATCCAGAGGAAACACATGCAGATACGGGGAGAACATGCAGACTCAGCACAGACAATGACCCAAGCCTGGAATCGAACCCGGGTCCCTGGTGCTGTGAGGCAGCAGTGCTAACCACTGTGCCACCGAACTGCAGTCCCCAAGAACTTAATTTATAATTGAGTAACTTCATGTACTAAATGTGTACTAAATCTTGTACATGTGGAAATTGAGTATTGATGTTTGTATAAAAGGATTCAGAGGGAGAGGGATGTGGCAACTTTATCTTTAAGGATCAATCCTCAGGGTAAGGGCCGCATGACCGGGGAACCATTTGGGTAATAAAGTGGCGAGATAACTCTGAGCTGAGGTTTCTGTTCCAGAACCTTCTTGGGAGCTGACTGGTAACCATGAGGCTGGAAGCCCCTCTATTGTAGTTATATATAAATAAATGTTGCAGTTGTTATTTATCTAACTGGTGAGCAGGAATTATTATAGATTGCATACAAATTCATCACTCACTCCGTTACTCTTGCGTTCAATGCTCCAGATTGTTGGACTTTTTAAGGTTTTAATAGGGGCTGATGGCAGAGTGCTAATAAGCAATCCAGACATCCAGGGTAGAGCTTTGGGAACCTGAATTCAAATCCCACCATGGCAGATGCTAAAATTTAATTCCACATTTTAGGGCGACAGAAACCTGAGTTCGATTCCAGCTTCAGGTCACTTTCTGTTTGCACACTCCTCACGTCTGCCTGTGGTTCCTCTGGGTGCTCAGGTATCCTCCACAGTCTAAAGATGTGCGGGATAAGTGGATTGGCCATTCTAAATTTCCTTCTAGTGTCAGGGGAATTAGTGGGGTAAATATGTGAGGTTATGGGGATACAGCCTGGGTGGGATTGTCGTCAGTGCAGGTTCGATGGGCCGAGTTCCTTTTTCTGCACTGTAGGGATTCTATTCTATTCTATCTTCTTCCACTTTCAAGGAAACTCATGTTTGAATTTTTAGGTATTTCTATTTGGGGGTTTCAGTGAAGAGTCACCATTTATTCTTGCCCATCCCCTAGTTGCCCTTGAGAAGGTGCTGTTAATGAGGGATTTTAACCAAGCAGTATACACACAACTATGAAGGAGATTGTCATTGACTTCAGGAAGGATAAAGGAGAACATTCCCCGTCTACGTCAATGGGGATGAGGTAAAAAGAGAACTTCTCATTTTTAGGTTTCTTGATCCCCACATGCTGACACTTTGGTTGAGAAAGCCCCAGCAATGCCTCTACTTTCTTGTAAGTTTAAGGAAATTTGGCATGTCAACTATGACTCTCTCCAACTTTTATAGATGCACCGTAGAAAGCATTCTTTTACAGTTATATTGCAGCTCAATATGGCTCTTGCTCTTTCCAAGACCACAAGAGACTACAAAGGGTTGTGTTAAAGTAGCCCAGTCCATCACGTAAATCACCCTCCCATGCATTGACTCTGTGTCTACATTTCCCGCTGCCTCAGAAAAGCAGCAAGTATAATTAAGGACCCCAAGCACTCCAGGACCTTCTCTCTTCCACTTTCTTCCATCAGGAAAAAGATACAGAAGTCTGAGGTCACATACCAACTGATTCAAGAACAACTTCTTTCCTGTTTCCATCAGACTTCTTAATGGACCTACCTTGCATTAAGTTGATCTTTCTCTACACCCTAGCTATGACTGTAACACTACATTCTGTTCTCTCATTTCCTTCTCTATGAACAGTATGCTTTGTCTGTTTAGTGCGCAAGAAACAATATTTATCACTGTATGTTAATACATGTGACAATAATAAATCAAATCAAAAAAAGCTACTATGATGTGTGAGTTGGACTGGAACTTACCGGTGGTAGTTTTACCTTACTCCAGCCCTCCTTGCCGGGGTAGGGTCAGGGGTTTGGGTGATGCTGTTTACCATTCTCTGGCCCTCCTCGCTGGAAGGGGTGGGGAGGTGGAGTTGGGGAATTTGGGTGGTGCTGATGAATGAGTTTGTTGAGTCTGAATTGTAGAAAGGCTATAGCCCAGAGTGAGGCTGGCTGACCTGCTGAGTCAGTGCTTTCTCTGTGTATCCCTCCTTGTGATGTGAGTCATATTTGCTAGGCCAGCATTTACTGACCATCTCTAATTGCTCTGGAGAAGATGGTGTGAGCTGCCCTCTTGAACCATCAGAAAAATGTGAGGTAATGCATTTTGAAAGATCTAATACAGATAGAAAATATTCAGTAAATGGCAGAACCCTTAAGAGTATTGATAGGCTAAGAAATCTGGGTGTACACGTATACAGGTCACTGAAAGTGGCAACGAAGATAGGGCTGGGGCATCGAGTTTAAAAATTGACGAGTCATGTTGCAGCTTTATAGAACCTTAGTTAGGCCGCACTTGGAATATAGTGTTCAATTCTGGCCACCACACTACCAGAAGGATATGGAGGCTTTGGAGAGGGTACAGAAAAGATTCGCCAGGAAGTTGCCCAATATGGAGGGCATTAGCTATGAGGTGAGGTTGGAGAAACTTGGTTTATTGTCATGGAGCAACAGAGACCTGGTTGGAGTCTATGAGATTATGAGAGGCATGGACAGAGTGGACAGTCAGAAGCTTTTTCCCAAGGTAGAAGAGTCAATTACTAGGGGTCATAGATTTAAGGTGCGAGAGGCAAGGTTTAAAAGAGATGTACAGGGCAGATTTTTTACACAGAGAGTGGTGGGTGCCTGGAACTTGTTGCCAGGTGAGGTTTTGGAAGCAGATGTGGTAGTGACTTTTAAGGGGCATCTTGACAAGTACATGAATAGGATTGGAGTAGAGGATATGGTCTCCGGAAGGGCAGAAGGTTTTAGTTCAGTCGGGCAGCATGGTCGGTGCAGGAGGGCTCTAGGGCCTGTTCCTTTGCTGAAATTTTCTTCTTTTTTCTCTCACCATTCCAGGAGGTGTAGGTACAGCCACAGTGCTGTTAAGGGGGAGGTTCCAGGATTTTGACCTGGCCATGGTTAGCTGTTCCATCCCCAATTCTTTAGTACACATTGCAGCCACAACTCGGTACTGGGGGAAGAAGTGAATGATTAAACTGATGGATGTGGTGCAAATCAAACAGCTGTTTTGTCCTGGATGGTGTTGAGCTTCCTGAGTTTTGTTGGAGCTGCTCTCATCCAGGCAAGTGGAGAGTATTCCATCACATTCCTGGTTTGAAGATTGTAGGTGATGACAAGGCTTGCGTGGATGATATAAATAGTGACCTCTTTAAAATTTCTGGTGTGACCACACATCCTCAATACTATCCAGGCCAAAGCAGCCTGCTTAATTGGTACCCCATCCACCAGCTTAAACAGTTAACCTCTTCACTACCAACACACAGTTGGAGCCATGTTAGGTTTCCACTGGGTGCTCCAGTTTCCTCTCAGTCCAAAGATGTGTGGATTAGATAGATTTGCCATGATAAATTGCCTCTTAGTGCTGGGGGACTAGCTAGGGTAAGTGCATGGGGTAATAGAGATATGATCTGGATGGGAATGTGGTCAGTGCAAATGGCCTTCTTCTGCTCTGCAGGATTCTATGATGCTATGAAGATCCATTTGGTTCACTAATGCCCTTTAGGGAAGGAAACCGTACCTGTCGGGTCTACTTATGAGCCAGGGTATAGTGGATGACTCTTAACTACCCCACTGTAGTGAGCCAAATGCACTGCAGCAATTCAACAAGTCTCCTTCAACAACATCTTCCAAACACACATCTACTATCTAGAAGGACAAACCTAGGGAACATCACACTTGCAAGTCCCCCTCCAAATCACTCACCATCCTGACTTGTAAATATATTCTTTACTGTCACTGGATCAAAATGCTGCAACTCTCTCCCCATCAGCATGGAGGGTGTACCTACACCTCAGGGACTGCAGTCATTCAAGAAGGGGACTCACCACCACCTTCTCAGGGGATAATTAAGGATGGGCAATAAACGCTATTCCCAATTAGACTGTGACCATTAACAGGAATATTAACAACTTGGGTTTTTCATGGGTGAGAAGTTTTGATTCTGCTCAGCCTTTGGTGAAAGACCTGCTCTTGGAATAAAGAAACTAACTGGACCACAAATGTCTCTGGGTCTCTGCTCATGTTCTATATAATTTCATGATGTTGAATGTTAGCTGCATGCTAAACATGCAAATGCACACAGATAGCATCAATTCAATTCCTTCACCAGACACGGCTTCTGAGCATTGCTGGGCAAGGCCAACATTTTGTTGCCCTTGAATTGTGTGCTTGCATGGGGACAGTTAAGAGTCAGCCACTATGCCCTGTGTAGACCAGACAGATACATTTTTCTTCCTTAAAGAACATTAGTGAACCAAAGGGGTTTTTACAACAATCAGCGATGATTGAGACCAACTTTATAATCCAAATTTATTAACAAGCGTCAGGTTTCACCTGCCAATGTGGTGGGATTTGAACTCATGTCTCCAGTGCACCAACGCAGGACCATTATGCCACCATCTCCCCTGGAGTGAGTGTGAGAGAAGTGACAATGATTTATTATACAGCCAGAACGTTCCGTGACACCTCTGTTCTGTTTATGTTGGCTTGTTGTGAAGCTGATTATATTGTGTGTCACAAACCCCCCACACACAGGCTGCTAATGAATAAATGAGCTGAAGAGAATGGAATATTCTGGCAGCTTTTGCGGGGGATGCCATCGCAGCTTTTCAGTAACATTCCTGGGGAAGTGTCTGATCAGCAAAATTTCGAGGGAGAGCTATCCTCCTGAAATACTGTCTGGATTGCTCATGTTTGGGGAAGCTGAATTAGTGTCAGATACGGGTCCATTAGCAAAGGCGGGTGATCGTTTCCCAGCTCTTTCAATTAGGTTTTTCATTGGAATTAATCCAAAAAATACTTTTGTAGCAATAGTGTTTGAGTAAAATTTGTCATCTCTCCTGGTGAGAAATATCACAGTGGTTAGTGCTGCTGCCTCACAGCACTAGGGACCCGGGTTCGACTCCCGGATTGGATTGATGTTTGTTCAGAGAATGCACCTTCTCCCCATGCCTGCATGGGTTTCCCCCAGGTGCTCCGGTTTCCTCCCACAAACCGAAAGACTTGCTGGATAGGTGCATTAATTGTGCTAAATTCTCCCTCAGTGTACCTGAACAGGCACTGGAGTTTGGCGACCGGGGAATTTTCACAATAACTTCATTGCAATGTTGATGTAAGCCTTATTTGTGACTGATAAATAAACTTAAACTTTTAACTTTATCATGTCAAGAGGTTTTGTGGATAGCCCTGGGTCAGAAGGTCTTAGGTTCAATTCCCACTTCAGGACTTGAAAGCCATCGAAGGTGTGTTCATAATGTGGTCAAAGAGATTGATTATCAGCCTGTAAATCCTCCCAATATACCTGAGGCCAGACAGTCAAAGATGTGTGGGTTAGTGGATTGATCATGCTAAATTGACCCTAGTGTCAGGGAGTTTAGCAGGGTAAATATGTGGGGATTACAGGACTAGGGCCTGTGTATGATTTGTAGACGGTACAGACTCAATGGACCAAATGGCCTCCTTTTGCGTTGTAAGGATTCTAGAAGTCCAGGAAAGTTTGACACTGAAATATTCAGGGAGATTTTAGGGCAAATGACCAACAGTTTGTTCAAAGAGGTAGGTTTTAAGGAGTGTATAAAGGAAGGAGAGCAGGAAGAGAGGCAGAAAGAGCCCCATGGAGTGAGTTACCGAGATTAAGACCCAAACAGCTGAAGATATGACTGCCAATGATGGAGGGGCGAAAATTGGGGAAGGCGTAAGAAGCCAGAAACGGAGGCATTCAGCGATCTTGAGGATTGTAGGGATGGAGGAGAGCAGTGTTGCCATGAACAGTCTTCTGTTATTTGACTCTTCTGATTGGGCTCATATTCAGTATTGTTGAACACAGTGTTGTACAAGACTCTGTCTCACAAATTCTGAGCCACAAATTAACACTCTCAGCCATGGAGTTCACATCAACTCAATCTCTCCGTTACAGCAAAGGATAGACAGTGAATGGCAGCCCTGCCGCTGACACCCATTTCCAAGAAGGAATAAGAACTTTTGCATCGTGGATTTGAGGGATGCAGTAAACGGAAAGCTCAACATATCCCAGTATTTTATCCACATTGTGTTCGAGCCAATGTTTTGCTCATGAGGGGAGGTGATGGCTTAGTGCTATTTTTGCTGGACTGTTAATCCAGAAACTCAGCTGATGCTCTGTGGAATTAAGAATCTGCTGATGACCATGAAACCATTGCGGATTTTCAGAAAATCTCATCTGATTCACTAATTTCCTTTAGGGAAGGAAATCTGCCGTGCTTATCTGGTCTGGCCTACATGCGATTCCAAAGCCACAACAATGTGGTTAACTCTCAACTGCCCTCTGAACGAGGGCAATGAGGGACGGGCGATAATCGCTGGCTAGCCAGTGATGCCCATTTCCCATGAATGAATAAAACAATGGTTTGAAATCTCATGGATATTAGATGCTCCGTTCCTCATATATTCTTTCCTTTTGTTGAGTGAGTGAATTATCCTTTCTGCTTGTAGTTTGACCAGATTTCAGAGTGGGAGATTTAAGAGATAGTACAGACCACGTAACCAGCCTCTGCTTTCACCACACACACATTAAAATCCACCTTTTTAAAAAGTGAGTATTGTTATTGAGGGCAGCTCAGTGACACAGTGATTAGCCTCACAGCACCAGGGACCCAGGTTCAATTCCTGGCTTGCGTCACTGTCTGTGCGGAGTTTGCACATTCTCCCCATGTCTACGTGGATTTGTTCCGGTTTCCTCCCACATTTAGTTCATTAAATAAACCTGGAATCAAAATGTTCAGTCTCAGAATGGTGACCCCTACAAAGCGACTGGATTGAGGAAGAGAAGGGGGAACGGTAGGGGAAACGGCCTAGTGGTATTATTACAAGACTGTTCATCTAGAAATTCAGCTAATGTTCTGGGGACCCGGGTTCGAATCCCGCCACGGCAGATGATGGAATCTGAATTCAATAAAAAATATCCGGAACTAAGAATCTACTGATGATCGTGAAACCATTGTTGATTGTCAGATAGCCTATCTGGTTCACTAACGTCCTTTAGGGAAGACAATCTGATGTCCTTACCGGAGGCACAGTGATTTGCAGGCTGCCTTACTGCTCCAGGGACCTAGGTATGACTCCCGGCTTGGGTGACTGTGCAGAGTCTACATGTTCTCCCCATGTCTGCGTGGGTGTCCTCCAGGTGTTTGCTCCCATACTCCAAAGATGTGCATTGGCCATGCTAAATTGCTTCCGGTGTCTTAGATGAGTAAATTAGAAGGATTAGTGGGGTAAATATGTGGGTTATGGGGTTGAAGCCTGGTTGGGATTGTATTTGGTACAGACCCGTTGAGCCAAATGGCTTCCTTCTGCACTGTAGTGATTCTATAATTCTACCTGGTTTGGCCTACATGTGGCTCCAGAGGAACAGCAATGTAGTTGACTTTCAACTGCCCTTTGAAATGTCTGAGCAAAACACTCAGTTGTCCACAAGATAGGTCATCAGCTTCTTCTCAAGAATAAGTCATGATGGGCAATAAATGCTGGCTTAATCCAGCAAAGCCACATCCTGTGAATGAATTAAAAACGAGACCATTTGAGTATGTTTCGGTGCTATCAATGCGATGTAATTCCTTTGTAAATATCAGTAATGTGCATCCTTATAGATATCAGGATCTCTTTCCTTAACTCTGCAGAAATCCTTATCTGGGCTCCGATACATTCAGACTTCCTTATGGCACAGTTTGTTACTTTGCTTCCTCCACTTTTTGTTCCTAAACTTTACTTCCTTGATATTACATCTTCTTTAGAAAATTCTTTCATATTTGCGAGGCAGGGTTATTTAGAGTTATTGAGCCAAACCATTACTTGGAACTAAGATGTGAATCAGACATGATCTAATTCAAAGGTGGGCCAGGCTCGAGGGGCTGAATGGGCTCCCTCTGTTCCTAGATACCACTCTCTATGGTTTGTATTCATCCGTGGGACATGGGCGTCGCTGGCTGGCTGGCATTTATCCCTAATTGCTGTTGTTCAGAGGGCAATTGAGAGTCAGCTACACTGCTGTGACTCTGGAATCACATGTAGACCAGACTGGGTAAGGAAGGCAGATTTCCTTCCTAAATGGCGTTTGTGTACCTGATGGGCTTTTCCTGACAATTGACAATAGTTTCATGGTCATCAGCACACTCTTAATTCCAGATTTTTTTTTATTGAATTCAAATTCCACATTCTGCTGTGGTGGGATTCGAACCCAGGACACAGAACATTAGCTGACTTTCTGGATTAATAATCTAGTGATAATATTACTCGGACATGGCCTTTCCTATTGTTCCCCCTCACCCTTGCCTCCTCAATCTTCCTCCAGTTGACCTAAGCAGCACAGTATGTTATCCCTCCTCCTTGTGCTTAGCTTGACCATTCCAATCCACTCCTAGCCTCCCTGCCAAAGTCCGCCCTTCAAGACCTTGCGATTCTTTCTGGATGACTCGCAACTTGGTATGGCTCCTGCTCTGCCCAAGACCGCAAGGAACTACGAAGTGTCATGAATGTAGCCCAATCCATCACGCAAACCAATCTCCCATCCATTGACTCTGTCTACACTTTCCATTGCCTCGGCAAAGCAGCCAGCATAATTAAGAACCCCGGACATTTTCCCTTCCACCTTCTTCTGTCAGGAGAAAGATATAAAAGTCTGAGGTCCCGTACCAACTGACTCAAGAACAGCTTCTTCCCTCTGCTGTCAGACTTTTGAATGGACTTGCCTTGCATTGAGTTGATCTTTCTCTGCACCTTAGCTATGACTGTAACACTGCATTCCACACTGTCTTGTTTCCTTCTCTATGAATGGTATGCTTTGCTGAATAGTGCACAAGAAACAATACTTTTCACTGTATACTAACACGTGACAATAATAAATCAAATCAAATTAAAATCAAAATCCTTGATTCTTTCACCAGTTACATTAAACCTGTGTCCTCTGGTTATCAATCCTTCAAAAGCTGGACAGTTCCTCTGTTTAAACCTTTTATAGCTTTGATTAACTCCATCAATCCTCCTGTCTCCTTCTATAAGGACAGTAACCCCAGCCTGTCCACATCACTGTAATTCTCATCATTCTGGTTGGGGGAGGTGGTGTTATCATCACTGGACTAGTTAACCCAGAGACCAGGGTAATTCTCTGGACACCTGGGTTCGAATCCCACCATGGCAAAAGGTGAAATTTCTTCTTCAATCTGGAATTAAAAGTCTAATGATGACAATGACGTTTTATAAGTTTATTTATTAATGTCACAAGTAGGTTTACATTAATACTGCGGTGAAGGTACTGTGAAAATTACCTAGTCACCACACTCCGGTGCCTGTTTGGGTATACCAAGAGAGAATTTAGCATGACCAATGCACCTAACCCGCACGTTTTTCGGATTGTGGGAGGAAATTGGAGCACGCAGAGGAAACCTATGCAGACATGTGGAGAACATACAAATTCTCCACAGACAGTGATCTAAACTGGGAACTAAACCTGGGTCCGTTGGTGCTGTGAGGCAGCAGTGCTAACCACTGTGCCCCAACCATTCCTGATTAATAAAAAGAACCCATCTAGTTCACTAATGCCTTTTAGAAAAGGAAATCTGCTGTCCTTACCTGGTCTTGTCTACATCTGATTGCAGATCCATAGCAATGCGATTGATTCTCAACTCCCCTCATCTGAAAATCAATTAGAATGGGGAGTAAATTTCAGCCAGACAGAGATGTCCACATCCCATGAATGAATACAAAATACTGTCTTCAAAGTTTTTTCTTATAATGATGTGGAGTTGCTGGCATTGGACTGGGGTGGGCACAGTAAGAAGTCTCACAACACTAGACTAAAGTCTAACAGATTTATTTGGAATCATGAGCTTTTGGAGTGCTGCTCCTTCCTCAGGTGAGTGAACATGTAGGTTCAGAAACACGGCATATATAGACAAAGACACAATTGCAAGATAATGGTTGGAATGCGAGTCTTTACAGATAATCAAGTCTTTACAGGTACAGACAGAGCAAATGAAGAGAGAGATAATCTCCCCTCACACTGTCTGTATTGTCAAGACTTGATTACCTGTAAGGAATCACATTCCGATGTGCAATTATGTTGCAGTTGTGTTTTTATCTGTACATGTTATGTTTGTGGACTTATCTCTCCATTCATTTAATGAAAGAACAGCATTCTGAAAGCTCGTGATTTCCAAATAAATCTGTTGGACTTTAACCTGTTGTTGTGAGACTTCTAACTTTCTTATAATGTGATAGTCTCAGTCACTGAACAGCAGCAGGATTGGACCTGGGTGCGTTTTGTGTTGAGGATTTGATGCTCATTTTTGTAGCCTGAGCTTCCCTCCATGGATCCTCCATGGCAGCTCTGACATCAGAAGGCCCTTTAGATATGGTGCTAGAAGGAGAAGCTGTATTTCTAATCAGCACTTTGCTTCCCTTCTGTTTGGGGAAAGATGAAACAATGGAAAGAGAGAACGTCACCAATAGTACAATAACTTGCTTTCAGAATTACAACAGCACAATGTTTACTGGCTTCAATTAAATGTGATGCATTGCACTTTGTGGAACACAGCTTTGGAGACACAGCCTTATTGAGAATGCAGCCAGCTCGTGTTGCTCAATGAAGATTCTAGTCCATGCTCAGCGAACTTGGTAAACTTATCTTTTCCTGATCTGTAAAAATGAGTTCATATTCTTTAACTCCACGATGGATAACTAGGCCCTGCAATTCTTGTGGGGAAACAATGACTTTCCCAGCGTTATCCCAAGAAGAGACTGGAGTGTAAAGTAGGAATGGCGGAAACAGTATAAAGTAGGCACCGTTTATGGTACTGTCTGCACCGCTGTCCACCATCCCAATGACCCTCCTTCATCTCAGTGATCGCAAGATTGCAGTCAGGCTTGTTCACTCACTTTGACCTCATGAATATCATTGAATACCTTCAATACACACAGAATATTTCATAATCATTTATATACTGATAGAACTGTCATCAACTTCAAGCAGTAAAAACTAAATAAATACTTGTAGTTTGGATGCACAGAGAGGTGCATGCTCAATGATGTGAGTTAGGATATAAGACCATAAGATGTAGGAGCAGAAATAGGTCATTTGGCCCGTTGAATGGCAGAGCAGATTCAATGAGGTCTAACAGTTTAATTCATATCTTACAATGTCGTGCAGGTCAGATTGATTGATTGGCCATGCTAAATTAACCCTATTGTCAGGGTAAATATGTGGGGTTAAGGGAATAAGATCTGGGTGGGATTGTGGTCAGTGTAGACTTGCTGGGCTGAATGGCCTCCTTCTGCACTGTAGGGAGTCAATGATTCTATTGTAAGCAATTATCACACACCTCACCACTTCAAACTACACTGACGAAGTTAGTGGAATGTGGCAACCCTTTGTATGGACAACAGTCAATAAAAAATCCCAGTCTATCTAGCCTCTCCTTATAACTCAAAGAACCAAGTCCAAGTACCATCCTAGTAATTTTTCTGAATTCTTTCTAGTTTAATAATATCCTTTTCTATAATAGGGTGACCAGAACTGTACGCAGTATTCCAAGTATGGCCTTACCAATGTCTTGTACAACTTTATCAAGATGTATTGATAATATTTATTAATTTAATGTATTTAATGTTTTGACCAATGAAATTAACTTGCTGAATGCCTCCTTCACCACTCTGTCCACCTGTGACTCCACTTTCAAGGAGCTATGAACCTGTACCCTTAAATTTCTTTGTTCTGTAACTCTCCCCAATGCCCTACCATTAACTGAGTAAGTCCTATCCTCGTTCAATCTACCAAAATGCATCACCTCACATTTATTAAAATTAAACTCCGTCTGCCATTCATTAGCCCACTGGCCCAATTGATTAAGATCCCGTTCAATTGGAGATAACTTTCTTCACTGTCCACCATGCCACCAGTCTTGGTGTCATTTACAAACTTACTAACTATGCCTCCTATATTCTCATCCAAATCATTAATATAAATGACAAATAACAGTGGGCCCAGCACTGATCCCTGAGGCACACCGCTGGTCACAGGCTTCCAGTTTGAAAAAAAAATAAACCTCTACAACCCTCTGTCTTCTGTTATCAAGCCAATTTTGTATCCATTTAGCTACCTCCACTCTGGATCACGTGAGATTTAACCGTATGCAACAACAGACCATGTAGTACCTTGCTAAAATCCATGTAGACAACATCAATTGCACTGCCCTCACCTACCTTCTTGGTTACCCCTTCAAAAAACTCAATTAATAAAGGACGATACAATATCTTCAGTTTAGTAGTAACACTGCTGCCTATGTTATGTCAGATTATATATTTGTACAGCAATGTGGCACAGTGGTTAGCATTGATGCCCCACAGAACCTGGGACCCAAGTTCAATTCCCAGCTTGAGTCACTGTTTATGCAAAGTCTGCACATTCTCCTTGTGTTTTCCTGGGTTTCCTCCGGGTGCTCTAGTTTCCTCCCACAGTCCAAAGATGTGTGGGTTAGGGTGATTGGCCATGCTAAATTGACACTAGTGTCGGATGATTAGCAAGGTAAATACGTGGGGTTATGGGAATAGGACCTGCGTGGGATTGTGGTTGGTGCAAATTTGATGGGCCAAATGGCCTCCTTTTGCACTGTAGAGATTCAATGATTCTACAAGATAAATCATGATCTCACTGAACGTTGGTCAGATTCAATGGGGCAAATGGCCTACGTCTTACGTTTTTAACTCGCATCAAGTCCTGTTCATCCACCACCCCACTACTCACAGACCTACTTTGATTTCCTGTGTAAATACTCAGATTTTAAAATTATTTCTCATTACTGTGTCCCATGACCTCACTCCTCCCTATCTCTGTTACTGTTCACCAAGGATGGTGAACTTGCGGAATTCTCATTCACAGAAGACTGTGGTACTAAATCACTGAATACACTAAAGAAGTAAATAGACTTCCAGACACTGGAAAGGTGTCACGGAGTTTGTGCAGAGTGTGGGAGTGAGGCTTTGAGATGGAGTTTGAGTCATGCTCATGTTGAAAGACAGAGCAGGCTCGAGGAGCTGAATGGCCAATGTTTGCTATGCTAAACTATTGCATAGTTTCGCTGCTTCTGCCCACTCCAGTGCATTAACCCCACCCCTCCAAACCCCCACTCCCCTCCCAGGTGAAATTCCTTCATTTCTGGCCTCCTGCACATCCTCAGTTCTCTTTTCACTGTTGTGACTGAGATTTCAGCCATCATTCTTCTAAGCTGTGCAATGTCCATCCTGGACGTCTCCCCTTCTCTACCTCTTCCTACATCTTTAAGACTGTAATGACTTCAATCAGGCCATCGAAGTTGGCCTGTTAGAGTATGAATCCCCTGATTGAGGAGTCAGTTTATGGGTCAATCAGGGAGTCTTTTCTTGTCTTTAACTGGGAGTGTCAATTCCGCTGGCACCCTGGAAGATAGACTGCTGACTGTGAGCACTCTGTGTTAGAGTTTGTAAATAAAGGGATTCTGGTGAAGGGATTTCTGCCATCAATGAGTTATTTCAAAGACTCTCCTTAAAACCCCTGACTGAACTCTTGATTACCTTTCCTAACATCACATTCTTTGGTTCAGTGTCAGTGGGCGGAATTCTCTGGCTATTCACACCCCATTGCGGCTCATCGGCACTCAGCCCAATCTCTGTTCACGGCAGCGAGACTGGAAAATCCCGGCAGGTACGGCCAGGAGATTCCAGCCAACGTTTTGTAGAAAGCACGGCTGTGAAACATCTTGAGATATTTCACTGTTAGCCGTGAAATCAAAATACTTCAGTCTTCCTCTGTTTAAAGTTTATCTATTAATGTCACAAGTAGGCTTACATTAACACTGCAATGAAGTTACTGTGAAAATCCCCCTGTGGCTGCACTCCGGCGCCTGTTTGGGTACACTGAGTGAGAATTTAGCACAGCCGGTGCACACTAACAAGCACATCTTTTGGACTGTGGGAGGAAACCGGAGCACTTGGAGGAAACCCACCTTGACATGGGGAGAACATGCAGACTCTACACAGACAGTGACCTGAGCTGGGAATTGAACCCAGGCCCCTAGCATTAACCCCTGTGCTGTTGGTGAGCTGGCTTAATTCCAAGGCCTTGTCATCTGAAATCTTCATTTCTGATTTATTATCAGTCACCTTTTCCTGATTTCGAGTGAAGAGCTGAATTTATCCATCTGAATTCTATACTGATGTCAATCTTTATGTCCCTTGTCTTCTGAAAGCCACAGGCCACGAGAAAGCTGCACTTTCAGTACTTTCGCTGACCTAAATTAACCTCACAATGTCAGGCTGGCTGATGTTTCTCAGAATCATAGAACCCCTACCGCGCAGAAGGAGACCATTTGGCCCATCAAGTCTGCACCAACCACAATCCCACCCAGGCCCTATTCCCATAATTTCATGTATTTACCCTGCCAATCTTTCTGACACTAAGGGTCAATTTAGCATGGCCAACCCACCTTGCAGCTTTATAGAACCTTAGTTAGGCCGCACTTGGAATATAATGTTCAATGCTGGTCGCCACACTATCAGAAGGATGTGCAGGCTTTGGAGAGGGTACAGAAAAGATTTACCAGGATGTTTCCTGGCATGGAGGGCATTAGCTATGAGGAGAGGTTGGAGAAACTTGGTTTGTTCTCACTAGAACGATGGAGGTTGAGGGGCGACTGATAGAAGTCTACAAGATTATGAGGGGCGTGGGACTGAGTGGACAGTCAGGAGTTTTTTCCCAGGGTGGAAGAGTCAATTACTCGGAGGTATAGGTTTAAGGTGCGAGGGGCAAGGTTTAAAAGGAGATGTACAAGATTTACACAGTGGGTGCCTGGAACTCGCTGCTGAGAAAGGTAGTGGAAGCAAATACGATAGTGACTTTTAATGGGCGTCTGGACAGGATGGGAATGGAGGGATACGGTCCCCAGAAGAGTAGGGGTTTAGTTAGTTGGGCAGCATGGTCAGTGAAGGTTTGGAGGGGCCGAAGGGCCAGTTACTGTGCTGTAATTTTCTTTGTTCTTTAACCTGCACTTCTTTGGACTTTCTTCCCCTGCTGCAAATATTAGCTGTGTAGACACTGTAGCACTCAGGGTGAGATCACCAATTGAGGTTGTGTGCCTCATGCCCAGGTTAATTTCTTGGTTTCTTGCTTTCTGATGGACAACAAGCCTGCAGTAATCTCTGGGCCCCAGCTGTGTAAATAACAGAGAAGGATTCAAAGCACTAACATATTTTGATGTTTTTTTTCTCTTTGCAGACAGACAGCCAAGAGGCCAATGTCAACCAAAGATCAGCTGCAAAGAGAAAGTTTCTGTGGCGAGTCAGACAGAAATGGAAACTGCTGGGTCTGTTTGAGATTGACCGTGATCATGAGTTTTATGACTTTACCTGTATGCTGAAAGAGGGACTGACAGCTGCTGTGCAAGTCTCCATCGACAATCCACAAATGGTAAGGTTAACCAAAGTGTCCACTCAATCACCATGCCAGCCAGTGAGAGGGCAATGGGTCAGGCTCTATGGCAAACAGCTGCTTTACAGCAAACTGTGTCTATGTGTTCAGAATACAACATGATAGCACAGTGGCTGGTCCTGCTGCCCCACAGCGCCAGGAGATTTGATTCCCGGTTTGGGTCACCATCTGTGTGGAGTTCACACATTCTTCCTGTGTCTGTGTGGGTTTCCTCCCACAATCCAGAGATATGTGGGTTAGGTTAATTGGCCATGCTAAATTGACCCTAATGTCAGGGGGACTAGCAGGGTAAATATGTGACGTTATGGGGATGGGATTGTGGTTGGTGTAGACTCGATGGGCCAAATGGCCTCCTTCTGCACTGTAGGGATTCTATGATAATATTTGCCCAGCAGAGTCTGTTTATTTGGCAAATGGAGGCTCCATCAACTACGGCATTCACTTTTGATCAAAACCATAACTGTTTATTCTGATAAACACAGTAAGAAGTTTCAACACCAAGTTAAAGTCCAATCAATTTATTTGATAGTAAACTCACAAGCTTTCAGGGTTTGCCCTGACGAAGGAGCAAACCCCCAAAGCTTGTGGGTTTACTATCAAATAAATTGGTCGGACTCTAACCTGGTGTTGTGAGACTTCTTGCATCTCCACATCATGACTATTATCCTGATAAAAACACGGGTTACTCCCCCAGCAGAATGCAGTGAATCATAGAATCCCAACAGTGCAGAAGGAAGCCATTCGACCCACTGAGTGTGCATCAACTACAATCCCACCCAGGCCCTATCTCCATAACCCCATGCAGTTACCCTGCGAATCCTCCTGATACTAGGGTCAATTTAGTATGGGCAATCAACCTAACCACACATCTTTGGACTGTGGGAGGAAACAGATCACCCCGGAGGAAACCCACACACACATGGGGAGAATGTGCAAACTCCGCATAGGCAGTGACCCAAGGCCTAAATTGAACCCAGGTCCCTGGTGCTGAGAATAGCAGTGCTGATTACTGTGCCACCACGCCACCCCAATAGTGGTATACCTCATTCTGCACCTGGATGATTGAGAGGAGAATAAGCCACCATTTCCATTCTATATGCAGCCAAGTAGCCCTGAAGCAGAATGGCCTTTCCTCAGATCCAATTTTGAACCAAATACAGAGAGAAAGAGAGTACCATTGTCAGCTTTCCAGCTTTGTCCTGGGCGCTGCAGGAGTTGTAGACTTCTATCAGTCTATTCAATCTATCTATTCTATCAGTAAGATGAATTTCCTTTGACATTGTTTCTGGAGCGACATTGATAATCTATTTTTTTTCATTTTCTATGTCCTGTTTTCCAATTGAATTATGGAAGTGTTAGAGATGGGATGTGGGTGGTGGGTTGGAAACGTCATTCTTGCACAGTCATAAAGCATCCAATTGGGTAAAGGAGAATCTACTGAACTTTCTGATTGGCTGTAGGAAGACAGTGGGCATCTTGGG
Source organism: Sphyrna mokarran (assembly GCA_024679065.1). NCBI lineage: Eukaryota > Metazoa > Chordata > Chondrichthyes > Carcharhiniformes > Carcharhinidae > Sphyrna > Sphyrna mokarran. The sequence goes on along the minus strand of JAGIQG010000025.1, from coordinate 5,604,389 downwards.
CAACCAATGATGGGAGTTTGGGAGCAGCGACAGTCCAGGAATATATCCAGCCAAAATTCAGCGGGTAGCTGATGCAGCACAGTGGTTAGCACTCCTGTTTCATAGTGCCAGGAACTCAGCTTCGATTCCGGTCTTGGGTCACTGTCTGTGCGGAGTTTGCAATGTTCTCCCCATGTCTGTGTAGGTTTCCTATGGTTGCTCCAGTTTCCTCCCACACCCCAAAGGTGTATGGATTAGGTGGATTGGCCATGCTAAATTGCTCCTTAGTGTCCCAAGATGTGTAGGTTAGGGAGATTAGTGAGGTAAGCACGTGGTGTTGTGGGATTCAGGTCTGGGTGGGATGTGCTGTTGGAGAGTCCGTGCAGACTTGATGGGCCAAATGGCCGCCTTCTGCACTGTAGGGATTCTATGAATTCCATGAGGAAGCATCCAGTTAGAGTTGGCAAACCTGAGAGAGATGGTGGATGCTTGCTCTCTCTCTCTGGGTATTCTATTAACTGCAGTGCTTTACTCATACCCAACTCTGTATCGAGGGATCGGAGTTGCCTTGTGCTGACTGATATGGCAACTAACAGGTCCAGCGCATGTGGATCCAATCCAGTTTATCTTGTACAATGGATGCTCCACACTGCATACCAATGGACATGTCTATTTCTATTCATTAGAAGCACAAAGGTGTGTAGCTTAGAAAGCGTAACTGCAGATTGATTGTAAGAGCTTAGAAACCAATATACACACGTAGGTTTCCAATCAGAGGAAGCATCTCATGGCAGAGTTTCTACTCAGTAAATGGGAATCCTCCAATTCTGTGGAGAAATATTCAGTGTTGTTGGAGCTGCCCTCAGCCAGGCAAGGGAGAGTATTCCATCACACTTCCTAATTTGTGCTTTGTAAATGGTGGACCCGCTTTAGGAAGTCAGGTGGTGAGTTACTTGTCACAGAATTCCCAGACTTTAATCCGCTTTTGCAGCCACAATATTTATATAAGAACATAAGGACTGGGAGCAGGAGTCGGCCATCTGGCCCCTCAAGCCTGCTGCGGCATTCAACAAGATCATGGCTGACCTTTTTGTGGACTCCTTTTTGTACAGTTGCAACATGACGTTGCGGCTCCGAAATTCAATCCCTCTACCAATAAAAGCCAAGACTCCATATGCCTAAGAATACTACTAAGAATCCTACCATTTGCCCTATACTCTACACATTTATTATTTCTGCCATAGTGCATTACCTCACACTTTTCCACATGTGGAAAAGTGTGAGGTAATGCACTATGGCAGAAATAATAAATGTGTAGAGTATAGGGCAAATGGTAGGATTCTTAGTAGTCTGGATGAACAGAGGGATCTTGGTGTGTATGTGCATAGATCCCTGAAAGTAGGCAGTCAGGTCGATAAGGTTGTTAGGAAGGCATATGGAGTCTTGGCTTTTATAGGTAGGGGGATTGAATTTCGGAGCGCAACGTCATGTTGCAACTGTACAAAACTCTAGTGCGGCCGCACTTGGAGTATTGTGTGCAGTTCTGGTCCCCACATTATAAGAAAGATGTGGAGGCATTGGAGAGGGTACAGAGGAGCTTTACCAGGATGTTGCCTGGTATGGAGGGCAGGTCTTATGAAGAGAGGCTGAGGGATTTGAGGTTGTTTTTGTTAGAAAGGAGGCGGCTAAGAGGGGACCTAATCGAAGCATATAAGATGATTAGAGGTTTAGATAGGGTGGACAGTGATAGCCTTTTTCCTCGGATGGAAAAAGCTAGCACGAGGGGACACAGCTTTAAATTAAGGGGTGATAGTTATAGGACGGATATCAGAGGCAGGTTCTTTACCCAAATGGTGGTTCGGGAGTGGAATGCCCTGCCTGCAGCAGTTGTAGATGCGCCAAGTTTGGTGGCGTTTAAGCGGTTAGTTGATAAGTATTTGGAAGAGAAGGGAATGGTTTAGTTTGGAGGGGCATTGCTTTTTATATTGGTCGGCGCAACATCGAAGGCCAAAGGGCCTGTTCTGTGCTGTAATGTTCTATGTTCTATGTTCTATGACTCTGCTCCACTTACCCACCCGCTCACCATAACCCTTAATTCCTTTACCGTCCAAAAATGTATCTCTCCCTGCCTTAAAAACATTCAATGAGGTAGCCTCAACTGCTTCACTGGGCAGGGAATTCCATAAATCCACAACTCTTTGTGTGAAGAAGTTCCTCTTTAACTCAATCCTAAATCTGCTCTCCCTTATTTTGAGGCTGTGCCTCCTAGTCCTAGTTTCATGTGCAAGTGGAAACAACGTCCTTGCTTCTATTTTAGCTGTTTTCTTCAAAATTTTTATATGTTTCTGTCCGATTCCCCCTCATTCTTTTAAATCCCAATGAGTATAGTCCCACTCTACTCAGTTTCAGTTATAACCTTCTCAACTCTGGAATCTACCTAGCGAATCTCCTCTGCACCCCGCGCCTTTGTCAGTATATTCTTTCTTAAATAACAGACCAAAACTGTACACAGTTCTCCAGATGTGGCCTCACCAGCACCTTATACAGCTGCAACATGGCCTCGCTGTTTTTAAACTCCATCTCTCTAACAATGAATGACAAAATTCCATTTGCCTCCTTAATTATCTGCTGCACCTGCAAACCCACTTTTTGTGATAAATGCACCAAGACAACCAGGTCCCTCTGCACAGCAGCATGCTGTAATTTTTTTATCATTAAATAATAATCCATTTTGCTGTTATTCCTACCAAAATGGATGACCTCACATTTACTAACATTGTACTCCATCTGCCAGACTCTTGCCCACCCATTTAAACTATCTGTATACCTTTGCAGACTTTCAGCATCCTCTGCACACTTTACTCTGCCATTCATCTTAATGTCATTTGTAACACTGACACAGTACACTTGGTGCCTAACTCCAAATCATCTATCTAAATCGTAAACAATTGCGGTCCCAACACTGATCTCTGAGGCACACTACTAGACACTGATCCCAAACCAGAAAAACACATATTTGCTTTATGTTAGTCAACCAATCCTCTATTTGTGCTAATATGTTGTCCGTAACACCATGCACCTTTATCTTACGTAACAGTCTTTGGTGCAGTACCTTGTTGAACGTCTTCTGGAAATCCAGGTGCACCACATCCACAAGTTATCTACCGCTCCGATAATGTCCTCAAAGAATTACAGTAAATTAGTTAAACATAACCTTTCCTTCATGAGCCAGGCTGCGTCTTCCCAATGGGATAATTTTTATATCCAGATGTCTCGCTATTTCTTCCTTGATGATAGATTCAAGCATTTTCTCCACTACAGAAGTTAAGCTAACCAGCCTATAGTTACCTGCTTTTTGTCTATCTCCTTTTTCAAACAATGACATCACATTTGCTGTTTTCCAATCTGTGGAAACTGCCCCAGAGTCCAGCGAATTTTGATAAATTACTGAGTGCATTTGCTATTTCTCCCGCTATCTCTTTTAGTATCCTGGGATGCATTCTATCAGGGCCAGGAGACTTGTTGATCTTTAGCCTCCATTAGCTTGGCCAATACTGCCTCCTTAGTAATAATGGTTTTACGTCCTCACCTGCCATAGCCTTTCTGTCATCAATTTTTGGCATGTTATTTGTTTCTTCCACTGTGAAGACTGATACAAAATTCCTGTTCAATGCCTCAACCATTTTCTCATTTCCAGTTATTACATCCCCTTCTCCTCTAAAGGACCAAAGTTTATCTTAGCCACTCTTTTTTTGTTTTATAGATTTGTAGAAGCTTCTGCTATCTGTTTTTATATTCTGAGCTAGTTTATTCTCAGAATCCATTTTACTTTTCTGTAGGTTTTTTGTGGCTTTCTGTTGACCTTTAACGATTTCCCAATCCTCTCAGTTCCCACTAATCTTTACCACTTTGTATGCATTTTCTTTTAACTTGATACCTCCTTTATTTCTTTAGATATTCATGGTGAATTGTCTCTTTTTCTACAGTCTTTCCTTATCACTGGTATATGCTTTTGCTGAGCATTGTGAAAGATCGCTTTGAAAGTTCTTCCCTGTTCCTCAATTGTCCCACCATAAAGTTTTTGGCCCAGTCTACCTTAGCTAACTCCTCCCTCACCCGCTGTAGTTTCCTTTCTTTAAACACAAGACACTGATATTGGATTTTACCTTCTCCATCTGTATTTTAAATTCTACCATACAGTGATTGCTTCTTCCAAGAGGATCCCTAATTGTAAAATTATTAATTATTCCTGATTCATTACGTAGAACTACATCTAGAGTAGCTTGCTGGACAGTGATAGCCTCTTTCCTAGGATGGAGAAAGCTAGCACGAGGGGACACAGCTTTAAATTAAGGGGTGGTAGTTGTAGGACGGACGTCAGAGGCAAGTTCTTTACCCAGAGGGTGGTTCGGGAGTGGAATGCCCTGCCTGCAGCAGTTGTAGATGTGCCAAGTTTGGTGACGTTTAAGAGGTTAGTTGATAAGTTTATGGAAGAGAAGGGAATGGTTTAGTTTGGAGGGGCATTGCTTTTTATTTTGGTCGGCGCAACATCAAAGGCCGAAGGGCCTGTTCTGTGCTGTAATGTTCTATGTTCTATGCTCCCTGGTAGTTTCCATTATATACTGTTCAGGGAAATTATCACGGATGCATTCTATAAATTCCTCCTCAAGGCTACCTTGACTGACCTGATTTAACCAATTGACGTGTAGATTAAAATCCTCTATGCCAATTACCATTTGATTTTTACAAGCATCAATTATTTCCTAGTTTATTGCTTGTCCCACCATGATGTTATTATTTCTTTTAATAATTAATTATAATAATTATAAATAATAAATATTTAATTACGTAATTCTTAAATTACATTTATTTGTGACCTTTCCTCCTTACTATTTCTAATTTTCACCCAAATGGATTTAATCTTTTTCTCCACAGAACCTATATCTCCTCTCACTACTGCCCTGATGCCATCCTTAAATATCAGAGCTACACCACCTCCCTTACCTTCTTGTCTGTCCTTCTGAATAGTCTGATATTCCTGGATATTTAATTCCCAGTCATGATCACCCTGTTTATATTTATGAGTTATATATTGGTTCAGTTCATCTTCCGGTCAATGGTAACCCCCGGCAAGTTAGTAATGTGGGATCCAGCAAAGGTAATGCCATTGCATATCAGCGGAGATGGTTAAGTCCTCTGATGCTGGAGATGGTCATTGCCTGGCACTTGTGTGGCATGAATGTTACTTGCCATTTTTTTAGTGGTAACTCCCAGTATGTTGATAACAGGGGATTCAGTGATGGTAATGCCATTGAGAGCCAAGGGGTAATGTTTCAATTCTAATATTAAAGCAAAATATTGCAGATGCTGAAATCTGAAACAAAAACAGAAAATGCTGGAAAAACTCAGCATCTGTGGAGAGAGAATAGAGCCAATGTTTTGAGTCAAGTTGACCCCTCGTCAAAGCAGACATTGGCTCTCTTCTCTCTCCACAGATGCCGTCAGACCTGCTGAGATTTTCCAATATTTTTTGATGTTTGGATTCTCTCTTGTTGGCGATGGTCATTGCCTGGCACTTGTATGATGGAAATGTTGCTTGCCACTAGTCAGCCCAAGCCTGGATATTGTCCAGATCTTGCTGCATTTGGACATGGCCTGCTTCAATATCTGAGGAGTCACAAGTGGTGCTGAACACTGTGTAATCACCGGCGGACATCCCCACTTCTTACCTTATGATGAAGAGAAGGTCACTGATGAAGCAGCTGAAGATGATTGTGCCCAGGACGCAATGCTGAGGAACTCCTGCAGTGATCTCCTGGAGCTGAGATAATTGGCCTCCAACCACCTCAACCATCTTCCTTTGTGCCAGGTACGACTCCAAGCAGCAGGGAGCTTTTGTCCCTCATTCCCATTGGCTCCAGTTTTATTAGGGCTCCTTGATGTCATATTCAGTAAAATGCTGCTTTGATGAAAAGAGCAGTCACTCTCACCTCACTTTGGGAATTCAGCTCTTTTGTCCATGTTTGAATCAAGGCTGTAATGAGGTCAGGAGTTGAGGGAACCTGGCGAAACCCAAACTGGGCGTCACTGAGTAGGTTATTGCTGAGCAGGTGCTGCTTGACAGTATTGTCGATGACCCCTTCCATCACTTCACTGATCGAGAGTAGACTGTCTGGGTGGTAATTGGATCTGTCCTGCTTTTTGTGTGCAGGACATACACATACAATATGGTAATTTTCCATATTGTTGGATAGATGCCAGTGTTGTAAATGTGCTGGAAGAGCTTGGCTAGGGGAGCGGCAAGTTCTGGAGTACAAACCTTGAGTACAAGTATCAGGGCCCATTACCTTTGCAGTACGTAATGCCTTCATGATATCACGTGGAGTGAATCAAATTGGATGCCAACTGGCATCTGAGATGCTGGGGACCACTGGAGGAGGCCGAGGTGGATCATCCACTCAGCACTTCTGGCTGAAGATTGTTGCAAATGCTTCAGCCTTATTTTTTGCAATGATGTGCTGGGCTCTTCCAGTAGGGGGGTGGCACGGTGACACAGTGGTTAGCACTGCCTCACAGCATCAGAGTCCAAGGTTCAATCCCAGCCTTGGGTCACTGTCTATGTGGAGTTTGCATGTTCTTCACATGTCTGTATGGGTTTCCTCCAGGTGTTCCGGTTTTCTTCCACGTTCCAAAGATGTGCAGTTAGGTTGATTGGCGATGCTAAATTGACCCTAGTGTTAGGAGGTTTAGCAAGGTGAATGCTGAGGTTTGCGTAATTGGGGCCTGGGTGGGGTTGTACAAACTTGATGGGCTGAATGGCCTACTTCTATACTGTAGGGATTGTATGATTGGGGTGGTACGGTGGCACAGTGGTTAGTATTGCTGCCTCACAGTGCCAAGGACCTGAGTTTGATCCTGACCTCAGGTCACCGTCTGTGTGGAGTCTGCACATTCTCCCTGTGCCTGCGTGGGTCCCCACCTCCCCCCTCCCACAGTCTAAAAGTGTGAAGGTTGGATTGATTGCCCATTGTAAATTGACACTTGTGTCGAGGGATTGGCACAGTAAATGTGTGAAGTTACGGGAATAGGGCTTGGGTGGGATTGTTGTCGAGACAGATTGGATAAGCCAAATGGCTTCTTTCTGCATGGTAGGGATTGTATGATTCTATGATTGAGGATGGAGGTATCTGCGAACCTCCCCCTCCAGTGAGTTGTTTAGCGGACACCATCTGGAATTTTGCATTCAGTCCTGGGCATCGTAACTGGGAAAAGATATACAGGCTTTGGAGGGCTGGAATGTGGAATCACTAGAATGAAATCAGGTTCAGGAATTTTTGTTTTAGAGCAACACAGCACGGGAAACAGGCCCTTCGGCCCAACGAGCCCGCGCCGCCGTCATAACTATATAGTAACAATTCCATTATCCTATTCTAATTTTAGGTTATTCCTAATATGGAAGAGTCTCAATGTAGGGACAATTTGTTTCCCAATCAGCCTAAGAGCGAATTTTTTGGATGTGGGAGGAAACCGGAGCGCCCGGAGAAAACCCACGCAACCACGGGGAGAACGCGCAAACTCCCGCAGACACCGGCCCAATTCCAAGTGTCTGCACAGCTACAGCGATAGTCACTGAGCTGTCATGGTGCCCCTCAGATGGTCCAGATAAAGCACTCATTTACGACATGAAGCACCAGGCAACCCATGAATCAACATCCAAGAGCTGTCCTCGCACCACCTGCCGAATGCATGCTCCTTGTTGGTCAAGTATGGACCGAATTACCTGTGGAAAAACAAGCCATAGTTAAACAGTCCTACTATATCCCTCTATCTGCATAACGCTCATGTGGCTGTCCAAGAGACTCTTAAACAGCCCTAGTGTGCCTGCTCCCACCACCTTACTCGGCAGTGCATTCCACACCCCCACTACCCTTTGTGTGAAAAACTGCCCTCTAATATTCGTCTTATACATAGCCCCCTCACCCTAAGGCCATGACCCCTCGTCCTATCCATTTCTGAAGGTGGAAAAAGTTTACCTCCATTTACTCTATCTATACCCCTTATAATCTTATACACCTCTATTAGATCCCCTCTAAGCCGACGTCTTTCAAGGGAAAACAACCCCAGGCTATTTAATCGTTCCTCATAAGACAGTCCTTCCATACCAGGCAGCATCCTGGTAAACCTCCTCTGTACTCTCTCCAAGGACTCCACATCCTTCCGATGGAATACTGCGTCCAGTTCTGGTCGCCGTACTAAGTGAGGCCTAACCAACGTTCTATACAACTGCAACATCAAACTCCTACTCTTGTATTCTATACCCTTTTCTATGAAAGCTAACATACTATACGCTTTCTTTATCACCTTCTCCACCTGTGAAGACACCTTCAGAGACTTGTGAACGTGCACCCCCAAGTCTTTCTGCGTCTCTATACTCCGAATAGTTTTACCTTTTATCCTATAGCTCTCCTCTACATTTTTCCGGCCAAAATGAATCACCTCGCATTTATCCGGATTAAATTCCATTTGCCATCTATCTGCCCAGTCTACCAACCTATCTATGTCCTGTTGTATTGCCTGGCACTGCTCCTCTGTACCCACCAATCCAAGCATCTTAGTGTCATCAGCAAATTTGCTGATGTCACCACCTACCCCAACTTCCAAGTTGTTTATGTAGACCACAAATAGAAGAGGACCTAGTACTGAGCCTTGTGGCACTCCACTAGTGACAGGCTTCCAGTCGGAAAAAAAGCCTTCCACTACTACCCTCTGTCTCCTCCTCCCGAGCCAGTTCTCGACCCATCTACATACCCGGCCCTGTATCCCATGCGCCTTCACCTTCTCTATCAGTCTACCATGGGGAACCTTGTCAAACGCCTTACTGAAATCCATGTAGACGACATCAACAGCATGTCCTTCATCAACTGTTTTTGTCACTTCTTCAAAAATTCCACTAGATTTGTAAGACAAGACTTCCCCTTGACGAAGCCATGCTGCGTATCCCTGATCAGATCGCAGCGCTCCAGACGCTCATACATCCTGTCCCTGAGGATCCTCTCCATTAGCTTACCTATAACTGAAGTCAAGCTCACCGTCCTATAGTTCCCTGGGTGATCCCTCTGACCTTTTTTAAACAACGGTACTACAGTTGCTATCCTCCAGTCCTCTGGGACCTCACCTGTGTCCAAGGAAGAGACAAAGATTTGCGTCAGAGGCCCAGCTAGGTCTTCCCTCAACTCCCTTAGCAGCCTGGGGTAAATGCCTTCAGGCCCCGGAGCTTTATATGTCTTTAAGCTGCCTAACAGCCCCAACACCTCTTTCCTCGTAATCTTTATTTCCCTCAACTGATCAAGCATTGACCAGGCTTGTATTCTCCATAAAAAACTCAGGGGTTTATCACAGAAAGAAGAACAATCTCCTTTAGTGGGGAATCAATACTATCTTTTGAGTCACCCCATTTTGATGGGAATGGAGAAACACATTTTCATAGACAGGATTGTGGAAATCTGGAATTCAGTTGTGCAGGATTTTGGAGAGAGTTGAAATGTTTCTACTAGAGATTGAAAGATCTTCATTGGTAAAAAGGTAAAGCCATCATAAGCTGTTCCTCCCTTTGATGGGGGGAACTGATTGGTGGCGATTTAACCTCGGGCGAGGGGCAAGGTGGAGAAGGCAGGACACTCCTGAATAAATTCAGCCGGCACGGGGACTGAACCCACGCTGTTGGTATCTCTCTACGTCACTAACGAGCTGAGCTGAGCCAATTCCTTTCCCTCCAATATTGCAGAGCAGAGGGGATCTCATTGAATGTCAGAACATTAATTAAGGGGCTGAATGGCCTCTTCATCTTCCGAATGTACCATTGTTGCACGGTGATAGAGAGAGGGAGTCCCCGCTCCTATCTCCCAGTCAGTTTGTTATGATGATTGGCAACACATGTCTCTCTACTTCATTGAAGAGTCAAGAGGTGGCCCTTGTTGACTAACACAGAGCTGAGACTATCCGATACCCCAAGGATTAAAGCTGCCCTGTTATTAACACTCTCAACTCTCCTGGGTTTATTGTGTTGATATCAACAGCACAGATTTTAAAACTCTGGAGAAATGTGTTGGCATTTCTGACACAGATTAAATCCTGGAATATTACCCAGCATCAGCAGGCTAATTCTGAGAGATATTTATTGGTCAACATTGCAGGAAAAGGAGGCCACCCAGCCCCTCTTGCTTATCCTACCATTCAACGAGATCATGGCTGATGTATACCTTAAGTAAAGTTTATTTATTAGTCACAAGTAGGCTTACATTAACACTGCAATGAAATTACTGTGAAGAGACTCTAGTTGCCACACTCCGGTGCCTGTTTGGGTACACAGAGCAAGAATTTAACACGGCCAATCAAGCTAACCAGCCCATCTTTCAGACTGTGGATCTAACTACGGGGACCTGGGTTCGATTCCCAGCTTAGCTCACTGTCTGTGTGGAGTTTGCACATTCTCCCTGTATCTGTGTGGGTTTCCTTCAGTTTCCTCCTGCAGTACAAAGATGTGCGGGTTATGTGGATTGGCCGTGCTAAATTGACCCTGGTGTCAAGGGGATTAACTGGGTAAATATTTGCGATTTTGGAGATCAGGCCTTGGTGGGATTGTGGATGGTGCAGATGTAATGGGCTGAATGGCTTCCTTCTGCACTATTGGATTCTATGAATATGACTCTTGTTCAAAATTTCTTCAGAATCCCTGGATTCTCTGAGAGAACAAGAATCTGTCTATTCCAGTCTCAATGCTGGGGCATTCACAACCCTCTGGGGTAGAGAATTCCAGGATCCATGTGATTAGTAAAAGAAGGGGCCAGAGGAGGAGATGTTTACCCAGCAAGTTATTATCGAGAATGTGTTGCTGAGAGGGTGGAGGAAGCAGCAATTTTCATGAGGGATTTGGATAAATACCAGTAGGAAATGTACTCCGGGGAAAGAGCTGGGGTTGGGACAAACTGGAAAATTTTTCCCAAGAGCCAAGTGATCACCTCCTGTGTACGAAGGTTCCAAAAGGAGGACCTCTTCCTTTCCAGGAAATGAGCAGAATGAGGACAAACCAGACTCGAGCATCTCAGAAACTGACCTTTGAGTGTGGTGGTGCTTCATCCTGTAACTCTTGCTGCACTACCATAGCTGCTACTCCTATCAGCTCTGGCGCAGTGGGGTAACTCTCAATCCTGGAGATTGTAGGTTTTAAGTCCCACTCCAAAAATCCAAGTGCAAAATTTCAGTGCAGTATGGCAGGGGCAGTATCAGCGTGCAACCTTTTGGCTGAGATATTAAAGCTGTCTCTTCATTGGGTATAAAAGATCCCATTATTATTTTGAAGAGCATAGAATCATAGAATAGAACTATAGAATCCCTAATGTGCAGAAGGAGGCCATTTGGCCCAATGAATCTGCTCTGATTCTCCAAAGAGCATCTTACCCAAATCTAGGCTCACAGCCCTATTCCTGTAATCCCATACATTTACTGTAACCAATCCATCTCCGCTACGCATCTTGGGACACTACGGGGCAATTTAACATGGTCAATACACTTAACCTACACATTTTGGGAGAGGCAATTAGCATAGCCAAATACAGGGTAGAGATACAAAGGGTCCAGGGGGGCAATTTTTCACTCAGAGGGTGGTGAGTGTCTGGAATGATCTACCAGAGGCAGTCAGTAGTAAAGATGGGTATAATTTTGTCTTTTAAAAAACATTTGAAAGATTACATGGATATAGAGGAATATAGGCCAAATCCGAGCAACTGGGACTAGCTTATTGGTAAAAACTGGACAGGTTGGGCTGAAGGGCCTGTTTCCATGTTGTAAACCTCTATCTTTGAACTGTGAAAGGAAACTGGAGAATCCAGAGGAAACTCACGCAGACATGGGGAGAATATGCAGACTCCATACAGACAATGACCTGAGGCTGGAATTGAAGCCGGGTCCCTGATGCTGTGAGGTAGCAGTGCTAACCCGGATAGGGAATTATTGCCATACTAAGTTTATACTTAGAAAGGAAACAAGAACTAGAGGGCACAGTCTCAAAATAAGGGGGAGTAAATTTAGAGCAGAGTTGAAGAAGAACTTCTTCTCTGAGTGTAGTGAATCTTTGGAATTCTCTGCCCATTGAAGGAGTGGAGGCTACCTTGTTAAATATGTTTAAGTCACAAGTGGATTTCTGATCAATAAGGGAATTAAGGATTATGAAGAGAAAGCGGCTAAGTGGAACTGAACCACAGGTCAGCCAAGATTTTATTGAATGGCGGGGCAGGCTCGAGGGGCTGGATGGCCTACTCCCGCTCCTATTTCTTATGTTCTTAAGATCATCAAAGGCAATTGCCAGAGCGAAATACACCAAATCTGAAATAAAGGGAGAAAATGCTGGAAATCCTCAGTGGGTCTTCCCAGCAGGGAGAGAAACAGAGTCAACGATCTGTCATCAAAGCAGTTTATCTGGTTATTACCACATTGCTGTTCGTGGGATCTTGCTGTGTGAAATTGACTGTCGCGTTGTCTACATTACAACAGCAACGACACTTCACAAAGTGTTTCATTACGTGTAAGGTGCTTCAGGATGTCCAGAGACCATTCTGTTGGCATCTTTCCACGTACAAGAGTTGATGAACATGCAACGAATGATCTTTTTAGGGCAGTGGGGGTTAAGGAGATTGGGCGGTGTGGGAGTGGGTGATACCACACATCACTGTGGGTTGTTATTAGCCCTAGTGCCTGTTGGCAAGTTGCTGTAGCCACTGATCGTCATGGTGACATATGGCAATCCCACAGGGCTTTCCCTCTTTCATCAGCTGGTGACTCACAGGTACAATAGCCAATGTCTGGGGCCTTTGAAGGATTATGAAAGTGCTATAGAAATGCAGGTCTTTCTTCTGTGTGCTTGACAATGAGAGAAGGGAAGGAGTTGCCTGATTGTAACCTGATTTGCTTTCTTTTCCAGGGCATTCTGAGTGACCCAGATTTCAGCGCTGAGCTCAGTCAGGTACACAAGGTGGGTCTCTCCGAATCCTGCACCCACATTTATGGATCGTGCCATCTCGGGGATAGTAGGATGTTTACTTAGAATGGCCTCTGTCCCCAACAATGTTTAGGGGAATGTTAGAAGCTGCATTCCTACCTGACTGATCCAAACATTGTTACTACAGAATTGTCAAATTACAGACCTGTTTATAGATTCTGCAGTGCAGAAGGAGGCCATTCAGCCCATCGTGTCTGCACCAACCACAATTCACCCACGTCTTATCCCTTTAACTCCACATATTTACCCTGCTAATCCTCCAGACATGAAGAAACAATTTATCATGGTCAACCAACCTAACCTGCATGTCTTTTGATTGTGGGAGGAACCGGAGCACCTGCAGGAAACCCACACAGACACGGGGAGAATGTGCAGACTCCACACAGTCTGAGAATTGAACCTGTGTCCCTGGCGCGGTGAGGCTGCAGTGCTAACCACTGTTCCACTGAGCTGCCCAGACTATTACAGAGTAGAAGGTGGTTATTCGGCCCGTCGTGTCTGTGCTGGCTCTCTGAATGAGCAATTCACTTAGTGCTGCTCCTTTGCCTTGTCCCTGTTACCTTTACCAATTTCCTTTGGAATATCTGGATTGAATCTGCCCCCACCACGCTCTCGGGCAGTGCCCACTGCTCACTCTGTTCAGAATAGTTTCAATCTGTCTTCTCATTCTGGACTGTTTCATGTTGTGAATCACACTTTGCATTTCCCTCCAGCTCTGGGGACCCCATTGATTCTGCAACTTGTGAGAATAAATAGCTGCATAGTTTCATTGAACAATACTTTTTTAAAATTCATTTTGGGATATGGGTATCACTGGCTGGCCAGCATTTATCGCCCATCCCTAGTTGCCCTTGTTCAGAGCACAGTTGAGAGTCAACCACATTGCTGTGGCTCTTGAGTCACACGTTGGTCAGACCAAGTAAGGGCAGCAGATTTCCTTCTTTAAAGGACATTAGTGAACCAGATGGGCTTTTCTATCAATCAACAATGGTTTCATAGTCATAAATAGAATCTTAATTCCAGATTTTTTTTTTTTATTGAACTCAAATTCCACCATCTGCCATGATGGGATTTGAACCTGAGACCACAGAGCATTGGCTGAGTTTCTGGATTAATAATCCAGCGATAATACCACTCGGCCACCGCCTTCCCACCAATGAGGCAAGATGTTGAATGGGTAATATAATGTTGCTTCACATAAGGTGACTGATAGAAGCTCCCTCAGTCTACACAGCTTTTCTTTGTGTTGGGATTGTCACTGTATCAGCAATGGGCTCAGAGTCTCTCTTCCTCTTCACTCTCACAGGGCTTCGAGATGCAGACGTTTGCTGGGCCTGTATTTGCAAAGTTCCGGGCCATGTTGGGATTGAGTGAGAAGGAGTACCAGCAGTCAATCAGTTCGGAGGGATTCTACCTTCAGTTCATCAGCAACTCCAAGAGCAAGGCCAACTTCTTCCTAACGTGAGTCTGCATCCCCTTCTGCCTGCACCCTCTTCCCCCTCCATGCCCTTCCTCAAGTGTCAGGTTAATAGGTCCCAGGAACTGCTGCATCCTTACTGTTTTTGAAATGAATTGTTTGTTCTCTATTAGTGTTTTTAAATTTCTATAAACTTTTATTTCTCTACATTTTTAAACAGATAGTCTCAAGCAGTCATTTTACTGAAATTTATTCAAGTTGGGAGTTCAAGATTCAGATGGGAATTCTGAGGAGTACTTTGGATTTACTGCAGTTTCTTGAAGCCAAAAAATTCTTCCCCTATACCTCCAACCCCTGCCCCTGTACCTCCTCATACTGCACCCTCTTGCCTTGCACCCTTTCCCCTCCCTGAGTGTCAGACACTTCTCCTGCACCCTCTTGCACTGCACCCCCAACCCCTGCACCCACTCTCTCTGCATCCCCTCCCCAGCACCTCCTCCCCCTGCACTCCCTGCTTCTACATTCCCCTCTGAACCCCCTCCCTAAGTGTTAGACTCCTCCCCTTGCACCCTCTCCCCTGCAATCCCTCCCCTGCACCTCCTTTCCCTGCATCTCTCTCCCTGTACCCCTTCTAGCTGTACTCCCTTCTCCTGCACCCCTTCCCACTGCAATCCCCTGCCCTGCACCCTCTCCCCTGCAGCTCCTTTCCTCCCCCCCTTGGACCCCTTCCCCTGCATCCCCTCCTATTGCACCTCCTCTCCCCTGAGTACCAGACTTCTCTCTCTGCACTCGCTCCCACAAGTGTCAGTCCCCACTCCATGTGTCATCTGCTGCCCTGAGACTCTATTTCCCCCCCCCGCCATCCCCTCTCCGAATGTCCCCCCCCACGTCCCTCTCCGATGTCGCCCCCCCTCTGCATCCCCTCTTCCGAATGTCCCCCCCCCCCAGCATCCCTTTGCCGAATGCCCCCCACCGCATCCCCTCCCAGATGTGTTCCCCGACCTGATCCAAAAGCCTTAAATTCTAGAATATCCCAGAGGATTGGAAAACTGCCAAAATTACATCCTTTTTCAAAAAGAGAGAGAGGCTAAAAACAGGTAACTATAGTCCAGTTAGCTTAACATCTGTCATTAGGAAAATGTTAGAGTCCATTATAAAGAATGTAATTTAGAAATACATAATCTAATCAGACAGCGTCAGCATGGCTTCATGAAGGGAAGTCATGCTTGACAAATTTATTAGAATTCTTTGAGGTGGTGAATTACTGCGGATACCGGAATCTGAAACCAAAAAAAGAAAACGCTGGAAAATCTCAGCGGGTTTGGCAACATCTGGAAGGAGAGAAAAGAGCTGATATTTTGAATCCAGATGATCCTTTGTAGCTTTGACAAAGAGTCATCGGCACTCGAAACATCAGCTCTTTTCTCTCCTTCCAGATGCTGTCAGACCCCCTGAGATTTTCCAGCATTTTCTCTTTGGGCAATAGATATAATATATTTGGTTTTCTAAAAAGCATTCGAGAGGGTTCTGCGCAAAAGGCTACTTAATAAGAGTCCATGTTGCTGGAGGTGGTGTGGGGTAAGGCAGGAAAGTGGAGCTGAGGATTATCACATCAGATCAGATTGGTCATAATCTCATTGAATGGTGGAGCAGGCTCTATGGGCCAAATGGCCTACTTCTGCTTCTATGTTTTGTGGAGTGCTGTTCCCCACCCTACCTGGTCTGTGCCCCACACACACACACACACACACACACACACCGTGGACTCACAGTCCCTCTTCACCCAGCATGTCCAGGGCAATGAAATAAAGAGCTTGTCGTATGAGGAATGATTGAGGACTCTGGGTCTGTACCCATTGGAGTTTAGAAGGATGGAGGGGGACCTTATTGAAACTTACAGGATACTGCGAGACCCTGGATAGAGTTTTTACCAACAATTTACACCATTTTCTGTGTGAAATCGTGGTAAAGTCAGGTCTGAGGCCTTTATCGCAATCTGCACACGATTCCGCGCAGATCGCTGCTTTACCGGAACCCTCAAATGGTGAGGATCCCATGGTGGGGGCTGATCTTGTCTGGTGGTGGGGGAGGGGCTGATCATTGCCTTTTTTTTCAAATTGAAAACTAGTTTTATTGGTTCAATTACCCCTGAATTCACATTTGAACACATTCAGAGTCAAACTAGAACAGCTGTCTATAATTAAATTATATAGTTTATCATCTCCAATTTGCAGCTCAGTACAAATCCCTGACCTAATCAGTACAAATCCAAACACAGCGTATTTGAATGGCTGAATATAAAAAAAAAGTACTCAAAAATTCTACCCATGTTATTATTCTTCAAATTAAAAGGAATGTTACTCTCTCATTTCCTTTTCCTCAACTCCTCTGATGTACAGGAAATTCTTACACCTTATTAGAACTTTGCTAAGGTGACCCGTCAAAATGCCATCAATATATTATTCTTCTATGTTTGCCAGCTGCATGTTCATAGATCCATCAACTGATACCAAATAGCCCTTGTATCCCATTCCCCATTTAATCCTCACTATCACCAGTCTGCCAGTAAAGCCATTGAGGAAAGGTTTAGATTCAATGATAAACTCCCACAGGGGAGAAGGGTAAACAGAGCTCTCAGGGTCCAGCTCCTCTACCTCTCTCCCTCCCTTACCATGCTGGGGGGAGGACAGCTGATCTTTGTCAGGGGGGCGGGGCAAGGCAAGGGGGGTCAGGGGTTGCAATTGGTCTGGGTAATGGGGGTGTGACAGTGATGTGTGTGTGCCCCTGTTATCCACTCCTCCACTACACAAACTGATCGCCGCCCTTGCCCCTCCCCCCCCCCACCTATCGCCCACAGACTGGCAGCGGACCCCTCTGCCCCTCTACCAAAGATCCATCTGCCCCTCCCAAATTACAACTTACCCGCACCCCCACTCCCCAAGATATATCCTCGCTCCCACTTTTCGCTCCCTCTCCGCTTTCTGTGGCTGGGGAGCGATTTGACATGGATGCACTTTCCAATCTTTTTCTAACTGCACAAATTCTGCATGTCTGTGCAGAGTTTTCACGTTCTCCCCATGTCTGCATTGGTTTCCTCCAGATGGTCCAGTTACCTCCCACAGAGTTCAGACTCCGATTGTTCTGGCAGTGCTAAGCCCACAGCGTGAATCGGACTGGAGATGGCTGAGAGTGTCTGAGAGGAGGTGCCTAAAAGTGGATTTCCGTGTCGGATCTGCATTATGCTCAGAATCAGCACTTAGAATGAAAATGGTAAAATCAGGCCCAGTCTTTCCATTAGTAGGAAAATCCAGAACCAGAGCACACAACCTCAGGCTAAAGGGATGATCCTTTAAAACAGAGATGAGGAGGAATTTCTTCAGCCACAGAGTGGGGAATCTGTGAAACTCTTTGCTGCAGAAGACTGTGGAGGCCAGGTCATTGAGTGTGTCTGAGACAGAGATAGATAGGTTCTGGATTAATAAGGGGATCAGGGATTATGGGGAAAAGGCAGGAAAATGGGGATGAGAAAAATATCAGCCATGATTGAATGGCAGAGCAGACTCGATGGGCTGAAAGAAGCAGAATTAGGCCAATGTCTTATGGTCTTACGGCTCTTCTCCCTTCCCCATCTGCCCACCGTCATTCCCCATTCCTTTTCCAGCCCCTGTTCCCTATCCCCCGACACAGATGCCAGAGTTGAGCTGCAGGTTTTCGGGAGAGGAAGCAAACTGTTTAATTTGTTTTGAATCTGACTCAGGAATGACAAGAGGATTTTCCTGAAAACCCAGGAGAAGAGAGAGATAAAGTTTCTGCTGACTAACCTACGCTCGTACATCCAGCACATGGAGAAATACCCACACTCCCTGCTCGTCAAGTTTCTCGGTAAGAGGAAGAGGAACCTCCTCATTTCACTGAGCAGTGTTGATGCTGTGGTAAGGTCACTGGACTAGTACTGCAGGGGCCCAGTCTAGTGCATCACAGAATTTAAATTCAATTAATTAAAGAAAAATTGGAAAATAAAGCAAGCTTCAATCATAGTGCCACCAAACTATCATCGATTGTCCTGAAAATTCACCTGCCTTCCTTACTTTGTACTCTAGAGTTCCTACAGTAGGCATGGCATGCTGGTACAATGGTTAGCACCGCTGCCTCACAGTGCCAGGGACCCGGGTTCAATCCCCAGTGATGGGTCACTGTCTGTGCAGAGTTTTCACGTTCTCCCCTTGTCTGCATGGGTTACCTCCCACTGACCAAAAGATGTGCAGGTTAGGTTGATTGGTCATGCTAAATTGACCCTAGTGTCAGGGGGACTAGCAGGGTAAATATGTGGGGTTATGAGAATAGAGCCTGGGTGGGATTGTGGTCAGTGCAGACTGGATGGACCAAATGGCCGCCTTCTACATCTTTTTTCCATGATAAAGAGCTCTAGCAGGGAGGACCAGTTACTGGAGGCAGTGTGTAACTGAGAGACGGAGATCCCAGTGTCAGTCTTCAGTTTTGATTTGATTTGAACCATTATTGTCATATATATTAGTATACAGTGAAAAGTATTGTTTTTTGTGCGTTATACCATTACTGAGGCTTACTTTATTTTCCAATCCTGCCCCCCGCCCCCCAGTCAGGTGGCGGCGAGTTTCACACTCTCTCCGTTGTCTGGGCAAAGAAGTTTCTCCGCCATTCCTTGATTGGATTCGTAGGTTATTTATCATATACTAAAAGTCCCACACATGGAGGCATCTGCTCTACACCGGGCCTATCAAACCTATTGTCATTTGAATAATCTGTCAGGTCAACGCCTCCAGCTATTCTTATCTGGAGCAAAAAAAGCTCAGTCGTTCCTAACTGATAGAAAATCTTGCATCTGGTTTCTAGTTTGGTCTCAGTGTCAGGATCAGCTAGATGACAGGAAACAGAGTTGGTATAAATAGGTCTTTTTCTGGCTGGTGGGATGTGAAGAGTTGGCTGCCAATGCTGGGGCCTCAACTCTTTACAATTATACAAATGATTTGAATTAAAGGATTGTAGGTGTGAGTGCTAAATTTGCTGATGACACATAGAATCATAGAATCCCTACAGTGCAGAAGGAGGCCATTCAGCCCATTGAGTCTGCACCAACCACAATCCCCCTCGGGCCTATTTCTGTAACACCACGTATTTATCTTGCTAATCCTCCTGATACTATGTGTCAGTTTAGCATGGCCAATCAACCTGACCCGCCCATTTTTGGACATGAAGATGAGTAGGAATGTAAATTGTGAAGATGACATAAGGAGGCTACAGAGGGATATAGATGATTAGGTGAATGGGCAAAAATCTGGCAAATGGAGTACAAAGTGGACAAATGTGAAATAGTCCATTTTAGCGGGAAGAATAAAAAAGAAGCTTACTATCCACAAATAGGGAGAGATTGCAGAGCTCTGAGATGCAGAGGGACCTGGGCATCCTAGTGTATAATTCACAAAAGGCTGGTACACAGTAAGAGCAAGCAATTAGGAAAGTTAATGGAATGTTATCATTAATTGTGAAGGGAATTTAATTATAAACATAGAGAAGTTTTGCTTCATCTATATAGGGGATTGATGAGACTGCATGTGGAGTACTGTGTACCCTACTGATCTCCATAATTAAGGAATGTGAAAGTGGAGAGGGAGCAGTTCGGAGAACATTTAACAGACTAGTATCAAGAATGGACGGATTGTCTTATGAGGAAAGGTTGGGAGGTTGGGGTTGGATCTACTGGAGTTCAGAAGAGTAACAGGCAACTTGATCAAAGCCTTTAAAATCCTGAGGGGTTATTGACAGGGTGGGACGTGGAGAGAATGTTTCCTCTTGTGGAAGAATCTAGAACTGGGGGTCACTGTTACAAAAAAGGATTATCATTAAAGACAGATGAGGAGAATTTTAGGCTATTTATTTAGGGGGATCTTACTGAAACTTACAGGATATTGCGAGGCCTGGATAGAGTGGACGTGGACACGATGTTTCCGGAGGGCACAACCTCAGGCTAAAGGGACGATCCTTTAAAACAGAAACGAGGAGGAATTTCTTCAGCCAGAGAATGGTGAATCTGTGAAACTCTTTGCTGCAGAAGGCTGTGGAGGCCAGGTCACTGAGTGTCTTTAAGACAGAGATGGATAATTCTTTATTAATAAGGGGATCAGAGATTATGGGGAAAAGGCAGGAGAATGAGAAAGGAATGAGAAAAATATCAGCTGCGATTGAATGGCAGAGCAGACTCGATGGGCTGAATGGCCTAATTCTGCTCCTATATTTATGGTCTTATGGTCCTAAATGTTTTTTCTCAGAGATGATGAGCTTGTAGAACTCTTTCTTCCCAAACAGGGAGTGGAAGCAGAACGTTTTGAATATTCATAAGGCAGAGCAAGATCAATTCTTGATAACCAACGGGCTGAAAGGTTATCAGGGGATCAGCAGGAATGTGAGAATGAGGTTACAATCAAATCAGCTACGATCCTATAGAATGGCGGAGCAGGCTCAAGGGGCCAAATTCCCTTTTCCTGTTCCGAATATGTAAGTTTGTGTGTAACTCCACTACCACAATAAAGGCAGCCATATTTTGGACTTCAGGTGATCAGGTGTTTTTATCATATTTTGTTTTGAATTCTTAACTATTTTGATTTGCTCTGATTAATCCAGAAGATTCTGACTTCAAATCCCCACTCCAGTCACTTTAGCTCAAAAGTAAAACTTATCAGTGCAGTGCCGAGGGAGCGCCGCACTGTCAGAGGGTCAGTGCCGAGGGAGCGCCGCACTGTCAGAGGGTCAGTGCCGAGGGAGCGCCGCACTGTCAGAGGGTCAGTGCCGAGGGAGCGCCGCACTGTCAGAGGGTCAGTGCCGAGGGAGCGCCGCACTGTCAGAGGGTAGAATATGATCTGGCTTAAGGTTGAATTTAGAACATGCAGGTGATCTCCCATTTAGGCCAGGGATGAGAAGAATATTCTTCCCTCAGTGAGTTGTTAGCTATGGATCTCTCTCCTCAGCGGAGGCTGAGATTCCAGGCTGAGTTACATGGATCCTTGATTGATGAGGGAGTTGAGGGACAGGCAGGAAGGCAGAGCTAAGATCACCATCAGATCAATCACAAATTTCTCAGATGTCAGGGCAGACTCGAGGGGCAGAATAGCCTCCTGCTGCTTCTAATATGGATGTCAAATCGTTATGTGACTGAAAACAAAGCAAGAGCTGAGGGAGAGGATTATATTTGTGATTGGGTCCACAAGGGCCGAGTGCAGTGGGCGAGGGATAGATTTATTTCCTTGTTCCCTGAATAATGTCACAGGAGATTTGTTGTACTCTTTAAAAAAATAGCCAGTCCCCTGGGGTGATCACCGTGTTGTTCCAGTTTCCATCTTGGGAGGGTCTAAATAATAGGTACAAACTACAGGAGACTGAATGTCACCATTTAGGAGGTTATTTGAATCTCTGGATGGTGTAATTGCTTCCTAATAGCCATTATCCTGTGTTTATTAGATACCGACATAGCTACACAATAAATCTTTGTTGATAAACAGGTCCTTAATCTCTTCATGTGAATTGGAAATGCTACCAAACCACCATCGCCAGACATGCTTAGCTAACAGGAGATTAATCTCCTCAAGAGAACAATCTTCTCCCTCTGTGCCTCACTACCCCTCTGGTAGGGGAGTATAGGGGACCAATGGGCACCCATTCTGGCAATTCAGCCAAAGCACAATGGTTAGCACTTCTGCCTCACAACGCCAGGGATCCAGGTTCAGTTCCAGCCTTGGGTCACCGTCTGTGTGGAGTATGCACATTCTCCCCGTGTCTGCGTGGGTTTCTTCCCAGAGTCCAAAGATGTGTGGGTTAAGGGGATTGGCCATGCTAAATTGCTCTTTAGTGTCAGGGAAATTAGCTAGGATAAATGCATAGAATTATGAGGATAGGGCCTGGGTGGGATTGTGATCGGTGCAGACTCAATGGGCCGAATGGCCGCCTTCTGCACTGTAGGATTCCATGACTCTATTCTGTTCTATGTGCAGGCTAGTTTGATTGGCCATGCCCCTTGGTGGCTCGAGATATGTAGGTGAGATGGATTAGCCATGATAAATGTGAGGGGTTACAGAGATAGGGTGGGGGAAAGGGCCTGGATACAATACTGTCAGAGAGTCAGTGCAAACTCGATGGGCTGAATGGCCTACTTCTGCACTATAGGAATCCTATGATTCTGTAACCATTTTCCAGGCAAAGTCCTGGTCACGTGTCAGTTCAAATCTGGGATCTCCAGGGTAGGTTAGAGAGCCCTGGTTGGGAATAAGACACAGCTGATGCCAGAGCCTTTGGCACTATGGTCCAGGGACACTGGAATCTCCTGAGGAAGGGCCAGATTTCCGCTCAATGTGAGGATGGAGGTGGGAGTGCTGGGAGAATGTCCACTAGCGCCTGCTGCAGTTAGCAGGCAATACTGCAGGGAAGAAGAGTCGGGCCCCTCAAGGGTGCTCTAGTATATCTGCACAGAATTAATGGGGTCTCCTGGATATACTGACACACTCCCCACTGCGATCCCCTGTAAATACTGACAAACCTCCTGGGGTTCCCCTTTTAAATACTGAAACACTCCCCCCACCCCCTCGCCAGCCCCGTCCTCCACGACTCCCTGTAAATCCTGACACACTGCCCCCGGGGAGCCCTTGTAAATACTAATAGATTTCCCCTGGGACGGCCTGTAAATACTGATATACTTCCCTCAGGAATCCCTGTAAATACTGACAAACTCCCCAGGGTCCCCTTTAAATACTGACACACACCCCCCACCCTGGAACTCTCTGTAAATACTGACACACTCCACGGGGATTCCCTGGAAATACTAACATAATCCCCCAAGGGCGCCCAGAGACCTTTGCGTGTCCTGTGTCCTACCCGCTATGATACCCATGGCGGTGGGGGGGGAGGGAATATTCCGGCCATGGAGTCAGTAAATGAATGAATCTGATAAGAACCTCAGGTTCGAGATCAGCATTAGAATATCGATGATTAATAACTGAGTCTGTGTTAACTATGATTCTTCCTGCGATCATTGGTTATCTGAGATTTTCTGCTCTCTTCTTGCTCACAGGTGTACACAGTATCAAGATACCTCACGAGAGAATGGTGAGTCGCTGTTTACAATCCCTGTGAGAAACTGCACTGTCTCACACATACACTCACTCATTCTCACTAACACACACACACACATGCACGCACACACACAACACACATTCTCACACACACTTACTCACACTCACTCATTCTCATACACTCACACAGACACGCTCTTGCTCGCACACACAGTCTCATATTCATTCGTATACACACACTCACATAGTCACATACAGACACACTCATAAACTCACACGCACACACTCACACGCGCTCAAAGAACAAAGAAAATTACAGCAAAGGAACAGGCCCTTCGGCCCTCAAGCCTGCACCAATCGTGTTGCCCGATTGAAGTAAAACCATTCCAGGGACCATATCCCTCTATTCCCATCCTATTTGTCCGGATGCCCCTTAAAACTCACTATTGTATCCGCTACCACCACCTCCCCTGGCAACGAGTTCCAGGCACCCACCACCCTCTGTGTTAAAAAAAAAACTTACCTCATGCATCTCCTTTAGACCTTACCCCTCGCACCTTAAACCTGTGCCTCCTAATAATTGATTCTTCCGCCCTGGGAAAAAGCTTCTGACTATCCACTCTGTCCAAGCCCCTCATAATCTTGTAAGTGGTGTCTCATTCTTCTAAACTCCAATGAGTACAAACCCAAACTATACAATCTCCGCTCATAAGAAAATCTCTCTATATCCAGAATCAACCTAGTGAACCTTCTCTGCACTGCCTCCAATGCCAGATATCTCCCTGTGATAAGGAGACCAAAAGTTGACACACAAAGATACCTAAAATTAAATGGAAATTAAGTGAAAAGAACTGATGTGATCAAAATGGACCAAAATTAAGATTTTAAAATCAAGCCGCAACATTCAAATTGTGAGCCAATATCCTATCGCCTGTTGATTAGACAGAGCTCCCAGAGTAAAACTCTATTCAGAGTGGGGTCCCCAGAATGATCAATGTTTAATTCTTCACTAGGCTCAAACTGTCCTCATTGCTGCCAGTGTGGGAACTTCAGTACATTTCCCCCATCTGTAACATGGTGAGAAAGTGAGAGGCTTTGAAACTAATGCTCGCTCAGGGACAGTCATTCCTGTACAAGCACTGTCTCCTACTGGCCAGACCAGGGATGGCACCTCTGGTCACCCTTTTATACCAATTTTAAATCCAATAAAAATGGTGTTGCCAGACCCTTATTGAGTTTACCCCAGTCCAACGCTGGCATCTCTACATCATCACCCTTTTATAGAAAGGATATCATTAAACTAGGAAGAGTGCTACGGGAGTTTATTGGGATGCTACTGGGACTTGATTATTGGAGTTATAAGGTGAAGCTTGATAGACTGGGACTTTTTTCTCTGGAGTGTAGAAGGCTGAGAGATGATCTTATAGAAGTCTATAAAATAATGAGGGGCGCAGATCAGCTAAATAATCAATATCGTTTCCCAAAGGTAGCAGAGTCTAAAACTAGAGAGCATAGGTATAAAAGTGTCCAGAGGGACAATTTTCTCACACAGAGGGTGGTGAGTGTCTGGAACGAGCTGCCAGAGGCAGTAGTAGAGGCAGGTAAAATTTTGTCTTTTAGAAAGCATTTAGACAGTTACATGGGTAAGATGGATATAGAGAGAATTGGGCCAAATGCAGGCAATTGGGACTGGCTTAATAGTTTAAAAAAATGCAGCATGGACAAGTTCTCTAGCAGGTTACAGTCTTGGTTAACTCGATTCCCATGTTATATAGAATCACTGGAGACAGAATGTTCCCAGACTTGGGGCTAGATCCCAGGAGCATTTCAGCCACTGGGAAAGGCAGGGCAAGGATCAACTTCCCACGGAATGGAGCCAGCACCATAAATTTAAATAATTAGGACCTTAATTGAGGTAATTTTATCAGGAGGCTGTCAGCTTGGGGTACCTTCCTTGCAGAAGGATGGTGGTTCCGTACCCCATTGATGGGGATGCAGGAAGGGAAGACTGCCCTAGTGGCACCCGCTGCCTCCCTCAGTCCCAGAGGAGTTTTCCCTGATGTCTCCCATTTCTCCTTTAATCATTCCATTATTTTTATTCCATTGAGGATCCTTCCAAGTCAAGCACACTCATGTTCAACTACCCTCCCCTGCAGTTCCTTCCTCTCCTGGTGCAAGTGCTGAGGTTAATCACAAAATTCCAGAGTGCAGAAAGGGCCCTTTGGCCCATCAAGTCTGCAGTGATACGCTAGAAGCACCTGAACTCCCACCTACTCCCACTTTGCAGCACTTGTCCTGAATTTTGTCATGTGCCGAGTACTCATCGAGGTACTTTTTGAAGGATGTGAGGCATCCCGCCTCTATCACCCTCCCAGGCAGCGCATTCCAGACTGTCACCACCCTCTGGGTAAAAAAAGGTTTTCCTCAAACCTCCTATCCCTCACCTGGGCCGGCACTGTGATTAGCACTCTCCCTCACAGACCTGGGTTCATTTCCCGGCTTGGGTCATTGTCTGTGTGGAGTCTGCACGTTCCCCTCATGTCTGCATGGGTTTCCTCCAGGTGCTCCGGTTTCCCCCACACTCCAAAGATGTATGGGCTAGGTTGATTGGCCATGCCAAATTGTCCTTTGGTATCAGAGGGACTGGCCAGGGTAAATATGTGGGATTACGGGAATAGTGCCTGAGTGGGATTATGGTTGGTGCAGACTCAATGGGCTGAATGGCCTCCTCCTGCACAGTAGGGATTATATTGTATTGTATGACTGTATCAATGCCCCATCGTGACTTGACAACTAAGGGGAACAGCTGCTTCCTATCCACTCTGTTCATGTCCTGATTGGGCCAGCGGTTTCAGGAGTGAATCCTGTCCTCCAATTAGGAAACTGCCTCTGAGAATAGCTCCCCCCAGTAGTCTGACTTCTGACAAGCAGGGGTTTGGGACTCCGTCTGGTCCAGGCACCAGGGTATCGGGATCCGGAAGTCTGCAGGAAAATTCTGACCATTGTATCTCAGAGCACACAATGAGATCTTCACAACCAATGGGATAGTTCAGCGAGTGGGGCATGGGAAAGATAGTGGCCACTCAGAAATGTGCAGCTGTGAGCACAGGTTGGGAGCGCGCCATAGAGTCATAGAGGTTTATAGCATGGGAACAGGCCCTTTGGCCCAACTTATCCATGCTACCCTTTTTGTTAAACCCTCAAGCCAGTCCCAATTGCCCACATTTGGTTCGTATCCTTCTATACCCATCTTACCCATGTAACTGTCTAGACATTTTTTAAAAGACAAAATTGTACCCGCCTCTACTACTACCTCTGACAGCTCATTCCAGACACTCATTACCCCATGTGTGAAAAAATTGCCCCTCTGGACCCTTTCGTATCTCACCCCCTCTCATCTTAAACCAATGCCCTCTAGTTTTGGATGCCCCTACCATTGGAAAAAGGTATTGACTATCCAGCTGATCTGTGCTCCTCATTATTTTATGGACTTCTGTAAGATCACCCTTCAGCCTCCAATGCTGCAGAGAAAAAAGTCCCAGTCTATCCAGCCTCTCCTTATATCTAAAACTATCAAGTCCTGGTAGCATTCTAGCAAATCTCTTCTGCACTCTTTCTAGTTTAATAATATCCTTTCTATAAAACTTTCCTTTATTCATTTATAGAAACACAGAAACATAGAATCAGGAGGAGGCCATTCAGACCTTCGAGCCTGCTCCACTATTCATTACAATCATGGCTGACTGTCCAACTCAATAGCCTAATCCTGCTTTCTCCCCATAACCTTTGATCCCATTCACCCCAAATGCTGTATCCAGCTATCTCCTAAATACATTCCATACATTATGGGACATGGGTGTCACTAACTAGGCCAGCATTTATTGCCCATCCCTAATTACGCTTCAGAAGGTGCTATGAGTTGCCAGCTTAATCACAAATAAATGTCTTGCTAGGCCACTTCAGAGTACAGTTAAAAATTGACCACATTGCTGTAGCTCTGGAGTCACATGTAGGTCAGACCAAATAAGGATGGCAGATTTCCTTCCCTAGTGGGACATTAGTGATGGAGTTTTTTTTTCTGATAACTGTCCCTTCAATGCTGATTTTTAATTCCAGATTCATTTTAAGTAATTTAAATTCAGCAGCCGCTGTGGTGAGATTTGAACTCAGATCATTAGTCCAGTTTCCTGGATTACTGGTCCAATAGTATATCCACCGTTCCCAGGTTCCTGAAAAGAGTTTTTCTTTCTTGACAGAAATACTTCATTGTAATGCAGAGTGTCTTTTACCCTGATGAGAGAATTGTTGACAGGTATGTAATCATTTCAGGAATTATTTTATCTAGTCTCTTATTGGATGGTCTTTCGCCAGTTGTGTTTATCTGAGGGTCTCGCGCTGTGAACCCCTGACTGATAGCTTGAGCTTTACAGCATGGAGAGAGACCATAAAACACAGGAGCAGAATTAGGCCACTCGGCCCATTGAGTTTGCTCTATCATTCAATCATGGCTGCTTCCTTCTTATCCCCATTCTCCTGCCTTTTCCCCATAATCCCTGGTCTCCTTAACAGCCAAGAACCTACCTATCTCTGTCTTAAAGACACCCAATGACCTGACCTCCACAGCCTTCTGGGGGAAAGAGTTCTACAGATTCACCATTCTCTCTGGCTGAAGAAATTCCTCTTCATTTCTGTTTTAAAGGGTCATCCTTTTAGCTTGAGGTTGTACCCTCTAGCTCTAGTTTTTCCTACTACTGGAAACATCCTCTTCATGTCCACTCCATCCAGGCCTGGCAGTATCCTGCAGAGGCCCTTCCTTAAGGCCCACTCTCCTTCGTGGTGGCCATTGCATTTACCTGTGCTCCCTGACTCCCTTGAAGTTGTGACATGTTATCGGTGTCTTCCACCATGAAGATACAAAGTACCCATTCAATTCCTCCGCCATTTCTTTGTTTCCTATTATTACTTCTCCAGCCTCATTTTCCAGTGATCCAATTCTTGCCTCTCTCTTACCTTTTATATATCGAAAAAAAAACCTCTTACAATCTTCTTTTATTTACTTTACTAGCTAGCCTACCCTCATATTTCATCTTCTCCAACCTTACTGTTTTGCTTCAAAGTGTTCATCTATATGCTCCCATCTGAATTCCAGACTTCCACCACCCTCTGGGTGAAAAATATTTCCTCAAATCCCTTATAAATCTCCTGCCCCTGACTGTAAATCTCTGTCCCCTAGATACTGACCCCTCTATTAAGGGAGTAAGCTCCTCCCTATTCACTCTATCCAAGACTCTCATAATTAAGAATGGTCGTGCACACAGCAATATTGTTTATGCACCATTTGTGTAATTGGCCTGGTAATCCTTGTGCTGTTCTCCAAACCAGGGCAGCTCGGCGGTTGGCATTGCTGCCTCACAGCGTCAGGGGCCCAGGTTTGATTCCTGGCTTGGGTTACTGCTTGTGTGAAGTTTGAACATTCTTCCCATATCTGCGCGGGTTTCCTCCAAGTGCTCCATTTTCCTCCCATAGCCTGAAAGATGTGCAGGTTAGGGAGCATTGACTCAAACAGGTGCTGGAGTGTGGCGGCTCGGGGAACTTCACAGTGACTTCATTGCAGTGTTAATGTAAGCCTTACTTGTGGCTAGTAAATAAACTTTAAAACTTTAACAGAGTGAAAATATGAAAGATTTCTAGATGTGACACCTCCCAGGATACAAGTCGCACTGAATATCTCCTGGCAACGCAAGGTGATCACCAACACCTATCCACGTGCCGATTGCAATGACTGTCCCTTTAAGGGCAACAGGGCAGAAGAGGGTCAGCTGGCAGTGGGAGTGGGTAATCACTCCAGGAATGGAGTGTTCTCTGAGGCAGAAGACAGTCTGAAGAAAAGAGCTGGAATTTTCCAGCCATTCGCGTCAGTGGGATTCTCCATCCTATGCGGTGAATAGGGATTTGGTTGAGTGCCAAATCCTCCATCCCTTGGTGGCAGCGATGGAGGGGCTGGAGAATTCCGGCCATGCAGTGACTGACGCTGCAAAGCAGCTATCAGCTTCTGTGCAGAGAGTAGAAATCATAGAACCCCTACGGTGCAGAGGGAGGTCACAATGCTATCCAGCTCCTATCCCCGTAACCCCACATATTTACCCTAGCTAATCCCCCTCACAGTAGGGTCAATTTAGCGTGGCCAATCAAGATAACCTGCACATCTTTGGACTGTGGGAGGAAACCGGAGCACTCTGAGTAAACCCACGCAGACACAGGGAGAATGTGCAGACTCCACACACATAGTGACCCCAAGCCAGGAATTGAACCTAAGTTCCTGGTGTGAGACAGCAGTGCTAATCCATCATACCATGTAATGCTCCCAATTAATAAATGTCCTTTATGTTCCTGACAAGGTTTGTGCGCATCATTAGCTGGTGTGTGTACAGAAAACCGTGGTGTCGCTGTGGGGATGGGTGGCTGGTTTAAACATGGCTCAGTTACAGACACAGATATAAACGTGCACACTCCTGGGTTATTAATAAGAAAAGTACATGTGTTACAGACTGTGTCAGAGAAAACGCTGCATTGTATTTATGTTTTAAAAAAACACAGAGGCAGCTCTGAAAAATGTTTCCATCATTGTTGAGAGAGCTGCCAGATTTTGTCTATAATAAAATGAAAATAAGTCATCAACAGAATTACAGGAAATCAGCTGGGTGACAATGGCGATTGTCTTTTATTGTAGGGTCCATTCATTCCTCAGAATAGACGTACACCTCACTGACCTGTTGAATAACCTTTACTGAATAAAACTTAAAATTAACATTACAGAAAGTAAAAAAGGATTACTCCAGAGAGTGAGAGAGAGAGAAAGAGAGTGAGAGAGAAAGATACCATCATAACCAATCAGCTTTGACAAAGGGTCATCTGGACGGGAAACGTCAGTTCTTTTCTGTCCTTGCAGATGCTGCCAGACCTGCTGAAATTTTCCAGCATTTTCTCTTTTGGTTTTCAGATTCCTACATCTGGAGTAATTTGCCTTTATTTAGATACCATCAAAAGCAAGTCTTGATACAGGCTCAATCCAAACCCACACTGCCCACACGTATAGCTGTACAGAGCATTATAACTTTGTGGTTATCTGTGTAATGAAATCCCAAGATGCAAGCAATGTCTCTAACTTTCATAAACAGTTTGCAGTGTGACCATGAAAGCTTTGTTCATGAAAAGCTTTGTTTTGCTTATAAAAAAATGCTCGCTTGCGTCGTTCTTTCAAAGAATTCAGCCAATTTCGAAGCTTGTCCCAGCATTCCCAGCTGAGTTTTAAAATGTGGCTGAGTTAGCTTTAAAGCTTAACATAGTTAGTTATAGAGGCAGAAATATCTTCATGGGGCAGCATGGTGGCACAGTGGTTAGCACTGCTGCCTCACAGCATCAGGGACTCGGGTTCAATTCCCAGCTTGGGTCATTATGAAGTTTGCACATTCTCTCCATGTCTGTGTGGGTTTTCTCCAGGTGCTCTGGTTTCCTCTCACACTCCAAAGATGTGTGGATTAGTTGGATTGGCCATGCTGAATTGACCCTAACATCAGGGGGATCCTGATTCTGGTCTCCTCCACCATCAGGAACATCCTCCCTGCATCTACCTTGTCTAGACCTGTTAGAATTTTATAAATCTCTCTGAAATCCCCCTCATTCATCTGAACTCCAGTGAAGCAATTCTAATCTACTCAATCTCTCCTCATTTATCAGTTCAGTGATTCCTGGAATCAGCCTGGTAAACTTTCGCTGCACTCCCTTGAGACCAAGAAATCCTTTCTCAGAAAAGGAGATCAAAACTGCTCACAATGCTGTAGGTTTGGCCTCACCAAGGTTCTGCATTGTTGCAACAACACATCCCTGCTCCGAAACCTTTCACAATGAAGGCCAACATGCTATTAACCTTCTTTACCCTCTGCTACACCTGCATGCTTACCTTCAGTGACTGGTGCACAAGGACCCCCGGGTCTGACTGCAAACTCACCTCTCCCAATTTATCACCAGAATCTGTTAAAGTGCGTGTGAGAAAGAGGGATTATCAAAATAACTCCCTTAGACTCTGAAAAATCAACAACATTTAATTATCTAACTAAAATGAAGAGGTTAACAAACTAAATAAAACACTATTCTAATAGAATGCTGTTTAGATAAATATGATTCCCACTGATTAACAAAAATATAGAATTTTTAGTCAAAATGCAATCAGGTTTTATTTTCTAGAATCTTGTGTCTTTTTTTAATGATTTTGTTCTGCCTTCTGTTGGCACCTTTAGGATTGAATGAGGCTTTTTTTTTAAGGTATAAATGTGGCTGTTATACCGTTAGAGAGCAGTCTCTCTCTCTCTCTCTCTCTGGGAGCTATGATCTGTGGCAGTTGCTGGTAGATGGTCTTTTGGCCGTTTGGAGCTGGGAGCTGTGACCTTTATGCCCCCAATGACACACCAAAACCCCCACAATAGGGTTGGTTTACAGGTTATGGAAACATCAAATTCAAATCTGATAGGCTGCTGTTATTCAAATGCCTGTTTCAAATTGATGGGACAAACTTCAGAAAGCATGTTCTGTTGTCATGGCAGCATTACTGCCTAGGCTGGCGATATAATATTTCACTCTGTGTACTCCATGCATCTGCTTTGCTTATAATATGATAGGCACGGAAAAAGAAACCTTTTTAAACAAACCTGTCAATTTTACAACTCTTAGCTTTTTAAAAATAATTTTATACACACTAACATCACGACACCTGTCCCCCAGTCCCCACCTGTGTGACAGGAATCTGCAACCTTACTCTTTTTCCCCCAGGTATGACATCAAGGGTTGCCAGGTGAGTCGATGGACAGATCCCGCCCCTGAGGGGAGCAATGTCATCGTGGTGCTAAAAGACTTGAACTTCGAGGGGAACTCAATTTGCCTGGGTAAGGAGAATTCTTCACCCCCTCCCAATCACAAATCTTAAAAATCTGCCCACCGCTATATTCACTCCCCTTCAACAGACAGGGTTTAACTGGGGAAGATCAGGTTGGCACATTATTCTGAGACTTTACAATCATATAAAGATTGCCACTGACCAGAAACTGAATGGAACCGGCCTCCTGACCCCCACAAAGCCTGTCCACACCATATGCAAGGCACAACTCAGGAGAGAATACTCTCCGCTTGCCTGGATGGCTGCAGCTCCAACAACACTCAAGAAGCCCAACACCGTCCAGGATAAAGCAGCCCGGTTCGATCAACACTCCATCCATTACCTTCAATCCCTTCACCACAGACACACAGTGGCACACATCTCCAAGATGCACTGCACTGCGGGAACTCACCAAGGTTCCTGAGACAGCACTTCAACCATCCTCACCTAGAAGCACAAGGGCAGCAGATACATGGGAACACTGTTACCTGGAGATTCCCCTCCAAGCCACACACCATCCTGACTTAGAAATATATCGGCTCTTCCTTCACTGCCACTGGGTCAAAATCCTGTGAGTCCCTCCCTAACAGCACTGTGGGTGTACAACCCCACATGGACTGCAAGAGGTTCAAGATAGCGGCTCAACACCACTTTCTCAAGGGCTAATTGGGGATGGGCAATAAATATCGGGCCTAACCCAGCGATGCCCACATCCTGTGAATGAATAAACACGTCCCATCGTACCCCGCCTGTGAACCTGTCCTGGGGTTTTTTATCACGTTTCTGGATTCCCGAAACTTTTTGTTCCAGATCAGCAAAAGGCCTGGTTCGTTCGACAGGTGGGAGTAGACACGGAGTATCTGAAAGGACTGAATGTTCTGGATTACAGCCTCCTGCTGGCCCACCAGCCCCTGCATCTTGATGAGCGTCGGCAGAGCTGGTCCTTTGCCAATGTCATTCTCCGCACCAAGAAGTACGTAAACACAGCAGCAGCGATCCCTGGGGGAGCCAGGGGTGGGGGAGGGGGGCACAGGGGAGGGGAGGATTCGGAGGGGCATGGGGGGAATCGGAGGGGTGAGAAGAGGTGGGAACGCAGAGTCAGAAGGGTGCTAGGGTGGGGGATAGTCAGAAGGTGGGGGAGTTGGAGAGGGGCAGGGCGGAATGGGAGAGAGGGGGAATTTGAGGGGTGCGTGGAGAGTTGAAGGGGCATGGGGGGAGAGTTGGAGGGGCACAGGGACGATGGGGAGAGGCGAAGTCAGAAGAGCACGAGGGAATGGGAAAGGCAGAGTTGGAGGGGTGTGCGGGGGCAGAGTTGAAGGGGCGCAGGGAGGGCAGAGTTGAAGAGGCACGGGGAGGAGTCAGAGGGGCATGGGAGGGTGGAGAGGCAGAGTTGGAGGGGCGCAGGGGGGCAGAGTCAGAGGGGCACAGGGAGGTGTGATCTGCTTCCCCTCAGGGACCAATCCAGCATTCGAATGGGCCTAAAGTCTCGGCTAGCAAGATCCAGGACTGGACGGGCTGAGTGGCCTCCTGTTGTGCTGAGTGATTCTCGGACAGTGTTGGCAATGTTCCTGTTCGGGTACATGGGCATCGTATGTTTGTTTGCAATT
This sequence comes from Sphyrna mokarran, assembly GCA_024679065.1. Classification (NCBI taxonomy): domain Eukaryota; kingdom Metazoa; phylum Chordata; class Chondrichthyes; order Carcharhiniformes; family Carcharhinidae; genus Sphyrna; species Sphyrna mokarran. The sequence goes on along the minus strand of JAGIQG010000025.1, from coordinate 5,570,308 downwards.
TTGAGGGTTTAACTCCCACTCCAGAGACTGGAGCAGAAAGTCTGGCCTGGTATTCCAGTACTGAGTGAGAGCGGCACTGTCCAGCAGACCTGCCTTTCAGATCAGCTATTAAACTGGGACCCCAACTCCCAATCCCACACCTCCCCCCCCTCACCCCCATCCCCAACTCCCAATCCCACCCCCACCCTCACCCCCATCCCCAACCCTCTGGGGGGATACCAAAGATGTGCGGGTTAGGTTGATTGGCCATGCTAAATTACCCCTTGGTGTCAGGGGGATTAAGAGGGTGAATACATAGAATTATGGGGATAGGACCTGGGTGGGATTGTGGTTGGTGGAGACTCGATGGGCTGAATGGCCTCCTTCTGCACCGTGGAGATTATATAATTCAATGATCCAATGGCACTATTTCACTGGGCGGTACAGTTAGTGTGGTGGTTAGCACTGCTGCCCCACAGTGCCAGGGACCCAAGTTCGATTCCGGCCTTGAGTCACTGTCTGGAGTCTGCACATTCTCCCAGTGTCTGAGCGGGTTTCCTCCAGTTGCTCTGGTTTCCTCCCACTGTGCAAAAGAATGCTGGTTAGGAACATTGACCGTGCTAAATTCTCTCTGTACACCCGAACAGGAGTCGGAGTGTTGATTGGGAGATTTTCACAGTAACTTCATTGCAGTGTTAATGTAAGTCTTACTTCTGACACCTACTCTCCTTGAGGCCAATATTTATCCCTGACCCAGCATCATTGAAAATAGGTTATTTGACCTTTGTAAAGTTTTTAAAAAGTTTATTTATTTATGTCACAAGTAAGACTTACATTAACACTGCAATGTGAAAATCCCCTAGTCACCACACTCTGGTGCCTGTTCAGGTACACTGAGGGAAAATTTAGCACGGCCAATGCACCCTACGTCATGATGTAGAGATGCCGGCGTTGGACTGGGATAAACACAGTAAGAAGTCTGACAACACCAAGTTTAAATCCAACCGATTTATTTGATAGTAAACTCACAAGCTTTCGACCCTCTGATCTTCATCAGGTGAATGAGGTGTTCTGGTCTCCAACAGCACACATAACAGCACAGACAGTTTACAGATTACTGATTAGAATGCAAATCCTTACACCTAACCTGCTATTCAAATCTTAAAGTGGCTAACAATGTGAGTGGCAGGAGCACTGAGTACAGGTTAGAGAGATGTGTATTGTCTTTCCTGCCACTCACATTGTTAGCCACAATGTGAGTGGCAGGAGCACTGAGCACAGGTTAGAGAGATGTGTATTGTCTTTCCTGCCACTCACATTGTTAGCCACAATGTGAGTGGCAGGAGCACTGAGCACAGGTTAGAGAGATGTGTATTGTCTTTCCTGCCACTCACATTGTTAGCCACTTTAAGATTTGAATAGCAGGTTAGGTGTAAGGATTTGCATTCTAATCAGTAATCTGTAAACTGTCTGTGCTGTTATGTGTGCTGTTGGAGACCAGAACACCTCATTCACCTGATGAAGATCAGAGGGTCGAAAGCTTGTGAGTTTACTATCAAATAAATCGGTTGGATTTAAACTTGGTGTTGTCAGACTTCTTACAATGCACCCTAACCAGCACGTCTTTTGGACTGTGGGAGAAAACCGGAACACCTGGAGGAAACCCAAGCAGACATGGGGAGAACATGCAGACTTTGCACAGACAGTGACCCAAGCCGGGAATCGAACCCAAGACCACCATGCACGTAAGTTGGTCACTTTTTCCCTGCATTGCAACAAAAGCTATACAAAGATACTTGATTGGCTGTAAGATCCTAAGGTGGTAAAAAGTTCTATATAAATGCACAAACCCTCTCTGTGTGTGTGTGTGTGTGTCTTTCAGGTCGTTGATCAGTGGAGGGAGTCCCAGTGCCTCGGTGGGGTCGCCAGTGCCGGGGCTGGTGGAGGAGGATTCGGCAGTTCTGGTGGCAGAGAAGGTGAGTGGCACGGATCAGTGCCGCGTCAAGGAGATCCCGGGTGCCAGCCTGTCCTCTAAGGGCAGTGGCGGCTCAGAGCTGGAGCTGGCGGGCACCACCGTCCAGAACCGCCGGCTGCTGCCCAACTTCCGGAACTCTCTGCACGTCATCGACGGCACCCAGTCCCGCTACTTTGTGGGCATCATCGACATCTTCACCGTCTACGGCTTCCGCAAGAAACTGGAACACCTGTGGAAATCCATCCGGTACCGGGGGCAATCCTTCTCCACTGTCGACCCTGACCAGTATGCCAAGCGACTGTGCCAGTGGGTGGAAGAACACACTGTGTAGGGGAGGGGGGGAGGGGGTGCCAGAGCGGGGGTGGTGGGACGTGAGGAGTAACGGGCACAAGCGCTTCGCCTATTAGAGAGGTGGAGAGTAGAGGAAGGCCACCCGGCCCCTTAACCGAGGGCAATCGATGACTTAATTGGGGTTGGGCTTGTTTTGAGGGGTCTGCATTGTGGGGAGGGGGAAGGGAGGGACCTAATTAAGGAAATGGAACCTAGTCAATTGGCTGAGCCAAGGCTTGGATGGGAAGGGCTGTCATCTCCAACGGCTATGTAATTCCGACACTAACTCCCGTGGAAGTTGGCTCCAACCCTGCACTGACCCTGATATTAACACCCAGAGAGACACCCCACCCCCAGTGCCCAGCCTCTGCATGATCCTACTGGCTGCCTTTAATCACCAGGGAACAACCAAGCATTGGCTGACCCTAGGCGTAGTAAACGCTCCTAACCACTGCTCCGTAACACGTATAGGGAATGATTTTCTAATGCTGTACACGCTAAATCAGGAACCCAGGGACAAACTCGTCTCACCGCGAGCCAGGTCCTCGCAGCATCTTGGCTGAATGTGGCATGTTGTGGCCAGTGAGGGGTTCAGTGTCCGGCCGGCGGTCCCTCCCGGTGCCTCCTTATCATCACCTGAGGGTGAAAGAGGTGAGATTCTCTGATGGAACTGTTTACCCGAGTTATTAACCCAAAACAAACCCAATCGCAGACTCCCAGGGGGAGGGGAGGGTTGTTAAGGAGAATTAATAAAGTGATGGGATAGGATTCTGGATCAGGCTGGATCTGATAGTTGGTTTTAAGTCCAAAGATGTGCAGGTTGGCTGGATTGGCCTTGGCTAAATTGCCCCTTAGTGTCAGGGAGAAAACTAGTACAAATGTGTGACGTTATAGCTCCAGGGCCTGTGTGGGATTGTAGTCAGTGCAGACTGGATGGGCCGAATGGCCTCCTTCTGCACAGTAGGAATTCTGTGATTCTGCCATGATTTGGGAGTGGGATGTTTGGAGGGGGAGGGGGCATGTTTTCGGGGTCCCCGTCCGCGGTGACCAGTCCGGACGGCACCCCACGACAGCTGACCTGTGACTGCCACCGCCCTCCCTCAAGTTGAACACTTCAGCTGGAGCAAAGAGAACGAGGGGAGCGGTGAGGAGAATTCCTTCCTGATCCGGAATACATTCCCGACCGAGCAACATGATTCAATTCCAAAGGGTATAAATAATGCACGCAGGGCCAATGGGGGAAAGAGCGGGCAAGTGGGACTAATTGGCTGGCTGGTTTGAGGAGCTAGCACCAGGAAGATGGACCGAGTGGCCTCCTCCTGTGCTGTATGATTCTAGGGAGGGATTTTTCCAGCCACGCTTGCCCCAAACCTGGAAAATCCCCGTCGGAGTCTACAGGCCTTTGTGTGGTTCAACCCACCCCCACCCCTATCTTCCTCGCCACCCCCCCCTCAACCGGTGACCTCTGGAAATCTCATTACAGAATGGAAGGGCAGCAATCAGCTGACAGAGAGACTGAATGGAATGGGGAACATTCAGACAGTCAGTATAAGGCCCAAAGCTCACCAGAAACGTGAGAATTCCACCAGCATCCCGGCAGCTGGGTTAATGTTCAATCAGGACACCAACCCACCAGCAACATGGTGAATGGTGAGAGGTCTCACTGAACCCGGTTAGACCACAACTAGAGTATTGGGTTGGGTTCTGAACACCGCACTTTAGAATGGGGGGGGGGGGGTGACTTACCGGAATGATTCCAGGGATAAGAGGGGCTTTTAACTGTAAGATTAGGTTTTAGAAACTGGGGTAGTTTTTCCTGAAGTGAAGGGGGATCTGAGAGAGATGTATAGGATGAGGACATGTTGGAAGTGGCCTAGCGAGGTACTCAGTTCAAGGGGATGGGCAATAACCCTCCCACGAATGAATTGGGAAAAAAAAGATTAGATAGGTAAAGATAAGCTGTTCCCATTGGCTGACGGTAGAAGGATTTGGGTGTGAGGGGGAGTGGAGAACAGGCTTAAAGCTTCAGGTAAGAGATGCAGGGGGAATGTGAGGAAAAAATGCGGCGAGACTTGGAACTTGCTGAAGGAACATGTTTTTAAAAGGAAATTGAATGAACACTTAAGGGAAATAAACGTTCAGGGTCATGGGGATAGAACAGGGGGAATGGGATGGACTAGAGTGCTCTCCAGAGAACCAGCATGGATGGTTCCTTCTGAAGAGGCGCTTGATGATGTACCATGTGACTTGTATTGCTCAGTCACATGACTTGTACTAAACCCCACCCCCATTGAATCATGTGACTTATACTGCACCCCAGTAGGCCGTCTGACATCCCGTGCTCCAATTGGACCAGTTAATTTATCAGCAACTCCTATAGAAGTGCATGATTATGACACACCCTCTTTGAACCTCACCCTATCTTTGAATGAAGGTGTATTAATCCGCAGCGATGGGGAGAGGTGTGTGTTTAGCTCAATAACATTCTGAACTCTGGACCCGAGAGAGCTCTGGGGTCAGGATCTGGAGGGTTTAATACATCTGTAAAATACTGAAACTCAGGCATCATGTATAATGGATTCTCACTGTGCAAATAACCCAATTAATAAATTGTACAGTATTTGAAAATGTAAATGCAAAATCTAGTTTAATTAAATGGTTTTTCCATTCTTTCCCTTGTCATCATTTTAATACATTCTGCATGCAATCAATCTGATCTGAAAAAAAAGACTTCCATTTGTATAGCGCCTTCACCACTTTAGACCATAAGACAAAGGAGCAGAATTGCCTTTCAATCATGGCTGATATTTTTTCTTCTGCCTTTTCTTATAACACCCGATCCCCTTATTAATCAAAAACCTATCTATCTCTGTCTCATGGGCATATGATATGTTATGGGCATATGGGCATGTTCCACACACATGAGGACGGTCTTAACAGGGATCTTGGCTTCATGACACACTATCTGTAACCCCCATAACGTGCCTGGATTAGCAAAAAACCTCACTTACTGTGCTGTCTGGAGAAAATACACAATTCTCTAACCAATGCTCAGGATTCCTTCACACACATTGTTAGCCACTTTAACACTTGAATAGCAGGTTAGATGTAAGGATTCGCATTCTAATCAGCAATCTGTGACTATCTGTGTTGATATGTGTGCTATTGCAGATCAGAACACTGCATTTGCCTGACGAAGACAGAGTGTCGAAAGCTCGCGGATTTACTATCAAATAAATCGGTTGGATTTAAAATTGGTGTTGCTAGATTCTTACTGAGTTCTTATGGGCATATGAACAGAATGGGAATGAAGGGGTATAGAAAACTGATTTAAAATAGGGATCATGAGCCTTGGAAGTCTCTGGGAAGTGTGTAAATAGATGATGATATTGATGTACTTGTTTTTATCCTACAGGTGCTTTGGTCCACCTTGTTGTCTAACAAGGGGCATATACGCGATGGGTCGTGAGAGGGCTGCTCTTGGATTTTTTTTTCGAGAGTATCCTAGTGCTTCACATCGTTAGTGTACGCTTGACCTGGACCATTTGATGGGCAACACAACAGCTCAGTGACTATCGCTGTGCTGTGCAGATACATGGATTTGGGCCTGTGTCAGCGGGAGTTTGCGCATTGTCCCCGTGCTTGCATGGGTTTTCTCCGGGTGCTCCGGTTTCCTCCCACATCCCAAAGATGTGCTCTCAGGCTGATTGGCAAAACAAATTCTCCCTAAATTGTCTCCAATTTGGTTTTTAATCCATAGATCTATAAACATAGACAAGGATCACGGTAGAGGTGGGAACATTGGGGTGGCGGTGTGGGCTTGTTGGGCCGAAGGGCCTGTTTCCCGTGCTCAACCATTCCCCATATGATAAGCTCTTCATTCCAGGGATCATTCAGGATGTCACAAAGCACTTTATAACCAATTAAGTGCTTTCAGAGTGCAGTCGCTGTTGTAACATGGGAAATTATGGCAGCCAATATGTGCACAGCAAGATCCCACAAACAGGAGAACCATAATGAGCAGATCATGTGTTTTATGCGATGTTGATTTAAGGTTGTATGTTGTCTCACATTCCTAGAGAGTCGTGTTTGAATCCCAGCCTCAGGGTCACTGTCTGCGCAGAGTCTACACATTTTCGCTGTGTCTGCATGGGTTTTCTCCTGACAGTCAGAAAGACGTGATGGTTAAGTGCATTAAGCCATCTAAGTTCTCCCTCTGTGTACCTGAACGGGAGTGTGGCAACTAGGGGATTTTCATAATAACTTCATTGCAGTGTTAATGTAAGCCTTACTTGTGACTAATAAATACACTTAAAAAAAGCCTTAAGTTTGAAACACCGAGAGTCTTCCTGCTTTTCTTTGAAATAGTGGCATTGAGATCTTTTATACCCAACCGATAGATCAGCTTGTGTCTTCCACATGATCCATAGAACATAGAACATAGAACATAGAACAATACAGCACAGAACAGGCCCTTCGGCCTTCGATGTTGTGCCGACCAAAATAAAAAGCAATGCCCCCCCAAACTAAACAATTCCCTTCTCTTCCATATACTTATCAATTAACCTCTTAAACGCCACCAAACTTGGAGCATCTACAACAGCTGCAGGCAGGGCATTCCACTCCCTAATCACTCTTTGAGTAAAGAACCTACCTCTGATATCCGTCCTATAACTCATACCCCTTAATTTAAAGTTGGGTCCCCTCGTGCTAGCTTTCTCCATCCTAGGAAAAAGGCTATCACTGTCCACCCTATCCAAACCTCTAATCATCTTATATGCTTCAATAAGATCCCCCCTTAGCCGCCTCCTTTCTAACGAAAACAAACGTTATCCATGGTGACATGAAGAAGGAAATACCTTTTTTATAAACTTGTTGGACGTGAGTATCACCGGCTGGCCAGCATTTATTGATGTAAAGATGCCGGCGTTGGATTGGGGTGGTAAGAACTCAGTAAGAATTTAGCAACACCAATTATTAATCTAACCGATTTATTTGATAGTAAAAAAGCGAGCTTTCAACACTCTTGTGTCTTCCTCAGGCAAGTGCAGTGTTCTGGTCTGGACCAGAACACTGCACTTGCCTGAGGAAGACACAAGAGTGTCGAAAGCTCGCTTTTTTACTATCAAATAAATCGGTTGGATTAATAATTGGTGTTGCTAAATTCTTACTCAGCATTTATTGCCCATCCCTAATCGTCCTTCAAACTGAGTGTCTCACTCGATCATTTCAGAGTCAACCACATTGCTGTGGCTCTGAAGTCACGTGTAAGCCAGAGCAGGTAAGGATGGCAGATTTCCATAAAGGACATTAGTGAACCAGATGGGTTTTTCCATCAATGGTTCCATGGTCATCAGCAGATTCTTAATTCCAGATTTTTTTTTATTAAATTCAGATTTCACTGCAGTGGGATTTGAACCCGGGTCCCCAGAACATTAGCTGAGTTTCTGGATTAATGGTCTAGCAATAATACCACTAGGTCATCATCTCCCCACATATCAAAATCTTACTTCATTTTTAAGTATCTCAATGAGGTCTCCCTCATTTTATGGAGAGTCAGGAGATCCAGCCTCTATATCTCCTCTTGAGAGATGTCCCAGTTTCACCACTGTCAATTATTGAATTAGCTGCCCTGGAGCCAATATTTTCCTTCTAAAATATTGTGACCAGACTGTAAACAACGCTCCTAAAATAGTTTTACCCCAAGGTTCAATAAAGTTCACTCCAATGCTATCCGTCTATGAATAATTTCAATTCTTTTACCAAACACATGAGATAGATAGTCAGGCAATTGTTCTGTCCCACACTCCAGACAGATGGAACATTGTAACCAGTCCCTCTCCCTCCAATGAGAACCTTGTAACCTCCCAGAGAAGTAATGGCTTAGTAATACTATCCTTTATGGAAGGAAATCTGTCATCCTTACCTGGTCTGGCCTACACGTAAAAGTTAATTTATTTAATAGTGTCACAAGTAGGATTACATTAACAGTGTGAAAATCCCCTAGTTGCCACACTCCGGTGCCTGTCCGGGGACACTGAGGGAGAGTTTAGCACGGCCAATGCGCCCTAACCAGCACGTCTTCTAGACTGTGGGAGGATCTCAAACAATGACGAGGCAGAGTACAGGAATGAGATAGAGAATTTGATAAACTGCTGCGGTGAAAATAATCTCTCCCTCAATGTCAACAAAACAAAGGAGATTGTCATTGCTTTCAGGAAGCGTAGAGAACATGCCTTTTAGCTTTGACAAAGGGTCATCTGGACTCGAAATGTCAGCTTTTTTCTCTCCCTATAGATGCTGCTAAAAATTTTCCAGCATTTTTACTTTAGGCTATTTTGCTTTAAGTAGATCTGCAATACTACATTCTGAACTCCTTTTCTTCTCTATGAATGGTATGCTTTGCACAAGAAACAATACTTTTCACTGTATATCAATACATGTGACAATAATGTATCAAATCAAACAGAACCAGAACACCTGGGGGAAACCCACGCAGACATGGGGAGAATGAACAGATTCCACACAGATGGTGACCCAAGCTGGGAATCGAACCTGGTGCCGTGGCGGCATGGAGTGCGGCCCACTCCAGACACCGTGATTTGAATTTTAACCGCCCAGCCAGCCACGGAATTGGAGCAGACAACAGACTATTAATCCAGCTAATGTTCTCGGGACCTGGGTTCGGAACCCGCTGTGACAGATTTAAAGTTTATTTATTTATTAGTCACAAGTGAGGCTTACATTAACGCCACAATGAAGTTACTGTGAAGTTTCTATCTGTTGATCTCGGGTGCGAATTTCCAGTCTCGCCTGAGCGCACCCATAAAATCCCACCTTGTGATTCCAGAGCCACAGCAATGTCGTTGACTCTCTGAGCAAGGGCAATTAGGGATGGGCAATAAATGCTGGTCCAGCCAGTGATGCCCATGTCCCAAGGGGAAGGAGTTCTCCGAGTGCAGAGGAATTTTGGAATTAAGCTGCTGGAGATGATTTGTAAATAAATCCCTTTCCATTCTCCCAATGAATATGCATCACTCCAGCATCACTACATAAAATAGTCACTTTTCTTTGTTTGAAACAACCACACAATTTACATTTAGAGGGAGCTAATTTTCACAGTTATGCAGAAAAACACTGAAGTGTGGTCCTAAATTGGACAGCTCTTTCAAAGAGCAGGCCCTGGTTTGAAGGGCTGAATGGCCTCCTTTAGTGTTGTAAGATTCTAAGCAGACTTCTCAAACCATAACCATCAATTATATTACCATCCGGACCTGGTAAAATGAGGAGGTCTGGTGACACTGAAGCTATCTCATTGAAACTTAGTGAATAATGAAATGCTTGGGGAGAGTGGATGTGGGGGAGATGTTTCTATTAGTCAGAGAGATTAGGATCCGAGAGCACAGCCTCAGAGTAAAGAGACAACCCTTTAGAACCGAGATGAGAAAGAATTTCTTCAGCCAGAGAGTGATGAATCTGTGGAACTCTTTGTCGCAGAAGGTTGTGGAGGCCAAGTCATTGAGTGTCTTTTAGACAGAGATAGGTAGGTTCTTGGTGGGAGGTTTTGGGGAAGAAGCAGGACAATGGGGTTGAGAAACTTGGTAAGAAGTCTGACAATACCAGGTTTAAGTCCAACCAATTTATTTGATAATAAACTCACTAAAAGTCCAACATCGGCATCTCTACATCGTTGAGAAACTTATCAGCCATGATGGAAAGGTAGAGCAGAATCAATGGGTTGAATGACCTAATTCTGCTCTTAATTTTTTAAAACTTATTTGTGGGGTCGTGGACATTGCTCGTTGGCCAGCATTTATTGCCCATCCCAAGGTGTCCTTGGAGGCAGTTGAGAACACTACTGCTCCAAAGGGATATCCTCACCCCAACAGATAGCAGTATGGAGTCACCAACCTCTGCTGCCTTCTTAGATCCCCAGGGCTTCTCCTGAGCCTGCTTTGATTGCACGGATCTTGCTTGAGCTTCTTCATTTAAAATCTTCATTTAAGACAAAGGAGTATTTTCTTTTATGGGAACTTGTTCTCTGCTCCTCTCTTTTTACCTGAACTGGGATATCTCCCTGTCCCTGTCGCTATCCCCTCTGCCTGTCTCCTCTCCCTATCACTTGTCTCATCTCCCTGTCCCTTCTATCTGTCTCCTCTCTCGTTCCACTGTCTCCATTATCTCTCCCTGTCTTCTCTCTCTGTCCCCTCTCCCTATCCCATGTCTCCTCTCTCTGTCCTCTTTCTCTGTTTCCTCTCACTGTCCCTCTCCCTCTCCCTGTCTCTGTCTCCTCTCTCTATGTCTTCTCTCTGTCTCCCTCTCTCTCTGGTACAAGCTGGTTTTGCCTTCAGCATTTTATCTCTAGCTGAGCTGCTTCCTCAGAATCCTTTCCCTGCTTGAATCCTGCCTTTTGGCTCTAATCTCAGGCAGAGCGAGTTCCTCGGGATGACTGTCTCACTCTCTCTCTAGCCGCTGCTTCTGCAACCTCTCACCCGTATCTAAACTGCTTCCAGGCTCCCAGCACTCTGATTAATTGCATCAATTATAAAAAACACCCGGTTTCTCTATTCTTTCCTTTCTATTAGTTGCTGCCCAGATACAGTTCACAAAACGCCTGGCACTTTGAGTTTACATGTGGAAAAATAATCATTTCAATAAATATCCTCCCTTTTTGTGACATTGAGTGCCGCACTGTCAGAGGGTCAGTGCTGAGGGAGTGCCGCACTGTCAGAGGGTCAGTGCTGAGGGAGTGCCGCACTGTCAGAGGGTCAGTGCTGAGGGAGTGCCGCACTGTCAGAGGGTCAGTGCTGAGGGAGTGCCGCACTGTCAGAGGGTCAGTGCTGAGGGAGTGCCGCACTGTCAGAGGGTCAGTGCTGAGGGAGTGCCGCACTGTCAGAGGGTCAGTGCTGAGGGAGTGCCGCACTGTCAGAGGGTAGTGCTGAGGGAGTGCCGCACTGTCAGAGGGTCAGTGCTGAGGGAGTGCCGCACTGTCAGAGGGTCAGTGCTGAGGGAGTGCCACACTGTCAGAGGGTCAGTGCTGAGGGAGTGCAACACTGTCAGAGGGTCAGCTGCTGAGGGAGTGCCACTGTCAGAGGTTCAGTGCTGAGGAGTGCCGCACTGTCAGAGGGTAGTGCTGAGGGAATGCTGTACTGTCAGAGGGTCAGTGCTGAGGAAGTGCCGCACTGTTAGAGAGTGAGTGCTGAGGGAGCACCGCGCTGTCAGAGGATCAGTGCTGAGGGAGTGCTGCACTGTCAGAGGGTCAGGCTGAGTGTAGTGCTGCACTGTCAGAGGGTCAGTACTGAGGGAGTGCTGCACTGTCAGAGGGTCAGTGCTGAGGGAGTGCCGCACTGTCAGACGTCAGTACTGAGGGAGTGCCGCACTGTCAGAGGGTCATGCTGAGGGAGCCGCACTGTCAGAGGGTCAGTGCTGAGGGAGTGCCGCACTGTCAGAGGGTCAGTGCTGAGGGAGTGCCGCACTGTCAGAGGGTCAGTGCTGAGGGAGTGCCGCACTGTCAGAGGGTCAGTGCTGAGGGAGTGCTGCACTGTCAGAGGGTCAGTGCTGAGGAAGTGCCGCAATGTCAGAGAGTCAGTGCTGAGGGAGCACCG